>MU825932.1:0-309414 GCA_029204205.1 Desmophyllum pertusum | reverse complement strand
CGTTCACTTGTACGCACTAACGTTTCACTTGTATGCACTAACGTTGCTTGTACGCCCTTCTGTTTTCACTTGTACGCACTGACGTTTACTTGTACGCACTAACGTTCACTTGTATGCACTAACGTTCACTTGTACGCACTAACGTTCACTTGTACGCACTAACGTTCACTTGTATGCACTAACGTTCACTTGTATGCACTAACGTTTGCTTGTACGCCCTTTCCTTTACTTGTACGCACTGACGTTTACTTGTACGCACTAACGTTCACTTGTATGCACTAACGTTCACTGTAAGCCACTAAACGTTCACTTGTACGCACTAACGTTCACTTGTATGCCACTAACGTTCACTTGTCTGCACTAACGTTTGCTTGTATGCACTAACGTTCACTTGTATGCACTAACGTTTGCTTGTATGCACTAACGTTCAATTATATGTACTAACGTTTGCTTGTATGCACTAACGTTCACTTGTATGCACTAACGTTCACTTGTACGCACTAACGTTCACTTGTACGCACTAACGTTCACTTGTATGCACTAACGTTCACTTGTATGCACTAACGTTCACTTGTATGCACTGACGTTCACTTGTATGCACTAACGTTCACTTGTATGCACTGACGTTCACTTGTATGCACTAACGTTCACTTGTATGCTCTAACGTTCACTTGTATGCACTAACGTTCACTTGTATGCACTAATGTTCACTTGTACGCACTAACGTTCACTTGTACGCATTAACGTTTACTTGTACGCACTAACGTTCACTTGTATGCACTAACGTTCACTTGTACGCACTAACGTTTACGTGTATGCATTAACGTTTACTTGTACGCCCTCTCCTTCACCTGTGCGCACTAACGTTCA
The DNA here is from genome assembly GCA_029204205.1 of Desmophyllum pertusum. NCBI lineage: Eukaryota > Metazoa > Cnidaria > Anthozoa > Scleractinia > Caryophylliidae > Desmophyllum > Desmophyllum pertusum. The sequence goes on along the minus strand of MU825932.1, from coordinate 308,544 downwards.
CTTGTATGCACTAACGTTTGCTTGTACGCCCTTTCCTTCACTTGTACGCACTGACGTTTACTTGTATGCACTAACGTTCACTTGTATGCACTAACGTTCACTTGTATGCACTAACGTTCACTTGTATGCACTAACGTTCACTTGTACGCACTGACGTTCACTTGTATGCACTAACGTTCACTTGTATTGCACTAACGTTCACTTGTATGCACTAACGTTCACTTGTATGCAATAAACGTTCAATTGTATGTACTAAACGTTCACTTGTACGCACTAACGTTCACTTGTATGCACTAACGTTCACTTGTATGCACTAACGTTCAATTGTATGCACTAACGTTGCTTGTATGCACTAACGTTCACGTTGTATGCACTAACGTTCACTTGTATGCACTGACGTTCACTTGTATGCACTAACGTTCACTTGTACGCACTGACGTTCACTTGTATGCACTAACGTTCACTTGTATGCACTAACGTTCACTTGTATGCACTAACGTTCACTTGTATGCAATAACGTTCAATTGTATGTACTAAACGTTCACTTGTACGCACTAACGTTCCACTTGTACGCACTAACGTTCACTTGTATGCACTAACGTTCAATTGTATGCACTAACGTTTGCTTGTATGCACTAACGTTCACTTGTATGCACTAACGTTCACTTGTTATGCACTGACGTTCACTTGTATGCACTAACGTTTACTTGTATGCACTGACGTTCACTTGTATGCACTAACGTTTACGTGTATGCAATGACGTTCACTTGTATGCACTAACGTTCACTTGTATGCACTAACGTTCACTTGTATGCACTAACGTTCACTAGTATGCACTGACATTCACTTGTATGCACTAACGTTCACTTGTATGCACTAACATTCACTTGTATGCACTAACGTTCACTTGTATGCACTAACGTTCACTTGTATGCACGAATTCTTGTGCTTATGCTTGTGCTTCCCACTTGTGGAATAAGCACAAGTCGACATAAGCACGCCCCCTCCCGTGAAAGCCCCGTGTTAGTAAACATACCCCAGAACACCCGTGAAAATCTTACTTCCGGTGAAATATTTCATGCTTTATTTCTCCGGCAATATTTACTTGATTTCTGTAGAGTTTGGTCCATATGAAAGGTCCGTCGTGCAAACCCTACATTTAAGGAACAAAAAAATCTGACCAATTTTTGGCCTTTGAAGGTATACGATAACGTTAAATACTTCTTGGTAATGGAGCCCCAATCCCGCACCTGAAAAAGGAAGAAAAACTTGAACTTTCTCAGTTCGCGTTCTTACTTCTCTCAAACCAAATAAATGTTGTAGTTATTTCAGATTTTCTGGAGGAGGCAGTGTGGCCTAGTCATGCCTAGTAGATAGTCGTTAGAGGGCAGACTTGTAATCTGGCGGCACTCCCGTGTTCAAATCCTCAGCCACGCTATGTAACTAACCAGCAGTTGCGATTTCAAAAATATTTATTCCAGTGATTTGTACTGGTAAATTGATCCTAAATACTTGGAGATTATTACCGACATTGATTGCGTCTTAAAAGTAAAACTTTTTTGGAATAATAGTGGAATAAAAGCCGGCCTCCTAACGTATATAAATTCAGTTCCTCTTTGATTTTACGATATTTCTGTACCATTGATTACGATTCTAATCAGTGGTACGAATGTGCCACACATGTTACAAAAGTGCCAGGTTACCATAGTGCCACCAAGGTTACAAGAGTGCCACCAAGGTTACAAAAGTGCCACGAAGGTTACAAAAGTGCCACGAAAATGTTACCAAAGTGCCATTACGTCTAGCTCTCTCTCTCTCTTCTCTCTCTCTCTCTCTCTCCTCTCTCTCTCTCTCTCTCTCTCTCTCTCTCTCTCTCTCTTCCCAATAAATAATTGAGAAAGAAAAAGAACAAGAACATTCCGTATTTCTCAATTTGCTTTGTTTTGTTACAAATGGTTTAATGTCCACCATCCTGCGTTTCCTCCCCTGGCCAATGCGTGATGATGTATGGTCAATCGAACTGCCGCAAAAAATTTACTGTAAATTAAGTCTGATAAGGTAGATCAAGAATATACTCCCCACTATGTCCTATACTCTAACGGACTTGTTAAACGTTTTTGGTTCTAAGGCAAGTCTCTATTAAAAGTGACCAATAACACCTTACTTTATTTCCCACCTAGCGAAGATAAAAAATAAAAAAAAACTGTCTTGTCAAACTTTAAATTTCCTTTTGACACCAGTACATGTACAATTTATAATTAATCTTATCGAATGGAATTCCTTTTTCTTTAAAATGCTTGTTCATGAGCTCATTAAACAATTGTTGGAAGCCTTCTTGTTGCTTTCACTGCCGCCAGCTATGATTGAAAAAGAAGCGAACTGGTTATAGGCATGATCAAAAGAGCTTGACACGCAATGATCAAAGCTCACATTTCCCTCTGGGGCACTGAATAAATGCTGTGAGAGGAGGTTTGAACACTTTTTTTCCACTCTTCGCGGTGAGGAAAAACTAGAGAATTTTCTGCATCTAAAATATCCAAAAAATCGCAAAGATCTCTCGTCCAGGGAATAGATAAGTCCAATATTTTCCATATCATTCCAAAGGACCCATTTGGAACCAGTACTCGGTGGATCTCCTCCAGAGCTGCACGGTTTGTGAACCAATGAAAACTTTGAGCAGCAATTGCAACATCCACACTTGCATCAGGCAGGGCTGAATAATAAAACAGAATGTATAAATAAATGATGGTTCATTTTAAAGGGACACTGTCCTGATTTTAGCATGATTTTGGGAGCTCAGAAACATATCTAGATCATAGGAAGTTGATCAATAATGGTTTGATTCTGTAGAATAACACTCGACAAATTACAGGAACCCATTAGGAAGTGAGGATGACGAACAACAGCTTAGGATGGAAATGGATTGCAATATGGATTTTTGAAAAAACGTCAGGATGTCAGTTTTTCCAAGTTTAAAATTTGGCTCGGAAATCTTTGAAAATTTTGCAAAAATTTTGTTGCAGTATGGAATTTCTTGAAGAAATTGCTTTTTTATCATTTAGTTAGATGTTTATTAAGTTCTTATTTCATAGATTTAGGGGACCATTTCATGCATTGTATAAACAGTTTTGAGTAAATACGCCGGGACAGTGTCCCTTTTAAGCTTGGTAGAGATACAATGTATGGCAAAAGATGTGACTCAGTCAGTGATACAAGCTACATGTACTTAGAATTTTTTTTTTGCATTCATAATAATAATAATAATAATATTCCCCCAACAGGAGTTTGAACCTCACATGTATAACCTTCAGCACACCGGTCAGACGCTCTACCACTAAGCTACAGGCGATTCATGGGAGCTTAGGCCATATAACTAAGTTCAAATGTGACAAACATTCCCGCATACTGCTAGGATATGTTCAGCTGGACAAAACCTCCCCTGTCCCACAACAAGGTGTCAAATCCCCCCCCCCCCCCACCCCGTGCCCCTCCACCCATACCCCCAACTTACCCTGAAACAAGAAATTATTTTCTTCTACAGTGGAATAGAGTCATAAAAATATAAATTCATGAAGATCTGGTACTTGGTAAGGGGTCGGACCATTTAACTTCTGAGGGGGGGGGGGGGGGGGGGGTGGGTGATTTGGTATAAGCCCAATTTTTTTCAAACCCTTTCATGCGCAATAAATTTTTTCTTGGGGCATGTGTGTGCATGATATTTTTTTCTGAAGTTGCATGTGTCAGCCCATCAGGTAGTGTCTTGCAGGATAAAATTTTTCGGCAGTGGTCGTGTGCACAAATTTTTTGCAGGTGTACTTGCAGGATATATTTTTTAACATCCCAACCCTCCTCAGAAGTTAAATGGTCCACACCCTAAGGGTTTCTTGGGTACAGCGGCACACGCCGGCCAGTTTTCCGGGAAGCACCCCACCGTCACCCCACCCCCTCCCCAGGCTCCCCGGCCCCAGCACCACCCACCACCCCATCGGGATATGTAAACTTACGTATTTTCTCGGCAGCGCATTGAATAATTTCCGTATCAGGAACCATCAGTTTAAATTGTTCACACATGCTCTGCAAAGGTTCGCTGGCGATCACTCGGGAGATTCTTGCCGGTCAACACTTTTATCATGACTCTAGTGAATTTTCCCGTTCCACAACCGAGCTCCAAGATCGTGAAAGGGGCGATCCGTGATGCTCGTAGCGTCATTGCTTTTCACACCAAAGTTTCTGTAACAAAAAACTCCACTGCCTCTACAGGATACTCCGATCGAACATGCTCGTAGTTAGAAGCTGAAGCAAAAGCTTTTCGCACGACATCGGAAACAATTTCACTCATTGTTGATACATGATCCGGGTACATGATTTCGTAACATTTCAGGTGTGCTTACATGACGCTCAAAACGTGAGACAGTCGTTCCCAGTCCTTCTTGGCCGAGCTTTAGCGTCTCGCTTTCTGTCTCTTTCTCCTTCATCATTCAAGGTCTTCTTTCACCAATCCGTCTCCATCGATGTGCTGTATCGTCGGATTCAAACCTCAGACGTAACTATAACCTTCATTACTGTTATTATTATGTTTTTATATTGCATTTTAGGGGGACAAATAGTTCACCCAAGCAATAATCGATCTGTGACTTCAGTTGTTTAATGGTTGTAAGTCTGTTGATCTTGTAAGTGTACTGAAGATGTATAGTCGGCAAGATTGTAATCAGAAAAGCAGATATAGTTACCAAGATCTTTGTCTTCCTTACACGTGTTTTACGGTTTTCAAAAGCGTTAATCCACCACAGTGAAAAGTGAATAGGCCATAGGTAAACATAAGGCTTACTGAAGCTTGCAAGTTGTAACTTATCAGCTAAAAGGACGTGGATAGTTTCATTTTTAATTAATCCTCCACCAAATCAAGCTTTAGCCAATCAAATCTATAATTTGTGTCTACTGTTCATGTACATCTATACTTGACAAAGGTAGTTACATGTACCATCATGCCAAGGACATGGCACTTTTAATTTAGAGGGTGATTTTGCCTCCATTGAACATTTGTACTTGTAAATTGTAGAATGAAGTGAGGCTATATCTGAATACTAAAACATGTTATGTTAGATGATGTTTTCATGAGATGTGTCCACGCTCAATCTCGTTACCAGAGTCCTCATTGCCCTTATTCAGCAGGGTAGGAATGGGCAACAAGGACCTCTGGGCATAAAGCATTCTGTACTGACAGTCACACGGTGGAACAACTTTATCCTAGATGTCCTTGTTGCCCGTTCCTGCCGCTTGATAAAGGTAACAAGGACTCTGGGAATGAGATTGGTCCATGCTCAGATGCAAACCGACAGTAAAATTAACAAAGAATAGTAATTTGCTAACTTATCTGCTGGTAAAAGTTGCAGGAAGTTGAATTAATAACAGAAGAAGATGGCTTCTCACATGCCAGCCAAGATTGTCCTCAAGAGTACGACGAGCAAGTCTCTGAATGATCGGTGAGCAATTCACCATGTACCTCGCTGTGCATGGTATTAATCTTGTACCTTCTGGCTTCATGCATGCAGTCTTGTTATGGCTACTAGATAAGAGCTTTATGAGCTTCATAAGTGTCATCAATGACCTTAATACAAGCCATAGATCATGGCTACAATACAAGCCACACAATTAATATTGCTAATGCCAAGTCATGGCTCAAAAGTTGGTTAGAATTTTGGTGTTGAGTGAAAATGAAATGCATACTTGTGAGTGTTGCAATTGCATTGAAGCCAGTCATATAATACAAGGTACAAATTCCCCCTTCTCCATCCATCTTCTGAAGCTTCACCGAAAATGGCCAAGAAGCAAGTCAGATCGCCGCCACAAGTTACCATCACTGGAGTCCGAAGCAATCAGTTCCAGATGTCACAAGCCAGCATGAAGAATCGCCGCCTTGCAGCTCAAATGGCCAACAGACCAGATGTCCAGGCAGCCCTTGGAGGAAATGTGTCCAGCCTTAAGAGCAGACTTGGCTCACCAAATCAGAGGTAGAGGAAGGGGTGCAAATGTAAAAGGGTTGTTGAAAAACCGACTGGGTGTTAGTCCAAATGTTCAAGTAGGAAGAAACCGTGGTGGAGGACGTGGTAGTGGTTTTGGTGGTGGATTTAGACAGGGTCGAGGTCTTGGTAGTAATATGCGTGGCGGTGTCCGTGGTAGAAGGGGAGGTGGTGGAGTTGGTCGTAGTGGTCGTGGAATGCAAGGTGCTAGTCGAGGGGGCTCGTGGTGGGCGTGGTGCTAGAGGGGCAACTAGGGGGCGTGGACGAGGACGTGGCAGAGGCGATAAGCCAGTGTCCAGAGACAAATTGGATCAAGAACTTGATAAGTACATGTCTAAAACAAAAGGCCATCTTGATGCAGAGCTGGATGAATATATGCAGCACGCAGATGAATGAACCATGGACAACAATAAACACTTCTGAAAATACAGAATTGTATGACAGCTGTTTACGAACTGGATGAATTTGACATTGCTGTTTACATTTGCTGTACTGTAGCATCAAACTGTGAACAATGGGATTATATTATTATGTTTGCAACTGACCACATGTTTTACTACATGTACACTGTACTTGATTCTGAAGAACGTGGCTTTTCCAAGAACAGACATTCAAGTTTATTGGAACATGTGATCATGTACATGTTGATCATGTAGCTTAGAGTACTAAGTTGTTGCCAGTGTTTTTTCTTTAGTACTGTTGTACATACAATCATAGTTATTTTTAGTCTGCTGAAGTGGCAGTTATAAAAAGTCATGTGGCATCACATAATATATAATTTGTAACATTATAGTCAATACTGTCAAAGCTCTCTGAGCGGACACTCTTGTAAGTGGACAGCTCTACTTATGGCTGCCTTGACAAAACCCAGAAACCTTGTTTGAACTCTAGCTCATACAAACTTTACACATTACCGTAAGCAGCCAGCTGCAGTTGGGGACACTTTTTCTGCTTCCCAAGGGTGTCCGCTTACGGGAGCTTTGACTGTACAACATTTTACGTAGTCTTTTTAAAGCTGGACCTGTGCTATTTAAGGCATTTTTAAACAATATTATCTTTTAAATTTCATGCGTAAAAACTTCATGTTTTCTTTCATTTGGCTAGTCCTTTCTTGTTTGTTAATACTTTAATTTGTAATAACTGAATATGACATTTTATTTATTGCACCTGAAAAGCCGCCGATAGGACACAAGTAGAGCAGGATCGAATGATCTATCTTGTGAAAGGACTACATGTAAATGCCTTCAGTAACATAGGTCCAAGTAGTAGAGGAAGGGAGCACTTGACTATTCAGCCCTCAGTTCATGTAAGGAGACTTGAGTTAGAAATCACACTTTGGCTCGGGACAAGGATTTACATGGCGAGAATCATGCCCACTAAATACCAGGCTCTTGAAATTTTGGCTACATGTATAAAATCCCTAACCACAATATACAGCAAAGGCTAACCTAAGCTAAATTAGTCGATCCGGATCTCAAAAAAGGACTCAAAACGGACTCTAGGATAACAGAGTGCTAAAAGCCAAACCAGAGTAATATAGCTTTACTGTCTGTACTAACGTGGTATAACTTGTCATCAGGTTGTCTTCCTATAGTCTGACTAGATGAACTGAGTGCAGAATAGTCATATGTTCCTTTTATCAAACTTTGTGAAGCTGTGTTCTATCAGTCACTTTGTACAGGAAGAATTTTGATAGGATAACTAGTAACTTGAATTGTTTATAACCATGCAGCTTAAATCCACAGAAAAGTGATGTAAAAATTTACTTAATCGTAATGTGTAGTTCCAACACACATCTCATTGGAATGATACAATCAGTTCTGTTTTAAACAAAATTAATAACTTAAGTTTTTGTCGTACAGTTGAGGAAACAATAATTATTATTATTTTTGTCAGTTTCAAGATGTTATTGATTTCAAGAATAGGACAGTCAATGCAAGCCCAATTTCATAATTATTATTATTATAATTATTATTATATTAATGCTAAAGATTATACATCTGCCAAGTTGCATTAAAAAGTTGCCGTCATTTTCTTTTACTGAAAAAATTGACTGCCTGACAAACAGTACTTGTTCCCACAATAATAGTTATTATTGTATGTCAAGCCTTAGGGCAGTTTGCCTTGACAATATTTCTGTGTAAACTTTACCAGTGGTTCAGATACATGTACATTGTACCATACTAGCCGGAATTTTATAAGCAAAATTTAACAGACTTGACACTAATCTTATACTGTACTGTCAATGAAGTGGCTCGATTGCATGTCAGTTATGCTGCATGAGTCTGTTTAAAAACCCAATTTCATTGTAAGTTATACTTTGTGGAAAAAATAGTTTCCTCTGTGGGTACTGTTAGTATCAGGTCCTGATTACAATCCATACAACAAATTGCAGATGTTTCTGTTTAGTTTCTTGCCGTCTGTGATGTGGCTGTTATTAGTTGAGTAGAATTAAATCACTTCTTACAAACATTGCTTGCATAGTAGGTTTTTTTGTACTTGAGAGCTCACCGCTCTTGAAGCAAACCAGTGTGAATGGTTGTCATGGAAACAGTTTGGAGTTTATTCGCCACTTTTGAGAAGCCATCTGGGGCGTGTCGCATCTCACAGTTGCTTGTGGGACCATTACTGGGGACAAAATGGCGGGGCCAGCTTGACGATGCGTTCCCAGGCAGTAATGGTCCCACAAGCGACTGCGAGATGCAACTCCCTTCAGATTGCCTCTCGTTTCTAAGGTTGGCGATTGCAAAATCAGTTATTGTTATTGGCTTAGGCATACTTGCATGTCATGTTTTGGGGTTTTTTTTTTTCAAAAAATCTCCTTGTTAATCAATGTCAGCGAAACTTTTGTTTATGATAGGAACCCATTTTTTTAACAAGTGAATGCTTAGCATGAACGAAGTTATAGCGTATAGCGGACAAATTTCACTCGCTCGATCCTCGGTCGATGCGACACTAGGTTGTAAACAATAATGTATGCGTAGTACGGTAATTTATGCATTATCAGTAAACCAAAATGGCGTCTGGCGCGGATCTCTTCTATTTTTCAACACGGTATTTTCACTCCTACAATTACAATTAGACACCTTTTTGAGTTCGAAATTGAAAGAAATAACCCTAAATAATACTCGACCGCCCAAGAGGAGACATTTTAAATATAAAAGTGAGTCACGTTTGAAGTTCTTCGATCGATTCAAGCTCTGATGAAGACTCAAGCTGTCGAAACTTTTAAAAACCAAGCTGCGGACTTCAAGACTTAGGAAAAACACTTAAGTATGTTAAATGTTGTATCTTCTTTATACCAAGTGTATGAATAAAATCTAATTTATCTGAATCATTCTATATTTTCTTTTGTACCACTATGGAATTCTATGTATATTTTCTTTTGTTTGCGTCTGAACTATAAAAACCCTTCAATGCTTTTTTTCCAGCGTATATATTTAAAGCGAACTGATATTAGTACCTGTGTTTCTCATACTTGCGGGGGGGAAAAAAAAAAGAAAAAAAAAAAAAAAAAAAACCTGCCTCCACCGGGATTCGATCGCGCGACCTTCGATACGCAGATTCCTTTTTTGACCTCACGGGGGACACCCCCACAGCGGTCAAACGCAAAATTGCGCGCAACTTCCGGTTTCCGCGGCCTTGACCTTTTCCATGAGTTTGAAGTGTAATGGCCGCGAAGTTTGTAAGGAAAAACGTTATAGAACATGCAGGTGGTTAACGAAAATACGAGCTGAGACACTTTTTGGATAACAATTATACATTATCTATGCATAACTCCGAGTTATAAAGCTTAAGTTTCAGTAAATTTCTTAAGTTTGAGCTTTTAAAGCGGACGACTTCGCAATTTTAAGACATTTGACGCATAGTTTTGGCCGGAAAACTGCGCGCGCGCAGTACGTTGACCCGCTGTTTCATTCTCGTCCCCAGAGGCCACGATCCTTTTGGTCAGCACCAAGAATCGAGACCTCTGGCCGGAACCAATTTGTTGAGCATGCGCAGAGTAACCGGAAGTCCGCGAATCGCGGACTACCGTCAAATCTGACAAAATCTGATTGGCTGAGAATATAGAACGAGTACTCTGCGCATGTTCAACAAAGTGGTTCCGGCCAGAGGTCTCGATTCTTGTGCTGACCAAAAAGGATCGTGGCCTCTGGTGGACGAGAATGCCGCTGTTTGGGGAACCCCCTGTAACTTTTTTTGCTCCGCTGAACGAATGAACGACTATCGCGGGCTCAAATGAGATTCGCCGAGGACACCTAGTTGCTGTTGTTTTGAGCTGGAAGTGGCTTGATTTACTCACCAAAGGACTGGTTTCAGTGGCTATGTTTCATCTTTTCAATTCATGGATCTATTTAGACGCTCGACAGTGTTTTTTGGCTCACCCCCCATATTTCCTTGGCGCTGGCGAATGGACTCGCATCGTTTGTTGAGTTATATTTTTATAATTAAATACCTCTTAGCTAGTCAGCGCGATGGGACGATGTTATCATATGCATGTATGTTATTTTTAGTTGCATGAATGGTTGAAATATTAAATTGTAAAATTATTATTATCGGAACGACTGTGTGAGGAAGCGTTGCATGACGCTAAGATTTACCTGTCATTTTCATAGGAGAGCAAACCCATTTTGATTATTTAAACTGTAGCTAATTTTAGTCCAAGAATTACAACTTCATAGATAACTGAAGTATTTTTTTTTCCAAGAGTTTCGTGTATGACAGAACTGAAGACGAATGAATGTTTACATATACAATTAATTTTATATTGTGCGTGCGAAGCACAGACTACACAAACAAGAACAGAATGTTTTTAGGCTCGATTACCAGCCGCTGTCGGGAAAATGCGCCCACGCTCATCCCCCGAGCCTAAATGTTTTGAAATGATTGAAATATTTTATTTCACGAACAGCAACATGCTTTAAAATAAAACTCAAACCAGTTCGAACATATTGGCCGAATATTTAAACGACGTCTAAAAAGTTAGTTAATGAGGTCTATAAATCAACTTATAAGCAGGTCAGTCTAAGTCGCTAAATGTTTTTTTAGTCTGTGTTTTATATATACACCTTCTAAACAGGGTTAACGTTTACTGTACGGTTATGAGCTTAAATATATACATTTAGGTTGGCCAGGTCAGTTTACAGCAGATTTCTACGGAGCCCTGTTAGTGCTCATATTGATGATGTATTCTTTTTTTCTTTTGGCGAACACTTTCTTACCTTTGGCGCGACCTTTTTTTCTCTGGCGCGACTTTTTTTTTTTCTGGCGCGACTTTTTTTCTCTGGCGCGACTTTTTTTTTTCTGGCGCGACTTTTTTTCTGGCGCTCATTTGTAGACCGCTACTAGATTTATTGCGGGCTCAAAGTTCGAACACGTGTGGTTGAGCAGATGGCTGACTCGGCTGACAACGATCTAGTGAAGGCAAGTATTTTATTTAGTGCTGAATACGCCGTATTCGTGAATGAATAGAGAGAATGAATAGAGGGAAGGCGGCTAGTTTTATTGTTTTCGCTTTTTTCTGTGTTTACAGTGCAAATTATACCTAGAAAAACCATGCTATGAACTCGAAAACCAGACACCAGGCAGAGCAAGCTTGATTCTTACTTTATTTTACGCCGATAACAAATTTCAAGTATAGCAATACTCTTTATAAATATCTGGTCTTATATTATGTTAAAAATTAAATAGAAAATCATTTTCTTAACCAAGTCTCAACCATATTATCATTTATTGGCGCTAGGTCTTTTAAACCTTCTGGGAGTAACCGCTGTCCTAAATCACCGATCACTCAAGTAAATCAACATGGCGGATAACGACCTTCGTAATCATTTAATTGAGGAATATTTCCATATGGGCTTCGATTACAAGGAAATCATTGATTGCCTCTTTTTAAATAATGAAATACGCCTAAGTCTACGACAGCTTAAAAGAATCTTAGCGGAAAAAAATCTCGGACGGCGACGCTTCAGCAGCCTTGATGAGATAGCAGACGCCATAGAGAGGAGCTAAAAGGAAGTGGAAGCATTGTCGGCTACAGAGCTATGTGGCAGAGATTAGTGGTTGACCATAAATTGTCTGTTAGCAAGGAATTTGTTCGGAATGCGTTGAGAAATAATGGACCCTGAAGGGGTACAAAGGCGCTCAATGCATAGACTCCAAAGGCGACAATATCATGCAAAGGGCCCAAATTTTCTTTGGCACCTGGACGGATATGACAAAACTGAAACCTTATGGGTTTTGTATACACGGTTGTATTGACGGATATTCGAGACAAATCATGTGGCTTGAAGTTGGGCGTACGAATAATCATCCAGGTGTTGTTGCAAGCTATTTTATTGACTGTGCAAAATGTTGGGGGCACCGCCTGTGTAATTCGTGGAGACATGGAACAGAAAACGTGAGAATTGCTGCTATTCAACGTTATCTACGACATGAAGCCGGAGACAGTTGGTCAGGGAGAAAAGCTTTCTTTACGGAAGATCAGTTGCTAAATCAGAGAATAGAGGCATGGTGGGGGCAACTGCGAAGAGGTGCTTCTGATTGGTGGATTACTCATTTTAAAGATTTGAGGGACAGGGGACTATACTGTGATGCCAATGCTGTGCATGTGGAATGTCTACTGTTTTGTTACATGGCACTTATCCGTGAGGAACTCCAAAGAGTGGCTCGACTGTGGAACCTGCATCGGATTCGACCCTCAACAAGGAACAACAGTTTCTCCCCATGGTCGACCTGTCTCTTGTACCATCATCCTGAAATGACAGGAGCCGAAGAGTGCAAGCATGACGTTGACATTGACGAGTTAGATGTTGCTAGAGACATGTGTTGTGTGATGACCTTCTATGGATTCATCGCCTGAATTTATTGCACTTGCTGAGGCTAATCATGACAGAAGAAGGTCTTAGAATGCCAGAAACTGCTAATGAGGCACGGAATCTTTATTTGACTCTTGTGAACGAGATAGATAAATTAATGTAGCTTCACATTTATGAGAATGGTCTACCAGAAACGTGTTGAATATTCAGAACCGAAACATTTGCGAAGCCAAGAAGAAAGCCCTGTGGTGCTCCCAGTCCCATGAAATGAAAGAACCGACCTGGAAAATCTTTGTTTTGGGGGTATGTGTGTGTGTGTAGTGGAGGGGGGGGGGGGGGGGGGGGGAATGTAATAATAATTTTAGCGGTCTCACTGGTGTGTAAATAAGGAATGTATTCATTCGCATATTATCAGTTCATCGCCTACCTCCCAACTTCTCCACTCCAGTGTATTCACTGTTCAGCCATCCGCTAGCGTCTTGCTGTGCTCGCCGCCCCCCCCCCCCCCGGCGATGCTCTATATTTTCCCGCCCTCGCTCCCTCTCTTAGGCCTGTTCTTTTTCGCCATAGAAACCTTGGCCAGGCCTCTTCCATTCATTAACAAGTCACAATGGTGACCGGTGTAAATAGAATACTGTTAGAACAACAGCAAAAGCATTAACAAACAAACATCAACTTTATTAGCATTCCTTATCTCAAACGATTCATCGTTGTCGTTTTTCTGTCAAAAGAAGAACACTCACGCGATAAGGAGAAAATGGACAAAACTTTCCGCAGTCACTATTCATTGTAGAAAACAATAAAATATTAACCATAAGATATGTCTCTTAAGTGAAATCGATGTTCAATTCAACTGAGTAAACAAATATCAAATAAACAAAACTGACTGATGCCGATGAACATGAAACGTTGACTATCGTCAATATAAATGTTTAATGTGTAAGCACTGAATGCATTTGCATTCATCATAACAGTAACTTTAACCCTTTAATGCCCGAGGGGTCTCCATTTGATGAGTAAAATAGTCTGGCGTTAGCCATGGTAAAATCTGTAAAAAGTCACTATTGGGCATTTGCATTGAGGGTTAACAAACAGTAACAGTAACAAATAGTTATTAGAAAATATACCACTGGGAAGTAAGTGGCATTTAAACAAACAGCTATATGACTGATGTCAAAATGAACATGAGACTTGGTGTATCATCAATATAAATGTTCACTGAATGCATTCACATTTAACAGAAACGGTAACCTTTTACAGTAACAGTGTTCCAGCCAGTTAAATAGCAGCTGACAGGATTATTTTATGCAGGTGCAATGATTATGCTGTGCGTGGTTTCCATCTAAAAGTGGGAACAAGAGAAGCTACAGAATGCGTGTATATTGAGGTCGTTCGTTTTTTTCTGAGAAATGAAAATTGAATGTACATTTCCATTTTTTCAATTTTCAGGCCGAATAAAAATGAAAATTGAACATGCATTTGCATTTTTCATTTTTCAACTTTCAGAAAAAACGACTGACCTAATATACATGCCATTCTACAGCCCAGCAACTTCCAAATCCCAATTGTTCCAAAAATGGCACAAGAGCTGCATTGCACATTACTTTTCAAACAGTACCAAAACCACGTGCATTGAGAAATCCAAAGGTCATATCAGCTTTGAAGCTTTCATAATCACCATGTAATACTGGGAAGGCGAAGGATATTTGAACATGTATTTGCTGTGGGAAACCTTGACAACCCTCTGTTCCTGGTTCATGCAAAAACTCGACGGTGACAGGTATCGCACGTTGTGGTAATACTTTGCAGCCAGTGGTGAAGAAACAAATGTCACTCAAGGTGATGTCAGAATCTTCCGCATCTTCTATGTCCTGCAGATAATCGCTCCCATCTGGACAAAACAAGACTCTCAGTCAACCCCTTGAAGAACCAACGGGGCTTGTGTTAGGCCTGAATAATGTCTCCATTCTTTCTGCTGTCAGCTTCTCGGGTAGATCACAAAACAATGGCCTGAAACTATCAGGATACGTCTGGACTGCTTGTAACACCCCAAGGGCTGAGAGGCCTTCTCGGAAGCTTTCAAGGGCTTGTTTACATCGCCCAAGAACAAACACTGTGAAGTTGCGGCGACCCATTTCTTGACATCACCCAGTGTTTCAATTGGCATTGCCAAAGTCCAGCCAGGTCAAGTACAGTTGATAAGTAGCCTTCCACTGTGCATCTCTTTGCTTTCTCTACAGTGTCGAGTCATGCAGAGATTCAAGAGAAGACTTCAGCTCATGATCATAGACATCTTGCAATGGTACTGTCAAAGGTTGGTCACTGAGAAGAGCTTCAAACATGACAGGGGAGAGAAAATGTGGTGCAAGTCCTCCGTGCACGAGTGACATTGCAATCATGAGTCCTGCAACAAAGTAGTCATTATCTTCTAAAGACTTTACATTTGTATGACAGGAATCTGCTGTTCTCTGGACCACACATAAGTTGAGAATCATGGATGTATTGTAGTATCAGCGTAAAGAACTCTCTCATGGGGCCACCCCAGTCGATGGCGCCTTCACTGGTCCCACTATCATCAGTGAAACTTAACAGATACCTTGTTAGCTGGCGAGAATGCTTTACGGGACACTGCTCTCTTGGCTCCCTTCCCACATGAAATTTGGCAATGTTGAATTTGCTGAGGCAACCAGCATTTATCTGGGCTGCTAGGTCGTTCAGTACCTCAAGTGGAGAACAAGTAACAGCTGGGACATGATCACTGTGAGTTTCACTGTCGGAAATGTCACCTTCACTGTCAGACACAATAATTCTTCCCTGCTAGTTCCAGGCGGCTCTACCAGAATAGAGGTCGTAGTAGTTGTCTAACTGCATTGGGAGTCATCGACCTAGTAAAATATAAGTCAGTACGAATACCATTACAATATTGTTATGAAGTCAAGGGTATGTGCTAAAACACAATAAATTATTATTTTTAACTGTACACAAGGGGAACTCCCGGATAAGCCTGGTGGTTTGTTTAAGGTCCTCTCGCCACTATTAATCTATAGGCAATGTTTTCTAATGATTGTGGCTAATACATAAATTAAAAATTGAATTGAAATATCATAAGCATCATACAACAAAGGGATGCCAGTGAGAGATTAGACAACATTCAAGGACAAGTTAACAAATGCGGAGCAGTCGAATTGCTATACAATATTGACTTTATAAAACTATTTTTTGTCTCAGGAGCTGTCCCACAATGCTAAATACTTAAAAATAAATGCAACGCTGATGTTTGTCCTGAATATCAATGAATTCTCACACTTATGCCCTGTTAGGATAATGCCAATGATACCAAATACATACTATAGTCACTATAGTCCCTGCTACTCCTACAACATGTACAAGTACGTTCAGTGCTGCAAATAAGTTTTTCTTACTTAAAAGGGCAAATGTTTCCTTACTTTAACGGACATATCAGAAATTGGTCAGACATTAATTTATTAGTTCACGATAAAGCTGAGTCCCTCTAGTGCCCAGGCCATCATGTCCGAGTATATTGAAAAATTTGTCAGAAAATTTTAGTAATTTCAGTCCGACAAATTTCTGATGACTGACTGTTATGTAATTTGCAGCACTGAAGTGGAACATTAGGTCACTTACACATCAGTATCCATTTCCGTTCCCTCTTTGTTTGGCTCACAGTCTGGCAGTGTCGTGTTACTACTATTGCGTGCATCTCCAAATCCCATGAATTGAACTTCCTCATCTGGCTCGGACAATGAAGGTGTATATGGAGCAGTAGCCATAACTATGGTACATCTATCCTCTATTTCTCTACTTGGTGGCAGAGTTGTGCCTAAAAGGGTCACAGAGTGTGAAATTCACTATGTCAGGAGTCAAAGATCCAGCCGCAGTCATAGACTGCTGCCATTTGACTATTTGATGGAAAACCGCCTGAGAGCATACTCCCATTGTAGGGTGTCGGACCCTTACAGTGACAAAATCTGTTTCGGGTTCTGCTAAAAACTCTTGCAGCTCTTGCCTCCTGAACTCTCTCTTTTGTTCAGTCTCAGCATTTGCTCTTTCAAGGGAAATTCTTTTTTTGCCTGTCTGTTTTTAGTGAAAGTTCATACTTTGATATCTTGCTCTCTTTTAAGTGATTCCTTTGTTCCGTTGTACCAATCAGGCCGTTACTGTTCATCTTGTCTGTCCTCAGTGGAAGTAACCGCTGTACATGCCCTTTCAGAAGTAGTGGGGTCACGACTCGTTGTCATAGGTGGTAAACCATCATCACTTTCATCGCTGCTACTTGTCACCTTCTTGGACAACAAGTATAGCCTAACATCTTTCAGTTTAAAAGCCTCCATGTAATTTGCAATATTGAAAGGACCTCTTTCCCATCCACTTCCAGCGTAACACCCATTTGTTCATTATGAAAAGTTCCAATAGCAATACCATGTCTTCTGCTTTCCCATAATATGACTCCCCATTAGGGGAAAAGATTTGATTTACAAAGTTTCCTAACTTCCATTCTGTTGCTTGATAACGGCATGGTTGCATACCTACTGCCACCTCCCTTAGCCAGTGGTACAAGAACGTAGTCCTCAACCTCCCTCGGAAATGTTTCCATCCAACTTGTACTCGTTTGGTCTTCTCTTTTTCCTTTGCAAGCTTTTTCTTCTGTTGTTGGTTGCCTGAAGGAAGTCACAAGCTTCATGGACCTATCTTTCTTCTTTGAAGACATGAATGCCTCAAGAAGTCTTCGTCTTTTGGATTCCTTTTCTTTGTTCTGTTGCGTCTCTTGAGCCGGGTGGTACAAAAGCCGCGAAGGCTTAATCTGTCCCCAGCTGTTGAGAGCCCCATGTCTTTAAGGACATCATCATTTGCATTTAGGACTGCTGAAATACCATCTGAGAAAAGAAGATTTAATTAAATTTCTATATTAATGCTCTTTTCCAATGCAGATGTACTCCTTTAAAGTTCCTGTGATAACAGTTTTTTGTATAAAACATAACCAGTACATTTGAGTATATACTTCATTGCCATGTTTGAAGACTATGCTATGAATACTATTTTTATAGAGTTTTGAAAGTTGCTGAAACAACTTTGGCTTAAAGCACAAGATCCTGCAAACAAGTTTAATAGCATAATTTTTTGAAGGATTCGTTTGTGTAGGCACATAGGGCAACTATGCCACTGTCTGTTTGAAGGCATCAGTGTTCCTTAACCTCTTTAGCCTTGGGGAATTTGTTCAATAAGAGGGGTGAGCATGCTTAAATGCCCTATCCCCAACAGACTGCCCAAATGTGATATGATATGAAATAAATATAAATGTCGATATGTGCTAAAGCACTTCCTATACAGCCTCAGCTGTATGCACAGGGTTGCCAATAATGCACTTATTGAAATCATTTCTCCACGTGGTGACATGACGAGACTGTTGTTTATGAAAGTTGCTGTTCGCTGTGGATTTCGTTTTGCTCGTTTTGCTTTGATACCTGCGCTTGGGATTACTTTTTTTTTTGAACCTATATTAGGCTGAGAATATATTTTTCCTCATTCCAAGGATCAATTAATTAATCTAGTTCTGGAGAAATATTTTGTACAGAATTTTCAGATTCCCCCTTTTGAGATTATGAAACCCACCCGTTCTCTGGTACTCATGTCTAGAGCACTGGCTATGTTTTGTAAAATATGTAGCAATTTACCAATTAACCACTTTCGCCAGCTATCTGATTTGAATGCCGGGTAGTCAAAACGCTGTTACTGTGGTCCATTGTTTTTATTGAAAGCAAAATAAACTGACTGATGTTGTTTGTTGACACTTCAGAAAAGCTACCTTCTTTCAGGATTGTTAAGTTACTCAACTTTAATCTTGTTTTTTGGTGTTCAATAGGGTGTATGTTAAAACCAGGAACACACCCGGAAGACCCCGGAACACCCTGGAACACCCGGAACACCCCCGGAACACCCGGAACACCCCGGAACACCCCGGAACACCCCGGAACACACCCGGAACTGTTAATAATAAAATATGTTGTTGTTAATGGTAGAATGACACAAAAGTAGCCAGCTAAAGATAAACTGACTAGCAGGTGGTTTTGGCCAGCTAAAACACAGAGGCATCTTTTTAGGAATAGTTCAATGCATCCTCGAATATCACAGAACCTGGAGGGGTGCTAGGTATAAAACAACCAAAGGCTAACCTTTTCCTCCTCAAACTTCTCAACTACACCTTCTTGAACTCCTCTTTCTCGTAGAAAGTTACAAACCTGTAAATGAATCAACAATACAATAAGATGAAAATTATTAAAGTACAGCTTGTTAATGTTTAAAACAGAACTGCTATTCATACTGCTATTTTTATATAATATTGTTATTCATGTGCCAACCAGAAATCAACTGGCCAAGGTTGAACATCTTACTAAGATCTTCCAAGATCTTTTAAGATATGATGTATTACAAGATTTTGCAACTACGATCAAGTTAGCCTGATTCTCAGACGGTCCGGGAGTGGGGGACCGAGTCGGACCGTCTGAGAATCAGGCTACGATCAAGTAGGATCTTGTAAGATCTTCATCCTGTTTTAGCTTATATAGCGTTTATAACTTGAAATGTAGTTCTATGGCGTCTGCTATCTCATCAAGGCTGCTGAAGCGTCGCCGTCCGAGATTTTTTTCCGCTAAGATTCTTTTAAGCTGTCGTAGACTTAGGCGTATTTCATTATTTAAAAAGAGGCAATCAATGATTTCCTTGTATCGAAGCCCATATGGAAATATTCCTCAATTAAATGATTACGAAGGTCGTTATCCGCCCATGTTGATTTACTTGAGTGATCGGTGATTTAGGACAGCGGTTACTCCCAGAAGGTTTAAAAGACCTAGCGCAATAAATGATAATATGGTTGAGACTTGGTTAAGAAAATGATTTTTCTATTTAATTTTTAACATAATATAAGACCAGATATTTATAAAGAGTATTGCTATACTTGAAATTTGTTATCGGCGTAAATTAAAGTAAGAATCAAGCTTGCTCTGCCTGGTGTCTGGTTTTCGAGTTCATAGCATGTTTTGTGTTTTTCTAGGTATAATTTTGCACTGTAAACACAGAAAAAAGCGAAAACAATAAAACTAGCCGCCTTCCCTCTATTCATTCTCTCTATTCATTCACGAATACGGCGTATTCAGCACTAATAAAAATACTTGCCTTCACTAGATCGTTGTCAGCCGAGTCAGCCATCTTGCTCAACCACACGTGTTCGAACTTTGAGCCCGCAATAAATTCTAGTAGCGGTCTACAAATGAGCGCCAGAAAAAAAGGTCGCGCCAGAAAAAAAAAAGTCGCGCCGCAGAAAAAAAGTCGCGCCAGAAAAAAAAAAGTCGCGCCAGAAAAAAAAAGTCGCGCCAGAGAAAAAAAAGTCGCGCCAGAAAAAAAAAGTCGCGCCAGAAAAAAAAGTCGCGCCAGAGAAAAAAAGTCGCGCCAGAAAAAAAAGTCGCGCCAGAAAAAAAAAGTCGCGCCAGAGAAAAAAAGTCGCGCCAAAGGTAAGAAAGTGTTCGCCAAAAGAAAAAAAGAATACATCATCAATATGGCACTAACAGGGCTCCGATTTCAGTGCTGTGTGTAGACCCGGTTTTTTCGAACATGATTCGCCCGCTATGATTCGCCCGTCATGATTCGACCGAGAGGTTACGAAGCAGTAAGACGAATGATGAAAGTTTTGCACGAAGACCCACGCTGGCGGGTGATTTATCATCAATATTTGTACGGAAGTTCTATAAAGGAAACAGCTAGATGTCTTTTTACAAGTACCAGCTTTGTATCAAATATTCGCAGGTTGTATGGGGAGCGTAGCGAGATAAACCGGCAAAGAAGAGGAAGGCAAAGAATCTTGTCTAGTAAGCGGAAGTTTGAACATGTTGAATGTTTATTGTATTTTATATCGAGTGACATGTACAAGTTGTTGAAAGTCAAACATTTCTTTATCTGATACTTGAATAGATAGGGAACACAAAACTCTGGAGGAAATGATAAGGAATAAGCCGGAACTGTTTTATAGACGAGTATCAAGACTGGTTTCACACAGTTACACGGGTTAGCAACTGTTGCAACTATTGTATTGTGCAGGTCGATACTACGCCTTGGATTTACGTATGAAAAGGTAGGTCTTATCTCAATGAATTTTCCGTGTTTTGCATGTAGGAAAGTTTGCAGCCAGTACATAGAACTCCTATGGTCTGGAGGAAAGCATTCTTGACTTCTGTGCGTAACAGCGGCAGCAGCGGTTCCGCTGTTACGCACAGCCGTCAAGAAGTCAAGAATGCTTTTCTCCAGACCATAGGAGTTTTATGTACTGGCTGCAAACTTTCCTACATGCAAAACACGGAAAATTCATTGAGATAAGACCTACCGTTTCATACGTAAATCCAAGGCGTAGCATCGACCTGCACAATACAATAGTTGCAATCAGTTGCTAACCCGTGTAACTGTGTGAAACCAGTCTTGATACTCGTCTATAAACAGTTCCGGCTTATTCCTTATCATGCATTGCCTCCAGAGTTTTGTTTCTCTATCTATTCAAGTATCATATAAAGAAATGTTTGACTTTCAACAACTTGTACATGTCACTCGTATTAGGCCATGTTTTGTTAAACCCTGTGTAAACCTTGTTTTTAAAAATATTCGGCCCATAAAGTTGGCGATTATCGCCCGGGGATTATCGAATATCAGTGATTAAAGACTTTTCGTTTGAGTTTCCCTCCCGACCAACACTGATTTGGACGTGAATACGAAATACACCGGCTTGCGTGAATGCCGCGCGGAATCTTATTGTTCTGTTTCGAGGAATAAATCGTTTCATCAAAATCCCTATTCGAGTCAGACTCAAAACTCGAAACTCGATTCTCAAAAACATCGAGGACGAGACTGTCAACTTACATTTACCCGGTACTACTGCATATTTCTATGTTAATTAATTTCTTTACTTTTCCATTCACGAGTTGGCACATAGTGCCTTTGATGTAAAATTCTGATGAAAAATTACACAAAGCAACATGCATGCAATAAAACTCAATTATTATTTCTATGGCAACCTATGTGAGCAGCTGTCATGTTTGTTCTAAGGCAGGACACACTCTGGGTACTGGCAAATTGTTGCGAAACCTCACTAAATACTGGGGGGGGGGGGGGGGGGGGGTTTGCAGAGTTATACAATATCCAACTCAGTAGAGTTCAAATGCATGTGAAAGCAAAGCGTTGAGAGAATTCTTCATTTAAAGCTGCTTCGAGAAAGGTTGTCGGAAAAAAGCGCACGCGACAATCCCGAAAGGTATTGTGGGTAGTTTTAAGTTCACGCTTCCTTGACTTCAGCATTTCAGGGAAATCTGAGAAAATGGCAAGAGACGCCATGGACGTATGTTTGCGAGTGCTAAAAGAAAGCAACAAAAGTAGGCATCGCGGGTTTGATGTGTTTATTTGACTTATTACTGAAATAATTGATCATATCCCAGATTACCTTTCGGGATTGTCGCGTGCGCTTTTTACCGACAACCTTTCTCGAAACAGCTGTATACTTGCCTTGGTCTCCCTATTCTGCATAGGCGAACACACCTCAATTTTGTAAACAGGAAATAAGGTTGGATAACAAATCCTTTATTAGACAGTTGAATGTGTACTATCGTGCAATACTTTTACTGGGGAGGGAGGAGACTTGCAAGTATAAGTGACAGCCACGTTTTAGGGTTAAAAATTGGTGGCTTGGTAGCGCTTTGGGTATTAAAATCTAAAACTGACCACAATTAAAGTTATCCCGTTTTACGGTATTTAGCCGAAAAAAAAATTAGGATAGGAACTAGTTGGTACATGGTACCTCTTAGGGGTAGCCTCTCCCATTCCACTCTCGTTTTTCCCTATTTTACCCACAAACTGTGAGCCTGGAATAGACGACTCAGGGGTGAAAATAAATTTGAGCCACACCTATAAAGCAAGATTCTGGTAACTTTCAACATTTCCAACGATCACCCCCGCCACTTTTATATGGGAGTGTCCCCAGCAGTTACGTCTGCCGTCAGGCCATGTGAATTGCCTTTTTCAGGCTCTACGGAACCAGGAGCATGCTCCTGATGGATCCAATAAAATAAATGCGCAATATCCTTTATTCATACGTCAGACTGAAGCTAATTTCACCCAAGCCTCGCTTTAATTCGAAGTGAGACTTGTAAATTTTATCATGAAAACACGAATTTTGATTTTTGAGCTCAGTATTAAACACTTGCGTTTGGCGCTGTCGAATTTGCATTATAGTGAAGACGAAACGTTGCTGTTTCGTTTTTATCGGAGAGTAGCCTGTTCACAGACGTTCAATTTTTTTTTCGTAAGATACTGGCGCGCGAGCGCGGAGCGCGACAACGCGAAAAAAAATTGAACGTCTGTGAACAGGCTAATCGGAGAGGGAAATTATGTGGAACGCGAATACACGACGGTGAATGTTCCTTTCTCTTTTTGGACTTGAACTCCGTCCCTACGAATTCAGCTCCTGGACAGTTCGGCCACAGAGGTCTGTCTATCATTTGTTCCACACAGCCGGTATGCCGGATGTCTAGATCTGGTTAGGGATTAGAAGTCCAGCGTCGAGTCATTATATAATAGCATTTTTTGTTAATTCAGTGGTTTGGATTTATACGAGGCGATTGTAAACAAAACAAATAAATTAGCGCAACAAACACATAAACAACTTTATTAGACATCGTATTAACGTCTCGATAAATAAACCATGCTTACATATAGTATAAAATTTTAAGTAATAAAAATGTCTGTGTGGTTATGTGACCCCATACATCAGACCACCTATACTATAAAACCTATTGAATAAAATTATATACATCTTTAAACTAGAAATCAAAATCACAATGTCCTTAAAAAGTTTTTCACTCCTGTCTGAAAAAACGCGCACATTCGGCGCCATCCGAACCTCCAAAGGCAGTGAACTCCACATCTCAACGATTCTATTAAAATAACGAAATTTAAATTTTGTGGTTCTAGAGTAGTTTTTTCTTTCGGGAGTAACCATCATTACATCTAAAATTCACGGTCAGTCTCGGCCGAGTACAAGTTAAATCTACATTTATGCACCGATTTAGAGCTTTGTATAAAAACGGTACATCAAATAAGAAACCTGTGTTCAATCGAAAGCATATCGAGACTTTCCAGACGGCGTTCGTAACTATGTCTTTCCCTAAAAAATACATTTGTGGCCCTACACTGGGTGCGTTCCAGCTTTGTATTCTCTGACGTGATTTGGCCCCATATCAGGACAGTTTGGAAATATATAAACGACAAATTCTGCAGATTAAAACTGAATTTTCCTAAGCACAATTTTACGAAATTACAGTAAAAAATGTTGACGAAGCGAGTAATTCGGCAGCAAATTGTCCTAAAAAAATTCAAACTGAACTTTAACAAAACAAAACTAATACTGAAACGTTAAAAAAGCTTAAAAAGGACAAATAAAGTAGCGTTCGATTGTAATAACTTGATATTTATGGTCGTAGCTGGTAGTAAATTGTTTTCCAAACTCAATTGGATTAAGGACGGTGCCTCCTAATACCAAAGTATTTTTGCGCGGTTTATGACTATGCGAGAAAAGCAGATCTTAGCAAGGGCTATTGGATTCCAAAAAGAAAATTGGGGGTAACCACGCATTTTTCAGAGATTATCAAGCTTCAATCTGGAAAAAATGCTGAAATAGCATTTTCTCGGAAAAAAAGAAAAACATATTTTTTTCGCAGATTCCCTTTGAATAGCCCTTTTCACGGTTAACCTGAAATATTTGCATAACAATACAGCTAAACATAGAAGCGAGGCAATTTCGGGCACAAGCTGTAAAAACATCGTGATTTTCTTGAGCTCCTTAAACTATGTTGGCATAAAAATAGTTTTAAAAACGGAGAAGAACTAAATATGCAACTATTTTTAGTTAAAGTTTTCTGTAAAGATCGTAATCCGATCTCCCTGTTGCTTATGCGAGTCTGCTCTTTATTAATAGAGAAAAGTCGTTTTACATTTTGTTCTAAAAACAACGTAAACTAAAAGAATTGTAGTTCTTCTACATTTTAAAACTGTTTTTATACTAAAATAGTTGAAGGAGTTCAAGAAAAACACGATGTTTTGCAGCTTGTGCCCGAAATTGCCTCGCTTCTATGTTCAAGTGTATTGTTATGCAAATATCGCAAGTTAACCGTGAAAAGGACTATTTGCCTTGACATACACGAAAGCAACAATAAATATAAAAAAGCTTTAAAATACTTAACAAATGGTAATATAACAACTACTGTTTATGTGTTTTTTAATTAAAATCATCGCAACGTAGCCATTATCAACCCTGACAGCTCTCCTCTGGTATACCAAAAATACAGTCTAAATAACTTTTGCACACAACAAAAAATTAATCATATGTTCAATAGGCTTACCGCTTCCATTTTATAACATAAAAAGTAGGGGTCACCACGCGTTTTTGTAAGTTATATGAAGAAAACGACCATATATTTCCCTGCCGAGCTTATGCAATGTTCTGTATGTGCGCGCGCTCGAGCGCGCGCTAATGACGCGAGAAATTATGCGCAGAACGTATGCGCAGTAACAATAGGAGGCACCGTCCTTAAATACATCAGCCAAATAAAACCATGAAATGAAGAATAAATAGTACACTCATTACGGTAAGTATAGTTTTAGTATATTCTGTGTCAAAACACCTAAACCTTGTTGGTAGGAGGCTAACCAGCTGGCTATTTACAAAGCGTGGCCGAGGAGTTGAACTCGGGATAATCGACGACAAAGAGTGGTTCAGTTGAAGCCGGAACCTCTGTATTACTAAACCGGCAGTCAAACAAGCATACATGCAAACCGACGAATTCTTGCTGTTGGTAGTTACTCCTGATCCAAATCATATTGACCCGATTATATGCCATATAATCGGGGTCTTCGCATATTCGAGATAAAATATTTTAGGAAAACTAAACTCGGGTCCTGGGAGTGTCCGACGACTATGCCATGCTGATGAGACCAAAACAAGGCCGAAACAGCTTTCCATGGCTGCCACTGCCCGGGTGATTTGGCTGTGCGCATGCGTAATGTAATGACCGTACCACGGAGTTGGTGCAGTGTGCTATGTGCAGTTTATAGTTCAATAAAATATTTTAACAGCTTGAGTAACTTGAATATTCAAGCCAGTGTTCTAGCTACTGTAGTACGTTTTTCATATGTGAATAATCGATATATCGATCAAAAGTGTGGTTCTCGATTTGTTGAGTTTTTATTAGGAGGAGCATGCACCTATGTTGAACCTCACCAATCAACGTATCCACAAGTTTAAAGAATAGCTTTGAGTTCGCACATTATCGGCCTCTCCGCCGAAGTCCGATTCATATATTTCATTAAACACAAAGGAAGCCTCGTTAGCTTCTGTTATTCCAATCCCGTGATCAGCACGTGAACAGCTGGCATCTCCTCCACCAATCATAAGCACTGCACCATCTCCAGTGCTCCAGTCACACCAGAAGCCGATGGCCTTGTTGCCTTGGATGCTTCCGCTGCATGCTGCCTGTTGAAATCCATCTGTTGTCTGGTACTGTCCGCCATATTGTACTGTGCAACTTCCCAGACACTGGTCACTGGCCCAGACTTTGCCATTCCTGAAGTCACCGAAGCTTGTGACTTTGGACCGGAATGTCTGTCCACCCAGACAGTTACCTGTGGTCTGCAACAAAGCAGTGTATTGAGGGTCATCACTGCGCGTGATTTTAAACTCGCTGCCGCTGACCAACCAGAATGCTGGCGATATCATGTCCGTGTTGTTGGACGGGTCACTTGTTTCTCCAAAAGCGACAGTCTTATCATACCACAGTTCCCAGTGTCAGCCATCCAGTTTTTGGTGTCGTTGTTTGAAAAACGAGCGATCAGTGTCCAGCCACGTCCAGCGGATGTCATATCACAATACGCCTAATGGAGATAAACGACGTTAATATTAACAATTTTTGAACGAGGTTGATTATCAGTTGGTGTACAAACCGAATAACGTGACAGCGATAAAATGTTCAGAGCGCTGGACTCCGGATCGAGGGTCCAGGTTCGAGCCCCGGCCTGGGTCATTGTGTTCTTGGGCAAGACAGCGTTACTCTAACAGTGCCTCTCTCCACCCACGATTATAAATGGGTACCGGCGACAAAATGCTGGGGGATAACCTGCGATGGACTAGCATCCCATCCCGAGGGGAGTAGCAATACTCCTAGCCGCTTCATGCTACAGAAACCGGGATAAGCTCCGGCAGTTGTGGGTCACTAGGCTCGTGAAGACTTAATAAAAATTTTCTGAATCATTCTTATCGATTCTTATTTGCTCGTGATCTTTCACTCAGTTTTACCATGCTATGACGTCACATCGCGGTTTCACGTCAACGTTGTGCATTTAAACGTTTTACAAATATCAGCTTACATTAGTTATTAGTTAGATATTACCGTGTTGAAAACCAAACTTACCGAAATTACAGAGGAAGCTATGCTTAGCTGGTAAGTTCCATCACTTGCGGCTGGACTGCTTTGCAAAATTTGTCACAAGAATCTAGGGGGAAGGGCAAATGAATTTAATATGCATTTTTAATAAATGCATGGGGGCTTTTTAAAACATGAATCTTATTAACCCTTATTGTGTACATGCGTGCATACATAGATCCGATCATATAGATACATACTTTGACTTTTTATACAGGTTTTTCCATCTCCAATAAATCCAGGTTTACATGAACAGCGATAAGAGCCGGGAGTATTCTGACAGTCGGCATTGACGTCACAGACGGAGATAGAAGCCTTGCACTCGTCAATATCTATTCAAGAAAGTTGAAACCTCCATAAGAATAATTATTTCACAGTGCCCGCTTATTGTTTTCTCTGAGCTGGTTTTAAAGTCACATAACTAACCAGATAGCTAAATAAACCACAAGTGTCGAGCATTTCGTGCCTTAGGACTACATTAGTTTAGTTTAGCATTATTAGTTTTAATTAGTACTTTTCAAACCTTTGTAAACATGTATATATTCTTAACTATCATTATTTGTAAATTGGCCTGAAAAGCCCCATGGGGAGTGTCCAATAAAATGTATGTATGTATGTACATTGGAATACCTCTGGGAAAACAATTTCTCTCTTTAGGGTTAATGTAAAACAAGCCAATTGCATTAAATATTAGTTACCAGTGCAAGTTTTTCCATCCCCAGTAAATCCAGGTTTACACGAACAACGATAGGAGCCTCGAGTATTCTTACAGTCGGCGTTGACGTCACAGACGGAGATAGAAGCACTACACTCATCGACATCTGCAAAAGGAATGCCAGACTTGTTAACAACAACAACCTGACAATAATAACAACAACGATTTATTGCCATTTGTTTTTTAAAAAGATAACAGAAATTGGTAAACGTTACTCAGAATATATAACTCTTGGAATAACTAAAAATCTAAACTGCGGCAAGTAATAACAATACAGTGGAAACCCGGTAATCAGAAAATATAAGGAGCGTTTGTCTTCAACATTTTGCATCTTTTTTATTATTTATTTTTACTTTTTTGTTTACGCGATGTAGCAATTTATTAATGACAACAGAAGTATCAAGCGTTAAAGCGAGAAAACGCATGTGTATTCCAACATCATGATCAGCAAAAAACGTACGGCGCCACCAATGCAAGAGAGGGTTATTTTGCTTTGCTCGCCGATGTTGCTTCCTGTCTCATATTCGTTATACTGCTCTACTCCTTTTAGTGTATCACTGAGATACCTAGTGATGATATGGAATGTTTCGAGGGCCCTAGATTTTGATTTATAAAAGCAGTATTACATTTATAAGTTACCTTCTTTCTCCATATCACAGTGAGCGCGCACAGTCTTCCAGGTATAATAGAGTCAAACCAGTATTTGCCGCTGATCGCTTGCCGTCCTTCACTCGCCTTGATTTCTTTACACGATTCTGCAGGCAGCTCAGGGATAGAACCGAGAGGGACTGGATATAAAAAAGCCATTTTATTCTCTGTTCAAGATAGTTTACTATGCTGCTTACTTGTTACATATACTCACCTCTACCACAGTCTCGTTTGAAATAATATCTGTCAGAGTTGGGAACGAAATCTTCAGGTCTGGCTTCCTTGGTGCGATTGCTCAATTCACACACATCTTGCCAAATGACATAATTAAAACTTTGGCATCGGTCGTCGCGATAACATTCTCGCAAGCACGCATCACCGAGTGGTGCCCCTGTGATCTTCCTATAGATGTGTCCCCGTAGCATCATGTCAGAGATGGAATCCTCTTTACCGCTACAATGCTCGGTAGCTGCATCATGGAACATTTCACACAGCACAAGAAGAATTGTGATGTAAGAGAGAAGTTTAACGGTCATTGTGGTCCCGCTCTATCGAAACAGAATACCTGAAATTAAAATATCCAGAAGCAGTATTAACCCAGTTTCTTTTGTGAGTAGCATGCAACAAGAGAATATAATCTCTTGCATGCAATTATAGTAGGGAAATTTGGTTTTGCAATACACTCCATATGATTTAGGGGCAATTAATATTTAATTCACGCTAAAAATCCGTATATTAACCCTATTCTGCTTGGCCTTTTTTTCGTTTTTGAGCCTGTGGGGGGGGGGGGGGGGGGGGGGCAGATAGTGCCCGCCTATGTATCTCGAAAAGTATTGACGCTATGAAAATGAAACTTACATGGTGTGTAATTGTAAAGCATCCGAAAATCTTTATTTTAGTGGCAGTCACGTGTCAATTATGACGTCATACACGCCATAATGACGTCATACGTTAAAAATCCGCCATCTTGGATCCTAAATCTTGGATTTCTAAATTGTTCAGAAATGTCAGAAAATCTCCAAATTTGTTTTGAAAAAAAATCAAGAAAAATATAAAGATGCTAAAACGGCAAAGATTTTGGAAAGGTTTCATCGTTAAAAAGCCAAAATATTTATGAAAACTGAAAATTAAGCTAAAAAACAACAAATTTGGGTAAAACGATCTGTATCTCGAAAGTTATTTGTGCTATAAAAATGAAACTTATGTGGTGTATAAAGCATTCAAACATGTTTTTTATTTAGTGACATCACGAATCAATTGTGATATCCTATCACGCCAAAATAAACGTCATACTTTAAAAATGTCCGCCATCTTGGATCCGCCATCTTGGATTTTTCAATTGTTCAGTCAGAAAATCACCAAATATGATTTGAAAACATCGAAAACAATATAAGGATGCAACAATTGCAAATGTTTTGGAGGAAACTATTCCTAGAAAGCGGAAAATTGAAAACTGAAAATTAAGCTGAAAATACCAAATTTTGCTAAAACGGCCTGTCAAAACTTCGTTGCCATGGAAACATCAAGTCACGTGATCATAATATTGACACATCAAAATGTTCCCAGATAATTTTTAGGAAAAGTCATAAAGTTTCGCTATGATTGCTTGAATGCTCTTTGAGTACGATAATTTGAAGTCAGCGCGGGCACTTTCTGCCCCCCCCCCCCCCCAGGCAGGATAGGGTTAAGCTGAAAGTAAAGTATAGTTGTTTGTCGGATTTTGCCCGTCGACACTAACACTCCGTTTTTACCGAAAACGCATCAAAAGCTCCGCGTCCACACTCTCGTTTTCGCAGCGTTTACCCCGTCCGCACTAAATGCTCGAATGCGCTAGCGACAAATAGACGCGCCCGCGAATGAGGTAGGCGTTTTCGAAAGCCTCCGTTTTCGCTGTCCACACTACGATAGGGCTCCGTTTTCAAATGTCTTCACTCTGGACAGCGTTTTCAAATAGTGTTTTCGATGAAACGATCAGCGTTGTAGTCGGTGCCGATAGCAGGCGAAAACGCATCGAAAAGTGTACGCTTTCAAACGAAAACGCATTAGTGTGGACGTGAGGGGCCTAAATTTTCCGCTTTGATTGTAGATAATCAGCGCGTTTGAGTTATTTGGACTTGAAAATAAATTTTTGGCGTTTCGTTGTCGAAAATCAAGAAAAGCGAAAGTTCATTTGCATGCACACGTACATGCAGGGAAACTCTAGCTTCACCTACTTCAGTGTGGGACTTCGACTGATATGACTTTCCAGTATACATGTGTAAATAAGCCGGGTTGGTCTTTATGAAATCGTGATAACACTGAATCAACAAATTGGGCCGAGAAATCTTTCCTGTCAACTCCTAACGATTTCTCTTCTAGATATGGTTTCTCAGACAAGACATTATATTGTCTTCAGTGTGCGGTGGAGGCAAGTACAGCAAGTAGCTAGTAGAACGGTCAGTCTTGACATTTACAAGCTTAACTTACAACTGTCTTTTTAAAATTTCAATAACTATAGCAGGTTGACCATAATTGATTTCATGGATGATTATCATATTGAAAATTTAAGAACCGCAAAATTTAAAGTAATCAGCCACTGAGCAGTAAAATTCCGGCAAGAAATAAAAATGTAGAATAACGGATTTATTTTCATGTTAGTTTATTAGCGCTGGTTAGTTTAGGTACACTTTCTAGCAGTTAATGTCTGCAGTTGTTTTCTTTCTCAATTAATGCAATCATGGAAATTTTATGAATGAATATTTTATGACTGCACCTCCTTGTTTCCGCAAACGAAGATGTTCTTCAAAACTTGAAACAGGAATAAGAACCAAACTTGAAAAGCGTCACGTTTGCAAGTGTTTCCAATATAGTGTGATTCCATTCCATCAACAGTCAATCGCCGGGAGGGAGGGGAGGGAAAGGGGACGGGGAGACTCCTGTATAATGACGGAGGTGATCGTCGAAAAGTTTGAACTGAGGAGTCCCTAAAGGTGTTTTGTAGGTGTGGCTCGAATTCATTTTCACCCCTGAGATCTGGCAATTCTAAAACGACATGGAGTTCCTGACAGCTTTTTTCCGCAATCTAAATGGCTGATTTTTGGCGCGAAATTATTTCTCTACCGTATAAATCCCGTCCAAACATGACGAGAGTTGCCAAGAGTTCACACTCACGCTCTCGTTTGGCCTGAAACTCTCATGCACTCTCAGCGACTCTCATCGAATTTGAACCTGCTCAAGTTTTTCTTGACATTCGTCGAGTATTTCCTTGATAGTTGCTGAGAGTTATTTGTGAACTCGGAAAGCTCTTGTGAAAGCCAATTGTCGCAAGTTTCATTCTCGTTTGGCTGGAACTTATGCCTGGTCTACATCACTCATTTTGCATCATCAAGGACGGGTTTTTTAATGTTTGAGCAACGGGGATTTGTCCAACTCAGTTTTTTTTCTTTTAAAATGCGAGCAATTTACTGCTGATGAGCATAAAAACCGCCTTAAGTAGAAAATGGTTTAATAAAGTGTAAATATAAATATTTTACGGCTATCAGTGATCCATACATCTGAAGGTGCATAAAATTTGTAAATGCATGCGATGTTTCAGACGAAACCTAACATAAATCCTAATTTTATCAGACTTGAACGTTGCAAACTTCTCTATGAAGCTTTCCATAAACCACAATCGCTAATTATACCTAGCTTGTTCATCTCAATACTTTTTATTCGGTCATGCAACTATTTACCGCGGATTTACCCATTTAAGATAATGCATTGAACATTTTTTTAAAGATATTTACCCATTTAAGATAATGCATTGAACATTTTTTTAAAGATATTTACCCATTTAAGATAATGCATTGGACATTTTTGGCGAAAATCATCCCTCGATGGCGGTAACCTCCCTAAAATTTCTTTGAACAATTTCAACTGTAAACCACAAAGCGTTAGTTAATTAATGACTTAAATATTATTTCTCTTGATTAATCTTAAAGGAGAAGCAGTTATTACTGTTAGAATATTACTTCTCTTACCTAACACGTCTAATAATCTTCACGTTTCCCTCCGCGTCTTGACACGAACGCCGACGGAATAGAAGTCGAGTGGAAAAAGCAAAAATCGGACGCAGGTTGTCGTAAACAACTGTCGTAACATGATGCCGTGCGGTTTTTTAAACTTCCTCAGTCACTCACAATTAATGCCATATTAAGCGGTTACAAGTGCTTTTCCGCATCGCCGTGCCTTCAGGCAATGACTTGATCTAAACAAATACGAGTCCCAAAACAAGTTGTGATGTTCGAAGATAACGGTAACCAAGTGAAAGCTTTTAATTATTTTCCATCTCAAAATAATATATATCTTTTTGTAACTTCTCTAGGTGAAAAAAGTAACGTTATTTTTTATTAGAGTTCTGAATGTGTTTTGGGACTCGTATTTGTTCAGAACAAGTCAGTGCCTAAAGGCACGATTCTGATGCGGAAAAGCACTTTTTAATATTGCATTAATTGTGAGTGACGTCTGATAAGTGCTATCGAAAACGGTAGCCAAGTTAAACAAAGCTTTTAATTATTTTCCATCTCAAAATAATATATATCTGTTTGTAACTTCTCTAGGTGAAAAAAAGTAACGTTATTTTTTTTATTAGAGTTCTGAATGTGTTTTGGGACTCGTATTTGTTCAGAACAAGTCAGGCACGATTCTGATGCGGAAAAGCACTTTTTAATATTGCATTAATTGTGAGTGACGTCTGATAAGTGCTATCGAAAACGGTAGCCAAGTTAAACAAAGCTTTTAATTATTTTCCATCTCAAAATAATATATATATTTTTGTAACTTTTGAAATATTCCTTGAAGAACAAATATTTCATGAACTTGGTGAAAAAAGTAACGTTATTTTTGTTTATTGGAGTTCAATGGTATTTGTGTTTGAAGAACCTTTAAGTCCATTGCATTGCTGATAATCATTGTATTTCTCCTGTAATATATATATGTACCCAGGTCATGAGAATTAAAGGACTCTTATTAAAGAGATATGAACATTGTATTGAGATCTCAAGAAATTCTCCAAACTAGTACTATAAAATAATTGTATATAAAGACCAGTTATTAGAAATTAAACATTCCTTTGACTTAATTTCCAGCTCAGTTGTATTCGAACTTTAGAAATCTCTTTTTGTATTTCTATGCCCGTTGTTTTGAGTTGCCAAAGGAACAGTTCAACCTTAACCTGAAGAAGGCAGAATTGCAGTAATACAATATATTTTAGCGTTTTTATACTTTTCATATGGATATTCGCTTTGCGAAAGCCAAGTCCACTCTTCACCAGTTTTTTTACTTCCGTTTGACGCTGAGAAGAAAGTCGAGGGAACCTTACGTACGCATGCTCCACTTAAACCAATCAGATGGCGTGTATTGTTCATACATTTTTGTGCACGTGCCAGAGTCTCTGCACCGCACGTCAAATGAAAAAAAAAAAATGCCGAGACTCAATAACTCAAAAATATATTCACGTACTTGAATTTCTAGAGGCTGACAGCTTTATGCACAGATTACAACCTTGCAGCCAGTAAAATTGAAAGAAAAAAACTTGAAATTCGTAAACATTAGTGTTGATTGAGAGGCAGCTGTATTTCTGCCTCTAAATTTTGAGATTTGTAATAATCTTCACCGACTACGAGACACCTAAACTGAATAGTGAAACCATGATGGAAATAGCGAGTTGTTGTATGTTAAAACGCACTGTTCACCTGTCACAAGTGAACGTAAGGTTATGGCTCCGTCAATTCCAAGCCCAACCATCCCCCCCCGGGCATTTGTCGGTCATTTTACAACTTTTCCATCCCTAGGGTGGGGCATTTGCTATAACCAGGCAGCCCGGGGGTGGGGCATTGTCAAAGGCAACGCGATCTTTCGTATTTTAAAAGACGTACACGTTTTGTTGTTTATTTAAAATTTCCTGATTGCCCCCGATAGAAAATATAAAAACTGAGTTGATATTAAACCTCGTTTGAGTCGCGCACTTTTCAAGTGTACCGTAGCCCCACCCCACCCCACATGTGCAAACATTTGCACCGTTGCTTTCCACGTGCGAACCAAAGATGGCGGAACGAAGCTTCGTGTTGCAGTTGTAATGAAAAAATGTTCCAAAAATCATGATTACAGGTATAAATAAAGAGCTATGTATTTGTGAACAATTATAGTGTCCATCATTAATAGTTCTGCTTGGAATTTAGATTTTTAATTCCTCGATCCTCTCAAAAAAGTTTTGAAATATTTGTCCCGTGGGTCGGGCATTTGCACTGCTCCTGAAGCCCCACCGTGGGGATTTTGTGCATGTAAGCTGACCCCACCGTGGGGCATTTTCAACCTTCTGACAAAAAAATGACAAATGCCCGGGGGGGGGGGGGGGGGGATGAGCGGGCTTGGAATTGACGGAGCCATTAGCGTGCAAACTCCATGTAAAATGACATAATCCAAATTAACGATTAATTCAGTTGGACAGTTTCACCCGCGATATAATTAAAACCTAATAGCACTACATGTTTGTCAGTCCATTATAGAAATAATTGAATTCAAAACATTCCTCGGAGTGCCCAGCAAATTGGATTCGGCCAGCGTGGCCTCGTACAATTTTGGCTGGCTTCCAATTATTTTCAAATTTGACAGCATGTAGTGCTATTACATATACATGGGGAAGTTATGTACCGGGTGTATGTTTTATTAGTTATTTTCTCAGTATGCAATTGAGGAACGCGAGGTGAATGTTTCAACATGAATAATTTCATATATATTCATCATCATATCGCTATAAATATTTAATTCATTCATACCTGCACGTTCAGGTATTCCTGTTAAACGGAACACTTTATTCAGGGGGCGCATTAGCAATTGCATGTATTGTATGAAACTCTATATAACATGAAAATTTCAGAAAAATCGGTTTCTTATTTAACAGTTTATAAAATTTTGGTTCTATAACGTGCTCTGATTGGTTGAGTATGTAAACACGGTTATGACGTATCATTGCATTTTGTTGGCTTTATTGTATAAAATAAATAGAAAACGGCCGCTTCTTGTTCACATAGCCTGATACAAATACGAGAGAAAGTTTGGAAGAATTAGAAAATATAATTATATATATGGGGGGGGGGGGGGGGGGGGGCTAAGGATGATGAGAGGGGGTGGCACACATTTGCCTTTTATGACTAGCAACACACTTCGCCTCAGTCTAGCTAGTCCCTAGGCGTTCTCTAGTCATTCGTGACGTCATGAAATTTCGCGCCAAATTGAGTAAGCGGGAAGGGAAGGCCTGGGTACTAGGCGGACTTCACCTCACAAGGAGCACTCGTAAACAGAACTAAAATAACCACACAATTACAACAAAGTTTCCATTTGTATTTGAGCTTACATTTGTTTACTCTTGAAACAGCAGGCATGTTCCTGTTGGTTACAACGTTTGTGAGAAGCATATCAATTAATTTTCTCAAAACAAAACCATAACACGCCAAAATTTAAACTTTACAAAACTTTAAAGCAGACTTGATGTGAACATTATAAATAGTTATATAATTACAAGTTGATATTTAGCTTCCTCAAGTCTCGCCAACAATAAAAAGTTCACCTATTTTGTAACAACTATAGAAATAAATATGTTGCACACGCTTTCTAAATATGTTTTTTGTTGTTTGTTTTTAAGTTAAAAACGACTTTATCACGCTATACTCAACAAAATATAAACCTTTTGACTCTAAATATTAGTGCAACCTAAATAACTTAATGAAACATGTTTTATGTGTACTCATTACAACACTAAACCTTTTTTCAACCATAGATAAAAACAGCTTTTTTTTTCTTTTTACCTTTTTTATACAATTACTGTTAAAAGATGCTATATCAAGAATTGGTAAATTATTACTTGCATTTCAAAAATTGAAAAAATTAGAAAACACTCACTCCTCCAGCAAAACTATGTACAAATATTTTGCGCAAATTGCGGTGCCCAATAAATTAGACTCCAGTGTTATATAAAAAGAGAAGTAGACATATTTGTACGAAGTAGGAGTCCTTGTGTGTGTGCAAATGACACAAATTGGATGTTAAAAAAGTCAAGGTTAAACGGGAAATAAAGTTAAAAAGAATTGTGCTCCTTCCTCCATCCCAGGCCCAGCCTGGCCATGAGGAGCAGATCACTTTCTCCGATGCAGTGTGGAGTTCAATTCATCAAGTTGTAGTTTGTCATTTGCACAAAAGTCAGTGGCAATACAAGTTTTGCCACTTCAGGCACAAAAAAATATTGCGACGATCAAAAATGCCCTAGAAAACCTTAGAAACAAAAATAGAAAACTAAAATAATTCAAAACACAAATATTTGTTAAAGAAAACTGTCAAAAACAAAATGATAGCG
The DNA here is from genome assembly GCA_029204205.1 of Desmophyllum pertusum. Taxonomy (NCBI): domain Eukaryota; kingdom Metazoa; phylum Cnidaria; class Anthozoa; order Scleractinia; family Caryophylliidae; genus Desmophyllum; species Desmophyllum pertusum. Next base: position 271,447 of record MU825932.1, on the reverse strand, counting down.
AGTTTAAGCAAAACACGGCAGCAATGCTAATAAGAATGCCAATAAACAAAAGAAAAATGTAAACAATTTAGAAATCCTCTGAATAAAACAAAATGAACTAACCATAATCTTTTTATTGTCAGGGTTTTATGGAGAAATTATGAGAACCGCAAATGAATTTTCTGAACGTTTTGGATGTCAACATTACATAATCAGCTATAAGACAGTTCTAACAAACTGTGAATAGATTTAAACAATCGAAAGATTCAATTAAATGTTCTTTTTCAAAGAGTATCTCTGTCCACTGATCATGGTTGCTTAAACTCGCACGTCACTTAATACAAATGTGCAGAAAATGCTAAAACTAGAAACTAGAAATCGGTGACAGTGAAAGCAAATGCAAATATTATAATTTTTGTTCAATTAATAATAAGAAAAATTAAATCAAAATCAATGTTGAGTACAACCTCCAGCTCAACATAGCACAACTAGCTTGCGGTGAAAACTATTGCTAGGAAACATGTCACTGCATGTTCCTTCTCTAAACACTATTAATCTAATAGAAGAAATTGAACACTCGAACATTCAACAACTGCACTTCAAATTACCAAATTACTGTACCTATAGAAAAAATACCAAAATAAGCAGTTCTAAACATAATGCCATGTGTGTCAGACAACGCAATGCAGTTTGGTCAGCCATCTGTTTGACTGAATCACTGAGTAGTACCACTCTTGCTTGTGCGCGTCAGTGGTCTGAAACAAATCAGAAGAGTGCTTTTAATTAAGGACACAACAGGGTTTGGAATCTTGAACATTCATAATGCCCTACTAACTATCTACTGTATAACTGAAAAGTTGTTCAGAATAAGATGGAGAATGGTACTGCAACTGCAGGATGTGTTGCTAGTAATTTTGTTTATTCTACATTCCCCATATTGCGGTGATTACAACAAATTGTGTGACTTAAGGTGACTCCCTATAGTTTTATGACCGAGCGCGCGCTGTTGACGAAAGCTTTAGTAATCTGCGCGCGCTCAAAGGAAAATCTTCGAGCCGCGCGTGTTTTTCCGATTTTTTATGACGTCAGCATGGTCAAAAAATTCAAAATTAACCGTGGATTTTCTCGCATTTCCTTCCCCAATCGGTAAATTTTTGTGAAAATTCGCACAATTCAAGACAGAAACGTTACCTATCACATGACCGTTTTTTGAAGAAATTTGTCAGAGCAAGTAAGTTTTATTGTTTAAAATAACAAATGAGGTAATATTGGCAAAATCGTCTGAAAAACCACAAGGTTTTTCCCCTCCAAAATGCCAGGCAAACTCAGTTTCATAAGATGGCAAAATTTAAAGAAATTTCACCGAAGGAAAACAAAAAAAATAAGGAATAAAGATAAAATATAGCAAAAATGTGCCATTCTTTAGATGCTGTGTTGCCATGGCAACGGCCTCCAACGAAAAAAGTAACAACCTATAAATAACTGTCATTATATCAGTTTCCTTACTGGTAAATATTGGGAACAAAAAATCAAAGACAAAATAACTGGGGTTTCCTTTCGAACTCATGTCAGTTAGTGTAGGTCATTGGTAAATACTCTAGGGAGTCACCTTAAGTCAAGTACATACATATGTCAGGGGCATTTGATTACTGTCACGTATCAGACATCTCCTATTACAGCCTGTATAGTTTAATGTAAGTTTCCATACCTGTGCTGACGATATCCTTCAATTGAGTGATGCCACAACCAACATGAATGACAGTAATACTTGAAACAGGATTCTTCACGGCAGAAGAACGGACCATTGGTAGTATGGCAAATATCACACATGGAGTCCTCCAAATATGGGTCAACTTGCACCTGATTTCCAACCAAGAAACAAATTGAGCAATGAAGTTATCTAGTATATGAACCTTATGGTGGCTGAACACAGTTTGTGCACTCTGGTTATCATTGTTAATGTGAAGCAGCACACGCACAAGGGTTGAGAATTTAAACAAACATGATGCTGGTACAGCGACCATTTCATTTGTTCTATGCCAGTTCTATATGGATTGTAAAGTCTCACTTCTGTAGCAGCTGCTGCTGCCACTCTCTTTATATTCAATTGACAATCAGGATCTCTGTGTCGACAAATTGCCAAAGGTAGCAAAAAAGGCAAGGAAAAGAGAAAAATATAATAAAATTTATTGTAAATTTCTTTTTGTCAAACAGTTGGCAAACAACAGAGTTTGGTGGAGAACTATGGTCGAAGCCCTATGTCTCTCGACGGGCAAAGAGGATTAAGTCAACTAAGTCAAATTTATTTTTACTCTTACTAACAGGTCACTTACCTTTTTAACAAATTTTGGTGTCTCTATTTCAATAAATCCTGAACGCACAGCTTCCAGAAAACTCTTCTGGTTGTTAAATGTAATGCGACCAGAACCTGGGATGATAAAACATTTAAAATGGGTTTAGCTGCAGTGCATGTTTGATGTGACATACATGTTAATGATATGTAAGTTTGATGTAATCAAATCTCACCTATAGGATAACGGTGTTTATCAGTGTCAATACCAGCATAGACAACTCCACCAAACAGCTCATTCATAATATACGCCAGACCCTCTGCAATATTAAAACATCATTAATTCATACATTGAAAAGCACAATGGAAACCCAATGGCATCCATCAACCCCATCTCAGAATTTTTGGTCAGGGTGTGCTGCCCCTGCTTGGTTCTCCAAATCCTGACCCAATTTCAGACCAAAATAGGTCAAAAACCATATCCATTTTCAGACCTGACCTCTAAAATTCCTACCCGTTTTCAGACCTGGTATATCGCGCTTTATCATATCGAGTGATTGAAGATGAAAAGAGACACTCTTGTGGTTCGCATAAAAAACCATAGCCAATTTCAGACCATAATGGTAAAAGATAACCCATTTTCAGACCAAAACAGCTCAAAAACCATACCCTTTGGGGTGGCACATACCTATATAGCTAAGTGATTGCCCATTGTTTGGGGGTTTATTAAGCAGCTATTTGACAACATGCCTCTCGAGGAACAAGCTATACTACACATGAAAGAACTTTTTCCTGTCAGAAATCCATAGTTTATTGAAAGCTGACTCATGTAAATATACCGTACCTGCATTAAGCATGCCATGCAATCCACCTACAAACACAGTCCAGCTAGTGTCCAGCCTTTGATGAGGACCACGGACATAGTTGGTATCAGACAGAACCCATGGAATCACTTGCACCTAGAAACACGAGATCACACCATCAATTATTGGGATATAGTTGTTCTTAATTTTATTATTATTTATTAATTATTTATACATGACTGTATTCACTGTTAATAATTATTAAATGGTACATGTCAATCATAAACACGCTGCTAATGATCACCTTTGATTGGTTTCTTATTATTTACTATTACTAACAGATGACTGTCGCTTGCCAGTTTTCCCATCAGATGCACCAAATGCCATGTCAAGTCCATTCAATTAGTAATTTGCAGTTCTTCGAGTGTGTGTGACTGACTATGGTACTATGATTACTATAATTTTATAAGTTACCTCTTTGCATCTCATGCGTCTGCTAGAGATCTTGAAGTACCAGTCTCCACCATTACAGAAATCATGAGTACAGGAAGCCAATAAGGCCTTGACCGACTTCTCTGAATCAAAGATCAGATAAACATATCCTGAAATTGTAATCATAGAACAAACATTAGAACCTTTCTGTTAACTTATTATATTACAATTCTGGGCCCGGTTGTTCAAAACCCCGATTAAACTAATTGTCGATTAAGCCTAATCGTGGGTTAAATCCCCTAATCGTGAGTTAACTAATCGCGGGTTAAAAACCCGTTGTTCAAATGCAGATTAGTTGGTCGATTAACTAATCCACGATTAAAGATAGAATTAATTAGTAATACGTTAAATAATTAGAATTAATTATCATAATTATGCCCCACGCGCTATTTCCTTGCAAAACCATATGAAAAAGTCCTGTGTGAAGTCCATACGCTTCGAAGTAATGGAAAAAGCCGTACGGCCCTGCTAGAAACGCGTACGGCCATGGAATTTGAAACCAATTTGTTCACTAGTGTTGACTTCATAATGAGCGATATAACGATCATTCCAAAAGCAAAGAACTTTTGAAATTTTTAAACTTAACTATCCGCGAAACAATGTATTCTGCAAGCGCTGAAATTTAACAGAAAACAAGCTCAAACTCTATGAAGAAACTTGTGCATCAATTTATTCAAGAACAACAACAACAACAACAACAACACAAAAAGCTGTCAAGAAAACTAGATACTCGGACTAGATTTCTACTGTGTGAAACATTGAAGCAAAAAATACAAATTTGGATTCAAACCTTGGAACTCCGGTAAAAGTGGAAGTTTTGATTGCAACTTCAACAGAAGTTTGAACACTTTATAAACATTTTTCATCATGGTTTAAATGCATTTTACGGGCTTCCCGAATAAAGTGATGTGTTACCTGAAACTAAGAGTTGTCGCGTCTGCATCTACTAAAAAAAAGCTCAGTGGTCATATGATAAAATGCTCTTACTAAGCTCTTCATTTGTGAAGCCGTTAATTGCGAGCCCTATGTGCTGAAATTGCCTCTGTTTTCTTTCCACAGCGACACAACCATACAACAAGTCTGCCATTTTGTTGTAATTTTTATTTTCTTAATCGGCCGATTAAAGAACTAATCCACCTAGCGAGGAGGGTTAAATTTAACCCTTTTTTAATCGTGGGTTAAGGCTAATCGGGCTTTGAGCAACCAAAACTAATCGACGATTAAAATTTAATCGCGGATTAGCGTATTTAATCGTGGATTAGCGCTAATCGGGGTTTCGAACAACCGGGCCCTGGTGTAAATGCCCAAAATGATTTATTTATTTTTAAAAGCTGCACAAGATGGCTGAACAAACTTCACTGTTTTCCAAAATAATTATCAAGCTTGTATTGATTAATTACTACACTGATCAGTCTCTAGTCTGACTTAGTACTATCTGCAAGTTACAGTCAGATCCTAACAATATTTTCTTTATGAAATAAAATTTTAACAACAATGTGTAAGTGCAGGTCTCACCTTTAGGAGGGTGATGCAGATGCCGGCCATCAGCCTTGCCAGGCCACTCCACTTTGACTGAACCAAATGGTTTGAAGGACATGACTAGAGATGCTAAGAGTTTGAGCACAATTTACAGTATTATAATCACTATGCTTGAATTAGAAAATGGACCAGTTACAGAAAATAAAATTTGACGAAATACAGTAATTTATCAAATGCAAGAGACTGTGTTTCATCACATTTACATTTCCAAACACTGAGAAGAGAGTTGGAAAATACGACATGCAGCGGAGTATTTTTGACGGAATTTGAGGTGTTGGAAATGTGATGAAACACTGTCTCAAGTGTTTGATGTAAGCTTATCTTCTCAAATTATCGAAACTAAAACATTGAAGGAGTAAACAGAAATAAAATCACAAAAATCTAGTATGCTCATTAAGAACAGATATCCCAACCACCATCACAGTTAAGATTCCCTTTGTTTTAACTTGATGAATTATAACATTAATGCATTTTTTTGTACAATGTAAAGTAAAGAACTTTACCTTCTGTAATATCCCAAGGAACACCTCCAAGAAACACTTTAGTTGAGTAGCTTGGATTCTTATAGTTACGGCGAGGTAGCTGACCTGACCACTTTTTCATATTCCCTTTATTGTAGTCTACACCTTGTCATGATCAAAAATAGAAAGACACATCAGCCAGCTAATAGATTATTAGTTTTCATCCAGACACTAAAATTACATGCACAAAAAAGAGTATTGTTCTGGAAAAGTTACACATAAACAAGAGTTTAGGATTGCAATAGTGGTAAAGTGTGACGTCAAAAATTTTCAAATTAGTTTTATCAAGCCTCAGAATCCCATCGTTAGATAGAGATTGCTGCTGTATGATCAGCCACAAAATTTCAATTTGTTAGCACAAATAGAACATGATATAGAGGCTCAAAGTTTGGCACCGTCCCGTACAAACCTCTCTAACTTTGCACCTGTTCTAAACTGAAGGAACATATGCAAAATTAGAAGGGTTTGAATGGAGAAATTAAAACCTGAAGTGCCCACATCTCAGCCTCAAACTGCAATGGAGAGATAATTTTTGGCAAGAGGACGTTTTTTGACATGCTTCCTCCGAATAGCTGATCAGATTTCATAATTTCGAACATTTAATTTTTGTGATGTCATAAACAAATCATTAGTAGAATCATAACATCATCATTCAAAGGAGATTTATGTATGCAAGCTTGAAACTGATCACATACAGTGTACTGTCTTAATTAGTTCTGGCCCTCTCTCTGTCACGCAACGCCACACTCTCGGAGAGAGAGGCTCTCTCTTTGAGAGCGTAGTGTTGCGTGACATAGAGAGGGCCAGACCTGGACTAGTACTGGACCTGTACTAGATAAGAATTTCCAGTCACGCAACCATTCAACTGGGCTACGGCAACACTTGTTGACCAAGCAGATCATGCAATTGGGCTCAGATTTGTTTTGTCGCAAAGTTCAAAATTAGTTTTGTTGCTGAGTACAGAGTTGTTTTGACACTGGTTCAGGAATTATTTCTCATTACTGGGTTCAGAGTTGTTTTGTCCATGCTGGGTTTAAATTATTTTAATTTGTTCACACTGGTTGAGATTATTCTATTCCAGGCTCAAAACTGTGTTAGTCGCTGGACCGTTCAAGAGTTGTTTTACCTGCACTGGCTTCAAAATTATTTTTTGTCGCAGAACCAGAGTTTAATTGTCACTGGGTTTGAAATAGCCTGAATTTTTGCCGTGTTCCAAATTATTTGTTCAAGATTATTTTTGTCGCTGGACCATTCAGAGTACTGGCCCCAGTTGTTCAAAGAGTGGATAACGCTATCCACTGGATAAATCACTATCAACAAAGGTAAGCAACAGCTACCTACTACCACCAAAATGCAAGAAAGAAGAAATACAGAGATCTGTAAATATTAAAGTTACCTGGTAACAGTTGTGCGAGCCCTTGTTGCTGCATGTAATCTAATCCAGAAGGATCATTCCACATTCCAAACAAGGGATTCACACCAGTCCACCGAGGATCAGTAAACAGGCTACCCATTGACGCAATCTCGGCTTGCTGCAATGCAGCGGGTGCTATCCCAATTTGCCTTGCCTGACAACGAGGATACATAGAGGTGCGGTATGACGGCCTCATGGGACTAATGCTGGAATCTGAGTCCATGGGAGAAACAGGAGAGAACGGGAACGTTCCAAATGGGGAAAATGCACCAATAGGAGAAGTGGGAAGACTTTCTGGTGGGGTGTGCATTCCAAAATGAGCACCAGGTCCAGCCATAAAATTACCCTAAAATAAAGAAGATACAGATAAAGCATGGACCAATTCTCTTATAACATAGCTGAGCTTGGCGAGTAAACAAACTTTATTCCCTGACTGAAGACAACTAATAATTTGAAAATTGTCTTTTTCTGAATAGTCAAATCTTGCAGTGTTTCAGTTGTACTGTGTGCCGTAACTACCAGCGTTAAAAACTCTTTGAAGCCAATACTTCTTTGTATTGTGTGGTTCCAGAAAGAAGATTTTTTTGGTTGAGCACCCCACCCCCATGGAAATTTCAGTAAAGTTTCATACTTTCCTTTAAAGATCGCTTTTGAGAACCCCCTCTCCCTCAGAATTTCCAATGCCCTTCCTTGGGGTTGGCATGGATATTTTCTGGAATCCATACACATTGTAATGTTTGAGTTATGGATGCCGATGCCATGTAACTTTCTGTCTAAATTACAATTCAATAAACATTCCTTAGTTCATAGAGCCAACATCAGAAACAAAGTTTTTCCTTCAGGATGACACACGTATGTACCCATCATTCTAAAATTGACAATAAGGATTATGGCTTTGCAAAATTATTCTGTAATACAATCAAACTCAAGTATTTACATTGTATATCACTAAAACTACCAAATAATAAATCACATATAAAGCCCTTCTGTCATCAAAGGACAGACACTTCCCCAAAATCTGTACTACAAGTCTATAGTGTCTGCCTGTAAATTACTATGCAATTTTAATCACATTCATGCCCATTCCTGCACTCTCTAAATATCTTTTTGACAGCATTTTAGCGTTGATCGGAGCATAGACCATCAGATAGTTGGATACATTTTACTGTTCTGAAGTTCATGGGCTCATTTAGAATCGAAGAAGCATATAAACCGATCTGAATTGTCTGTTTAGAAGGGCAATTATAATCATGCTCGCGGTTTTACTTCCAATAAAAGCATTATTAAACACAGGGCTCGCAATTTGAAATATATAAACAGCCAACTATACAATAAAGTAGACGCGAGGTCACAAAACAGGGCACCAAATTAAATTGACGAAGATCAGATTAACAAAATGATAAATACAATTTTTTTTTAATATTTACCATAAACAGTTCGCCAGCCATTTCATCCATATGCAGTGGGCTTGGGGATCTCGAGTCTGGCGGTGTGGGCTGAAAACCTGGATAACCGATGAAGGATCCACAAGCCGGCTGTGGAACTGGCTGGGGAGAAAATAAACTTCTACCAGCCGAATCTGAAAAAACAGCAAAACAGCTTTCGCGTCATGCCTATCCATTTACTGTAATGTTTTTTTCGTAGCCTTGTATTTGATTGTACTAAAAACAACTCAAATGAACTGTGTAAAGTTCTCACTTACTGGGATCCAGAGCTGAACCCAGCAACGCATTGATTCGCGTCAGGATGGAAGGTTTAAGGTCCTCTGATGCAGCATTCTACAAGGAAAGAAAATAAAATGATGGTACGTGAACTGATCGAGGAAAAATTCTTGAAATAACTGAAGCATACATTGTTGACCTCAGCGTCTGAGACAAAGCGATTGTTTCCGTTGTAAATTTATTGACCTCGACGCAAGCTTATAACCAACGTGTACAAAAAAACTTACATTGAAGCTTATTCGGCCTAAGTTCATTCTTGTACTTGAAATTTAGGATGAAGGTAACCTATAACACAGTGATTTCGTATTGAAAGTATAATGTTGACTTGCTGTCCTTGCCCTTGGCGTTCTGCTTTTCATTAGAGCCGGGAAAACAATTTCATCAACAACACTTTGAGCCGGGAAATATTCCTTCCGCACCTGGGACAACCTCCGATGACAATTGCTGACGAAATTTTTGACAAACAGCTAGGAAGAGTGGACCTCCTTCAGGAATATTCAACTACAGAAAAAACATTAACTTTTAAAGAATCAAGCTCACCTCTTTAAAACTCATGGCTGAAAATGAAAGCGTCGCGAACTTGCAAAGATCTTCATCCTCGTCTCTCTGCAGTGGTATTTGTATCATTTCGGTTTGGAAGCTCGATGCACGTGCATCTGTGGATTCCCGTGCAAGGCACCTCATTGGTCAATCAATTATTCCAATTGTTTTTTGACCAATCGAATCGTCGAACTAAAAGCAAGAGCAAACTTCCTGTTATTCTCACTTCCGTTTCATTTTTCTCGTGTGATTGTTCAAAACAGTAAATTCTCGGTGTTTTTTGTATTCGTTCAATTTAATTGCTTTTTGTTTAGTCGAGAGCAAATGTTAAGTTCTTGCACATCTTGGGGAATGTAAATATGCATAGACTTCTTTCACCACGGAAAAAATATTTGACACTGCGAGAATTAATTGTAAAGGCGTTTTATGATAATTTGGCTTCTTTCTTTTTATTTTGTGCGGGATGTGAAATATTTGTTTTCCTGTTTGATTGTGTTATGGAAAGAACTGTACGAGAGTGCAAGACTTCACTCGCACGTGACTAATATGTTTACGAAACAACGAGAACGAATAAAATAATTAATATTGCTGTAGTTTAACTTTTTACGACCTTGAAGTACGGGTTGTCACACAATTAAATCCTCCAGTTACAGGAATTATATTTATTGATCACTGTAGAATACATTTCCCTCCAGATGAAAAATGGCCACGATATTTATATCAGAATACATTGTCAAATAATTTTCGCAAAATTTGAATTCTGAGATATTCGCTGACTGTAAACTTGAAATAAAATATTTTACAGATCAAATTTTGTTGAGACATTTCTTGCGGACTGACTCTACAGTCAAAGCAACGTCTCTACAACAGCCAGTTAATTCTGCCCCGGGGTGGCCGTTGTACAGAAGTTCAATTGTACTACTTTGAACATTGTCACGACGGAATTAACGAAACTACCGGTTTATGACAAGCCTTTGTGAAGACTGACACTACAATATACGATTGTAATATTTCACTGCTCGAGGTGACGGAAAATAACGCCATGCACACCTGTCCTGTATAAGCTAAAACGTAAATATTTTCGAAGTCGAATAAAAAAAGAAGGAAAAAAAAGATCACAGAGAACTATCATAATTATCATTTTTGTCAGTGCATGTTCTCCTGATGTTGATTAACATATACTTGAACAATGCGAAGACACAATGAAGCCAAATTTTTCGACCCAATAAAGTCCCATTATGTTAGTACTTACGAACCAACAGAGTATTATTGTAACCATCACCCCCCCCCCCCCCCCTAGACCGACCCCCGGGGATTTGTATTTTTTTTTTCGTGAGACTACAAATTCCCCGCCCCTGCGGGCAACGGAAAAGCATGTTAAATAACGTAACATCAGTGTATCACTGAAAACGAAGTTGCTGCCTGGGTGAAAGTTCTAATGGATAATCTTGCTTTGAATCGGAACGTATAAAGACATTGTTTCTTCGGGCAACGGAAAAGCAACAGAAGTTATTAACATTTTATTACCTTCAAACAAAGTCTTCAACTTTCCAATACCTTGCTTTTCCAGCCAATCGCCCACAATAGTCGGTTTACCGGCGAATTCTTCCATTGTTTAATACTCATCTGGCGACCGCGTGGATCTGGCGATCGGTCAAGTTGTCCCCGCCACCGTACACCTCCACCCAAACATTTACAGGACCTCCTGGGGAAAATATTGAGATCAAATCCCCACCCTCGGGGCAACACATTGTTGTACAAAATCCCCGCCATCGGGACACAGAATCTTACAAATCCCCGGGGTATGCCCGGGGGGGATGGTAACAGCTGGAATAGCCCTTTTCACGGTTAACCTGAAATATTTGCATAACAATACAGCTAAACATAGAAGCGAGGCAATTTCGGGCACAAGCTGGAAAACATCGTGATTTTCTTGAGCTCCTTGAACTATATTAGTATAAAAATAGTTTAAAAACGGAGAACAACTAAATATACAACTATTTTAGTTAAAATTTGCCGTAAATATCGTAACCCGATCTCCCTGTTGCTTATGCGAGTCTACTCTTTATTAATTGGGAAAATTCGTTTTACATTTTTTTCTAAAAACAATGTAAACTAAAAGAATTTCAGTTCTTCTACATTTTAAAACTGTTTATATGCTAAAAGAGTTGAAGGAGCTCAAGAAAAACACGATGCTTTGCAGCTTGTGCCCGAAATTGCCTCGCTTCTATGCTCAAGTGTATTGTTATGCAAATATCACAAGCTAACCGTGAAAAGGGCTATTGACTGATGCATTACATGAGCCGAATCGAATTCGAATTTAGGCCGACCCAAATTAATTTAGACCGACTGAATTGATTCAGACGCCGAGCTTAATTCAGCCGAACTTAATTTAATAGGAAAAAATTGCTGTTATATTGAAAAATACATTATAATAATTCATGCATTTGTTTCGGCTCATGTGAAGTTCGGCGTCTGAATCAAAGCCGGTCCACAGCCGTTATTCCCGGCTGAGCCAGGCGGGAAGAACGGCTGAGCCGATCCGAATTCAATCAGCAGTTCCGAATTGATTCAGATGCCGTACTACGCATGAACCATCGAATTCGATTCGGCTCATGTGAAGTACGGCGTCTGAACTGGGCCTTAGGCTATTAAACTAGACCCCAAAAAGTCCAACAGCCCAGAACGCAAACTAAAAAAGTCCGTATTATTCCGAAGTATTTCTCACATCAAGAGTGCGAGATAGTTCCTGCGTCCACCTTTATTCATTCGTCATGGCATAACATCAGAGAACGCTATGGTATGCTTTTTATATCACCCCTAAAAAAAGTCCCTGCCAAAATCTTTCTACCCAAGAAAATCCGACAGAAAATTTATAATCTTACAAAAAGTCCTACCCTGCGAGCAGAGTCGCTTTCGATCTTCCAAGAAAACTTACCATAAAAAATACCAAAAGTTTGGTTGAAAACATTTTTGCAAATTAACGCAACTTGTTGCAGCTAATGGACAAACGTCCAGAACTTTTCCAAGTCAAAACTTCCAGGTCTTTACGAACCCTGGGCCCATAAAAGCGATTTAAAAGCGGTTTTCTCCAAAGCGATCACATCCGGCCAGTAACAACAAACACGAAAAAAAGCTAGCTACGACTGGGTTTGATTTTGCTCTTGACGTACATCTCGTAATTAGAAATTTACCCGCTGGAGCTTATCCCGGATTCCATAGCATCAAAGCGACTAGGAGTATTGCTACTCCCCTTTCATCTTCCAAGGAAGGTCCCCCGCCCCTCCCCACGCGCACAGGATTATATCAGGTGCCTTGACCAGGAACACTATGTTTACTTTGCTTTTATATGACAAAATCAAACCAAACTCATCACTCATACCTTGTACTTTCATAAAACACGACGGTCATACGGGTAACACGAGAGAAATGTAGAAAGCGTGAGCCGAACGTAAACTGCTTTCTACGGTATTATGTTTTATAATAAAGTGCCAATACAACACGGTGCTTTATGAGAGTACAAAGCACGGGAGCTCACGAATGCTCGCGACATCCGCCGAGTTTGTTTTGAAAATAAAGCCAAATTTGTGAGGAAAATCATAGATTTTATCATAAAACAAATAAAAAAGCCTGAACTGTGCTCTGTTCTGTTATAAAGCACTCAGGAAGGCGGCGGAGCACTCAAGAAATAGGGAGAAACACTCGCCTATCGGCTCGTGTTTCCCCCTACACTTCTTTCGTGCTCGCGCCGCTTCCTGCGTGCTTTATAACAGAACAGAGCACAGGTGAGGCTTTTTTATTGTTAATTCTCAAGTAACTGAAAAAGTTTCATGACAGCATTCCTGATACAATACTATGCGCGCGAAGCAATAAAACAAGTTGTTCGTGTTTTATACACAATCAGAGGTTATAGACCTCTGACACAATCTTATAAAACATATTTTTGATCCATTTTTAGCCAATCAGAGTGCACGTAGTATCCTAAACTGTGTTATAAATACGAATAACGGAGACAACGTGGAATAAGTGCCCCTACTCTCAAGCTTAGATTTCAAGCTTGAAATGGTAGTCTAAGAAATGTAATTTGTTTCCACTTGTTTTGTTGTTGTAACAACGGACGAAATGACCGCTGCTTTCACAGGTTAACCTAACAGCCTCTTAGAGACTATAATCTTAGTTATACAGTAGTTTTAAATCCTGTAGTTGCGTTCAAGTATGTTGCGATACAGGCTAGCCACAGAGAAATAAAACCATGCTTACACGCTGTTTCTGCTTGATACAGATTAGGCCGAAATCCATTACAAAAAATAATTGGTGGGATGATTTTTCTTTATAATATTTCAGGCAGAATGAGGCTTAGTTTTCGCGAGTTACTGTTTAAATTGAAGTGTACCCAGCCAGGTTAAAGAGCTGTTTCACTGAGGGGAACGCCCAAAATTACAAAGTAACTGAAATAGACGCGCAGTTTCAGGGTTTTAACCTGCTCAAATTTGTCAGGAGTTGATGACAGTTTTAGCTCGTTTAACAAGCAGATTATTTCGACTCTAGAGAGCGAAGTATCAGCTCGTTTGACCATGCTATGATGATGTTCAAGGATTTTATCGACGTTGAACAAAACCCCTTGTCTAACTCTTATTCCTCAACTCTAGCGTGACTCAAGTCGACCTTTTCGTTTGAATTTTTGTTCGCTAACCTTTTTCGCCTGTTCCCAACAAAAAGTGAGCCTAAGATACAGTAGAATTATTGCTAGTTTACAGCTGTATGAAAGTCCATTGCTGCTTTATATTTCTACTTACTCCTTAACCCTTAAGGTACCAGAATTCGCACTGAAAAACGCATTTTTGGGTCACGGAACCCGTTTTCTTGGTGCTGTCACCCGAAATTTGGCTAACCTTTGCTAAAAATGCCATTTGGAGAACTAGGGAAAGATGTTAAAAAGTTTTGGGTGCAAAACTGTACAATTTTATCCTTGGCCACAGTGCATAGCCAAAAAAAGACTAAACAAAATTTTATTTTCTGATTTTTTCTTTCTCTCTTTTCCTTTCCTTTTACTCCCCATTTCTTTTCTTGCTATCTTCGGCGCTTGATACACTTCCTATCAGCTGGAAAGGTTTGACCTAACCTTTAAGGGAGCTGAAAAATGAACCTGGAAGTATGTTGGGTGTGAGAGCCAAATTTGCCGCTGATTTTTCAACAAAAATTGAACAGGTTTTTCCAGCATACAGATTGTTAGATTTCCAAAATTGATGCACGGTTACAAAGATCCATCCTTTCTGCATCAGATGCATGTCAGACTAATCTTGTCATGTGTTAATTGATGACGTGGCTGCGTAGTTGGTACCTTAATAAGGGTTAACTTAATTTAACTGAGGGAAAAGTTCCCGCTAGCAATATCCTTACATCACAAAATTTTCAAAAGAATCCAAAAATATCAAATTGTGCAACTAATCCTATAAGTTATACTCAAGACTCAAAAATTGAGGGTGAAACTTAAGCACCTCGCACGATCAATGGGTGCCCATGTTCCATTCCCAATAGATCAGAGGAGCCAAGTGGCTTGTCACTACCGACGCATGTAACTCCAGTTTCTGTAACATGAAGCGACCAGGGCATTTAGCCCATCACATGTTTTGCCGTAATGGGTGGAGTAAGGCACTGTAAGAGTCAAGTGTCTTGCCCAAGAACAAAAATGCTATGACCTCGGCCAGTGCTTGAACCCAGGCCACTTAATCCTGAGTCCAAATTATCGCACTAACTGTAAGGACACTCTTGTTTATACTGAGGCAGATAATAAACAATAGCAAAGAAGTATGCAAGCTAGGAATATCTAGCCTGTGTGAAGACGTCTTGTATTTCCTTGCTTCACGCAAGCAAGGAAATATGAGACGTCTGCACGCAGGCTTGGATTATCTTATGCAATATTGGTAACAGAAATAAATGTACATGTAGGCCATATTTGAAATTAGTGAAAATTTTTGTGGATCTTTATTTTACACTGGTCAGGTAATTAGTATTTCTATTACAAACAAATACAACTACACTGTATCACTTGAGGTCACACTTGTCAGGCTTCGCAACAGCCATTGCTGGGTGCACATTATACTCCAAATCATTGGAATACAACCAACAGCTCACATAAATATGCAAGTTAATAAATAACTGACCTACCCAAATACATAGAATAGACATTGTCCATCATGGTGTTATTTCTGCTTCCAATAATATTAGAACTTCTGATGACAACTGCAGCCAAGTCAGTGAAGCATGTCTACATGTACTGTATGAGCGTCAAAGTTTTTACAGCCTAAACTACATTGTACATTACATGTAGATTTCACTGACTTTTCTTTTGTTCTTTTTTGCTGTTGACTTCATTTCTTGCTATCCACCGAGGAAACTCTTGTTCAACCATCTTCCAGTAACTCTCCTAGAATTTGGAATAGAAAAGTATAAAATTATAAAAAATAAGATGGGATGGGATGAGATACATGTACAATGAACCAATCATCAAGTTTCGTGTGAAAGGTTTTGCCCCAGGACTTGATTTGATTAGAAATAACCTGCAATCAGGCAAATTATTATGCACTCTATATTATTCTCTTGCGAGGTACACAAGGATAAGGAGGGCCTGATCTTTGGTTTGTCCTAATTTTGTTTTCTCGCACATTCTAGAATGCAAACTCTTCCTCTTCACTCGCACTGATCTATCATCAACTGGTGAGAAGCAGAAAATTGAAAGAAAAAAGCCGTGAAGGAGGCAAGTGCCTCTAGACTCACCTGAAGGCCGATAAATTCAACATCATTAGAAGACATGGACGCTTTCTTTTCTAATCCATTTTGAAGTGCTTCCAGTTCCTGGTGAGTTCAATTAAAAAATAAAATAATATTTGTTTGACTAAGATAGACTGACTGCAAAACATTCTCAGTATTTTAATTTAGCGCGAGTTCGATTTGTTGGGTGATACACGGTGGCCAGAAAAGGGTCCAGAACAAACTCAGAAGGTGAAAATTATAAGTGGGATAGGGAAGAGATGCTGAAATAATGCAGCATTTCCTAATTCTTAACTTGAACTTAACTAAGCTGAAATGTAACGTGTAACAACGGTCTCGTCTTTATTACTGATGAAGGCTTAAGAAATAGCCGAAATGTCTACAAAACAATGAAAAGAGTCAGTGACAAACCCTTCATTGTCAACATGTCTTGACCGTGTTTACCAGCCTCATGCAAACCACAGGCCCAGCACGCAGCCCTTAATCACAATGCACATTATATCATTTATATAATTTTTAATTTTAAATGTGCTTTAATTTTTTATTTTATTGTGCTCTCCTAGCCTCCACGGCAGCCATTGTTTGGATAATCACAGAATTCTCCCTCAGTAACTGCTGCTTATATGCAAATCCATTAAACTATCATAACTTTTTCACCTATATGTAGTACATACAAGGCATGCATGCATGTTTTGGGTCCAATAAAATGGCACCTGAAACGCTGGTTTATTAAAGTAAGGTTAGTATTAAGTTGTGTGATTACATATACAGGTAACAGTATACAGTATACAGTATCATTTTATTCATTCATTCATTTTGCATCATAATTTGCTCACTAATTCACCTTGACTAACTGATCATTTCTTGCTTTAGTCCTCTGAAAATCATCTGCTGTGATCTGGAGTTTTTTCTGTTGTGTACCCACAAGTGACTCATTTGCTGCAAGTAACATCTCACGCTTTGCAAGACTAGTAAAGCAACACAACAATACTTAAACATTTTTCCTATCAACTCAGTACCCTACAGACTGCATGGTATACTGTAGATGTAAGTAATTCAGAAATTGACTGCAACCACACATCATCATCATCTTATTGACAACTGGAAAAATATCATGAGGTCGGTTCGAAAAGGAAAAAAAACGTGCCCTCGGTCTTAAGTACGGTCCTCGACTGTAATTGATTTCAATTGGTTTTCCTTACTTTTAAAGGATGCGCATGCTAGAGATAAAATTGCTAAAGTTCCACACCGGAATAGCAGGCATCCAAAATCCGCCACCACAGCGCAGGACAAAATAACTTTTTCACTTTTTATCCAATTGGCCTCAAATTTTGTATCATAATAGATCGCTTCATTACACAGGTACACATGTATAGATGTTTTTGTTTTACAAATTTTTGGATTTTTGCGGGAAAGTGACGTCATCTCAATTTTGGCGGCAATTTGGTGACGTAATTTTCCCACCAAAAATCCAAAAATTTGTAAAATGAAAACCATAGATATGTACCTGTGTAATGAGGCAATCTATTATGGTGCAAAATGTGTGGCCAATTGGATAAAAAGTGAAAAAGATATTTTGTCCCGCGCTATGGTGGCGGATTTTGGATGCCTGCCAGCCCAGTGTGTCATTTGTGCAAGCAATTTCATCCATGGCAAGCACATCCCTGTAAAGGTAATAATATTAAGGAAGGCATTGCTTTTAAAGCATGTGTTTTTTTGTTTCATGCAGATACAATGTATGTACTGAGATGTTTGAAAGCTATACAGTTGAATCTCGCTATCTCCCCTTGAGTGTTTGAGAAAGCAGGATTCAACTGTATGTAGCTGACGTTGTACAATGTAATTTTGTATGTTAATAAATCATACACCTGCACAACATTTTTGTGGACATACCAGTGGGAATTTATTGTTTGTTTGACATCATTTAATTTCAGTGTGTAGATTATAATCTACATTGTAAATGCCTTGAAGTATTGGTAGTACAACAAGTGTGATCGCCCAGGTGATAGGATTCTTAGCTCTCCAGATGACTACTCTCACCTGGACAATCCAAAAATTGTACCCAAAACCCCAAATACAAGCTCTGCACTGAGTTGAAAGAGGCCTGAAAATACTATAGCAAAGATATCCTTCACATCACTTATTGTTATTAATGTGCCAGCCACAGAAATGTTCAAAGAGTTATTTTGTTCACTGGTTGGCAAATTTGAATATTAACCCCACATGTATACAAGATGCAAACCTGTAATATGACCAAGATATTGATTCGATCATTTTAGCTATAAAACCACGAAAATCACGATACGAGTAGCTTTATACAATGCATGTTCAACTGCACTGCACTGGCCGGTGCTGCTGTGAAATCTACACTGTAATCAACATCTTTGAAAGGGCGCGCATTTTCAAAATGTGTGTTCACAGCTAACTATTCGAGGAGTGTGATCGCTGCCTCGTTAATTAAGCTGTTAATTACCAAGGAATTTAACTTACATTTCTTCGTGTTTCTGGCTCAGCTGGGCTTCTCGAGCCAGCCATTTGGTGAATTTAGTTTGTCCTGCCATTTAGCTTCTACATTGCATTGAGACCAGGCAAACTATACTTCATTTAACTTGCACTGTATTGTCTCTTGAGAAAGGGTCTGGGAGCTAGTTATGACGTAATTGTTTACCAGTCCTTCGCAAATCTAAAGTAAAAGGTTCACGAAGAAAGATGGTGGAAGTTACTTGTTGTAGCTGCTTTGTATTTCTCGTTGTTTTCATCACATTTACGAGCCAGGTGTGTATTATGAGCCAGCTGATACTAAGGAATGTTTATATATTGAATATTTTGACACAAAAACTAAATTATTGTGCTCGATTGATCAGGGATACGGGCAGGATGTCGGTAACTTGGGAGTTCTTCACGTCAGCAAAGGAACGGAATCCCAAGACTTTTGCATCGCTTACAATGCGAATTGGACATCAATTCCAGCGGATCTTGATAACACGGTAAATACTACATGTCAAGGATTCTGTTCTGTTTAGTAGATTTCGTCCCTCGCACAAACATGGAAATATATTCAGTAATATATTACAGTAATTAAGAATTTTTTCACGATGGTTGAGTTGCGAGGTAACAAAATCAAAAATATTTTTATTTGTGTGATGCTACTTTCGTTTGTTTGTTTTGGTAAAATACGTGTTTTATTGACCTGATTGCTACTAGAGACAGGATATGCACATCGTTAGAATTACAGTAACTTTTATTTATTTTGTTTTTACCTGTGATTAAAGTTTTGGACCCTTTTTTTTCTTCATCTCTTTGTAAATAAAAAGAACATCTTCCCTTGTCTCCAGTATTTTGGAAAGGCAACATAACAATTAGCAATAGTTTCAATTTATTATTAATTGATCTCAGTAGAGTGTACATTACATGTAGGGTACGGCCAATTTTCCTTAGTTGCACGTTAATTACTGTATACATTTTTGTCTACCAGCCTAAGTATTCATTAGTGGAAGCCAAACCCTCAGCTCTGTGCCAGAATCCCACGGGAGTAATGATAGGTGCTGCTGTAGCGGTACAGAGGGGGAACTGCACATTATTTACAAAGGCTTTAACTGCGCAAACTTTTGGGCAAAGGAAGTCATCATCATCAGTAATGATACCTTGGTATGTATATTCTTCTAACATAGACGATCACACTAGACAAACTATATTCTTCTACATGTAGTGGGAGGAAACAGGGCTCCTGTGGAATGATCGAGTCAGCAATCACAGAACATTTGGCAAAGTTAAGTACATGTTAACCGCAGGGACTGGTCCACAGAAGGTCTCATTTTTCTTAACTTTTGGAGGAAAAATTCCAATTTTTTTTGTGTGTGTATCTCTGGCCCAATTCATTGTTTCGTGCTCATTTAGGCATGCTTTGTTAGACTTTTTCTTACTTTATTAGCTGAATATCAAAAACATCTAAAGACATTCTATAAAACATTATTAGTATTATTATATAGTAGAGTAAGGGGTTACATGACGACTTTAATGATAAATGAATTAATGACACATCATGAATCAGCGTTTGTTGGTTCTGAATTCTGATCTAAAGTACTGTGATTTGAAAGGTACATTAATTCTATAAATCCATTGATGAAGAGAAAGACCACAACTTGACTATTTTTTTTTTCTAAGGTTTTTCCAATACTATATGTAACTAGAAACTTGTAGGTTGATCCATGTACTTGATTCTATACATAGTTTACTCCAGATGCAAATTCATCTGATGATTATGCTAAAGCTTACATCCCTTTGGCTGTGATCAGTCAGCAAGACTGGATCAAGCTCAAGGTTGGTCAGTCCGGTTATTCATGAATAATTATTATAATATAGTTTACATTATTGTAAGCACCAGTTAAACCCAGGAATACTGCACACATGTACAGTGTACGTGTAGGTCTACATTTAGACCGTGAAACTAACCAAATTGCTTATTATAACCCTTTCACCACCACGTATTTTGGAGCAAAAGTGGCTGGGACACCAGCACCTTTTGAAAATGGCGGCTTTTTGCCAAAAATTGCGTATCGATATTTCTAATGCACATGTTGACATCCTGTACTAAAAATAACATCACTTAAAAAGAAAATTTCACAAACAATGAAATGTACTAAAACATTGGGATTTATTTCATTCAAAAAACTGATAAAAAGCAGTGAAAATGCTGCTCTACTCTTACCACATTTGGTTAAGATCATCTAAATGCATCCGTGTCACACTCAAGTAAATATATTGTCCTCAACATTTCACAATTGGCTTCAAACATCTTCTACGGCACCAGCAGTTATCGATCGTCGAATTGTGAAGATATTTTCTTTCAACTCTTTGAATTCACATCAAAATTTGCTCTTGACTATACACTTCTCTTCTTGTTGTTAAAAATGGCGAAAAAATCACACGTGCCAAGCTGTTCTTCACCGTTTTTCAACCCTTTCTTTATCGTTCAGTTCGTAGAAACAGACCGCCATTTTGTTTTCAAGGCATGATTGTGTTCTCATCTGCATAAATTAGTTTTCCATATATGGAATGTAGTGCCCAGTTTTCCTTTGTTTTAGGTGGCCTGTCGGTGCCTGTTAAATTTCGCCGGTGGGGTCACCGACTCTTTTTCTTCTCGCCGGAAAACCGGCGCGTGGTGGTGAAAGGGTTCATTATAGGGTGACTCACAGCAGGCATAACTTGAAAGCAAAGCAGCTAGAGATACACAACAGCCAACTTGCAGATCACACAATATATGTGGAGCAGGCTTGAGATTCTTACAGTCATGTAATTTTATTTAATTTACATTTCCTTTGGAGGCATAAATTATCCCAAGGAGGCTCACTTTAAATTTTTGAAATCCTGATATCGCACAGTACATGTACTTACAGTGTAGATAATGATGACCAACATTGTCTCGAGGATACCTAAGTTTGTCCATTCCATTCAGCCACATTGTGTAGTTCCAGAAAATATCCATATCCACCCCAAGGAAGGTTATTGGAAATTCCGAGGGGGAGGGGGTCTCAAAAGCCAAAATGTTTAAAGGAAAGTATGAAGCTAAACTGTAATTTCCAGAGAGGTTGGGGCATTAATAATAATATTAATAAGGTTTTATTATTAAAATAATTGTATCTCTGAAAATGTTTGTATGTCAGGATTTTGGTAGTGATGTAAAAGTGCAGCTGTATGCTCCACAAACTGGACTATCAGGCATTGATGGTAATTTGGCTGTGTTATGGCTGGTGGCAGTAGGTACTGTTGCTGTAGGAGCTTACTGGGCTGGAATTACTAACAAGAAAAAGATGCAGTAAGTTGTAACATTGTCCAGTCCATTACTAACAACACAGTGTATGTAACAAATCAACTACATTTTCTCATAGTCTACACTCTACAATATTGTCTATTAAAATAATTTTGTTTTAATTTGCAATAACATGGAAAAAATACAAGCGAGGATATTACACAGTACTGTATATATCCATAAATTTTCGTGGAACCCCCAAATAATGCAAATAAAACCCCAAATACCCCATATCAAACATTGCCTTGCGGTCAAAACAGGTGCAATGTTCTCAGTATGTGAATGTTGTTAATTTTTTTTTCAGGAGGGACTTGCAACGAGGTAATACTTCAGCAAATGGTGAGGAGGATGAAGCCAACAGACAAGACCAGGCGTCTGAAGATGACTCTGTTGAAGTGACTCCTCTGATGGTTGTGGCTTTTGTTGTTCTTATCTGTGGAACTCTGTTGTTGCTATACTATTTCTATGATTATCTTGTGTATGTTGTCATAGTGCTCTTTTGTCTGGCTTCCTGTAATGGATTGTACGAGTGTCTACATCCCATCGTCCTGTGGCTTCCTCTTGGTATGTGTCGATTACTGTCAGTAGCATTTTATGTCATCAACAATAGAAGTTATGAGAATGTATCTAGACAATTTTCACAAAAGAAAAAACTGTCAGGGGGTTCCACCTTATTTTAAACCACAGATTCAGAGTTGTCCATGGGTTGTAAGCTACAGTACTATATATTATATACAACCAATTTTTGATTTATTGGAGGATCAGTGGCAACCTACCCTCTTTGATCATCATTCATTGGGATTGCCAACAAAAGCAAATCTACTGATTGAAAGAAAATGTATGTGTACTGTTCATCAACTCTCTCAAAGTGGGCACCACTGTAAGGCCAACACCTCACTAGGCCGGGCAGGTCTACATGGTTAGCTGGCTGGTCTCAGCCAAGTTCCACTTGTTTGTCTGTTAAACTCCTCTTTTAAGGTGAACACCTTTCTAAGGTGGACAGCTACATGTAGAGCTGTCCCTGAGGGTGCCCATCGTAGAAAGAGGTCACTATTATGTGTGGAGAACACAGTGTGTATTCATGGTGAGGGGGGGGGCTTTATTAACCAGGATATTTTTTTGTTAATGGGCAGAAGGGCCTACGTTGTACATTGGGAAAAAACGGATTGGTATCTTTTAAGCTGAGGGGCTTATTAACTGATATTTTATGGTATACGACTTGTATAAGCTGCATGTACAATAATAATACAGTCACTGTCAGTGGTATACAGCATTCACAGCATTCACAGCACCTAACCATTATGTATAATATGGATTTTGTTACACTACTCTTTTAGGAAACTGTAAAGTTCCCCCAACCCAATTCCAGTGCTAAAGAAAGAGCCACAGATTAGAGTTGTTATGTTGATTGTATTCTGCATGGCCATT
Organism: Desmophyllum pertusum; assembly: GCA_029204205.1. NCBI lineage: Eukaryota > Metazoa > Cnidaria > Anthozoa > Scleractinia > Caryophylliidae > Desmophyllum > Desmophyllum pertusum. The sequence continues at coordinate 248,140 of MU825932.1, read as the reverse complement.
ACAATCTGGTGGGGCATTGAGAGACATAAAAGGTAATCAACACATTTGTCATAATCAGCTACAGTGTAACTTGTACAATCATGTACAGTTGGTTGATTGTGTGCATCCATAGAGTGCTGAGTGGAATAAAGAGTGGAGCCTGAGAGAACAAAAATTACATCCTGATACATGTATTTGACATACCATACTATTAATTATAATCAAATAATTTTTAGCTGCTACTAAATTTAGCGACTTTTCTTTCCCAAGATTTAGCGACTTTAAATCAATTTTTAGAGATTTTCATTTAACTGAAACTTCTAGTTAAGTGAGTTTTAAATTTAGCAATTTTTCAGGACATCGCTGTAAAATTCACTAAATTTTGTAGCTGCTAAAAATAGTTTGTTGCTGTAATGTTAAGGTAGCTTCTTTAATGTTTATTACATGCAACTAAATAACTATTATGCATCAGTAGCAAAGCTTACATGTTTCGTTTTCCTTCACATTTGCATGGCAACTATTAATTTTGATAAATAATTTTTCAGCTGTTAGATATACAAGTTATTCCATTAAATAACAATTTATAATATTAATAACAATAGTAACAGTACTACCAGCTCATATATTCATTTCATTCCTGATTTCTTTTTTTCAGCTATGCCTGGGTGCTCCAAGACATGCTGGGAATTGCATTCAGTATAAGTCTGATTAAGAACATTAGATTACCGAACCTGAAGGTCTGCACCATGTTACTGGTTCTGCTTCTTATTTACGACATTTTCTTTGTGTTCATCACACCTCTCTTCTCTGCTAACAAGAGTATCATGGTGGAAGTAGCAACTGGTAAGAACAGATGTTTTCATTGTGCTTGGAGTAAAGTATTCACGAGTCTAGTGGCTCAACTGCCGGAGCTTCATTATCCCAGTTTCTGTAGCATGGAAGCAACCAGGAGTATTGCTACTGTACTCCCCCTGGATGGGATGCTAGTCCATTGCAGGTTACCCTCAGCATTTTGTCACCAGTACCATTAACATAATATACTCCTGGGAGGAGAGAGGCAGTGTGAGAGTAAAGTGTCTTGCCCAAGAACACAACACAGTGACCCGGCCAGTGCTTGAACCCGGACCGCTCGATCTGGAGTCCAACGCGCTAACCATTAGGCCACCGCATCTGCTTGGAGTGGAATCAGTTTATTTGGAACTTCTTCAATTTTCTTTTTTCTTCTGAAGGTGGTGGAAATAAGGAACAGTTACCGATGGTTGTGAAGGTGCCTAGATTCAGTAAAGAGGCACTGGCCGTGTGTCTGAGACCTTACTCAATACTGGGGTTTGGAGACATTCTTGTGCCTGGTGAGTAGAATTTGAAATGCTCTGTCATCAAACTTGCAATGGTTCATACATGTATACATGTACATACATACATTCATCATCGATCAGTAAAGTGGAAAGTTTTGAGTGGCACCCAAATAATTATTTTAATTTAACTATGTTGACTTATTATCAAGTTGTACACTGTACATGATTGTATAGTAGTTTAGTGAAATACTGTGACATGAAGTTGGAAGAGGAATTGAAGGGTCAAGTCGAAAACTATGCTAAGTGGGCAAACGCGCTTTGCCCACTTAGCATAGTTTTCGACTTGACCCTTCAATTACTAATTCACCATTTACTACAGTCTCTGTATTAAACCATTTGACAGTTTCTCTGGGTGTTACAGATTTACAGTGTTAAAACTACTGATGATTAATTAATTCATTTTTTATAAATTTTGTAACTTGTTTGTTTGCAGCCCTCTATATTGGTTTTTGTCACTCATTTGATATCATGACAAATACTCCATGCAAGATATATTACCTTGCAACAACTATAGGTAAGCTGCAATTGATTTTATAATTATTTAATACTAATTATATTATTTTACATTATTGAGCAGCTTTCAATTATTAGTAAAACCAAAACCAAGTATTCTGGCCAATCATAACAGAAACAAATAAAACAAGGGACCAATCAGAACTCAAAGCAAATACATAAATTATACTAATGGGGGCCAAGCACGGGAACACACATGCGACCAGGCCACAACTTGTATTGGTTTTAGTTTGGCATCTGATTGTTAAAAAAGTGGCATGAGTTAGAGAGTGTACAAGCAAAACCAAAATGTGACTGTATTATTTTTGACACTCATTTGAAAACCACTCCATTGGCTGTGAATAATTCAGTTTTAATTATTATTTTAAAAGAACCGTATTTACTAATATGTGTTTACTAGCTGGTGTGAAGGGGTATGGTATACCAGTTTACTGATTGTATTTTATTGTTTCCAGCTTATGGCGTGGGTTTGTTCATCACATTTGTGATGTTGTTCGTTATGCAGCAAGGTCAACCAGCCTTACTATATTTGGTACCATGTACTCTGATTACTGGTTATGTGATTGGCTGGTTACGAGGGGACCTGAAAAAACTCTGGACTGGACAAATGGTATATCTTCCTGCTTTTGTTTAATCTTGCCTCTGCCTTCTACAAAGTCTTCTTTCTCTACAAGTCATGTTAGTATTGCATCCTATTTAATGCTTTCTCTAATAATGAACATTGTGTTTATTTAATATTGAAGCATTAATTTAATAATTATTATTATCATAATTTCTCAGGTCTACTCTTTCTTTCTATGGCTTACTCACCTTGACCCGAGTACCTTGTTGAGGTCTTTATGTACCACTTGGCATTTTAATAGAGGTTGAGTGAGTGTGACCTTGACCTGAGTGAGAGAGACATGCTGGCAATACAAAAATAACCAATGTAGCATAATCCAAATGAAGCCAAGAGAAAGTTGCATTTTATTTAATATTTTTATTTATTTATTTATTGTCACAGATTCCTGATGCTGCTGCTCAAAATGATAACAATGATAGTGAAGATGAAATTTATAATAGTGAAGGTTTAACTAGAAGGCTTATGGGAAATGAAAATTAATGCTGCAATGAAATTCATTTGGTATTTTCTGGATATTAGAAGGTTTATTTTGCTATTATAAAATAATGACAAAAATATAGTTTGGGAACACCAAGTAAATTTACATGACTGTACAAAATTAAACTTGTTAGTGGTATTAAAATGCACTTCCTTTGGTCTTGCTTACATGTATTATATTATTATTATTATTATTATTATTATTAGTTTTCTTGAGTGAACATGCGCAGGAGCGCATTTCCATTTCATTACTTTGAACAAACTTGTTTTGAAATCTTGAGACAACTTATTGTAAAGTCTATAACATATTACAAATTTTATGAATATAATTTTGTATTCTGTTGTCGACAGTTTTTGTAATCATAACCTCCGGTAGGGTAGAGAAAGTGCATTCATTTGGAAATGCATTCAGAAATTCAGTTTATAATTTAGATAGTACTTTATTTAAGAATTCAATAGAATATTAGATTGGTCTAGACTAGCAGAAATGTCTTTATTTCTAGGACAGTGATCAATTTGCTATTCAAATAATTTTTGACCACTCAACTTTCAGATGGGCTGTTTGATTTGACCAAATCAGAAGTCTGCGAGTGAAGTTGACATGAAAAATGGTAGATTTCTTGTCAGCTGAGTATGTTACCATTTCAACTCCCTCTCCCTCCCCCCCCCCCCCCCCCCCTTCCTCCACACACACACCTCTGAGATCTTAATTGGTTAAATCAAACATATCCCATCATTGTCAAGTGGCATATTGTAAAGTGAATATCACTGTAAACATTTTAATATAATTTTATTATAATTATTTGTACAATAAAATAATTCAGTTCCAGTAGTTTATTGTTGTAATAATTTGTTTTCTGTATAACATACAATGTTTATGTATGCATTTATTTAATTTTGTAGAGTTGTAGTACTCAGGCATTTGTAAAGGCAGCTCTCCGGCATTTGACCTGAGTAGTCTGGTTCCTCTCTCCTCAGCAGAGGCTTGTAGGGGGTTTCAGTGTGGGGAGAATCCGCTGATCGAAGTGAGTTCAGGCGCAGGAACTTAGAGGGTGGCGACAGGAGCCTCGCCGCCTGATGGATCTCTCATCTTTTGCGCCTGCACTCACCTTGCCCAGCGGATTTCCCTAACGAACACCCCATATAGAACCTCTGCGGAGGAGAGACGTCTGGTTCCAAGTGTCTCTGGCAGATCAGCCATTTTACCAATTTTGATCAAAGATCTCAGGTATTTACATGACTTGTGTGGCTTATTGTACATTGAAAAAATTGAAGAGATGCAAGTGCTGGCAGACGACTGGTCAAAACAGTGTCAGATAAGTTTCCTTGTTGGGGTGGTAATACATTGAAGAGCAAGGGATCACAACATTAATGATAGAGAGATTACTATAATAATAATTAGCGATCCGGAATGGATGTATTTTTTTGGTGAAAATAAAAAGGTGTTGATTCACTGTTGATGTAACTGATTGCAATATTTAGCTTCAAGTGGACGTGTTATAATTATGCAACATCTGATAGTGACATAGTTCTTTCCTGAAGATGTTGTTTTTGTTTAAATGTTTTGAGCTTCCACCTAAATTTAAGGCCTGAAGGGCAGCACAATTTTTTGTACCCCCCCCCCCCCCCCCCCTTATCAACAGGTCTGATCCACCACTGCACCCCACCCAAAAATTCACAGAGTCCTTCCTCCCCCAGGATAACCAGCTGGAAACAGAGGCTTTAAACTTTGCTCAGCCATAACTTTGAAACAAAAGAAAACACCCGCTAATTTTTTCACCTTTATTTTTTTACATTTTCATATAAAATAGGGACAGAATAATACAGAAAATCTTAGGAGTCTATCTAAGGTTGATTCTCTTCAAAAGTTGTTTAATAGACAAAGACATAAGTGAAGGTAAAATGCAGTAACTGCACTTTACCTTCATTTATGTCTTCATCAGAACAACTGTTGTTCTGCTTGTCAGGAAAGAGACTAGTATTATCAGCTAACAAATAAGAATTTTTTATGATCATTCTTGCTGTAAGAATGGGTTTGCAATGGGTTCCATGCCAGCGACAGGGCAGACTAACACTACAGCTGTTCCTCGGCAGACTGCCAGGCCAAGTTCTCTTGTTTCATCAGTGAGTTTGAATGGATCGTCTGGATCTGTAAGTTACAAACAACCAAAATTCTCATTAAAAAACATATTTGGTAGTTGTTGCTTTTCTTGTGACATCACAGAACCACATTGGGACATTCCATTTTTTATCCACCCCCCCCCCCTCCCCTGACTGACTGATCTGACTGAACCCTGTTGGGATGCAATTTTTGTCATAGGGGTGGGGGGGGGGGGGAGATTTTAACAGAAACAAGGCTATTGGAATCGGTAGGATAAGAAAATTACCCCTGTTGGAATCGATGACTTGTTTTCAGGTATTGAACACAAGAAATTATATTACCGGTAGCTTATCCCCATGAAAGCGAAGCAACCATGTATTACTTGCAGGATGGCGGGGAGTTCGAGATAGCCAATAGTAAATGACTGAAGGGCAAGGGGAAATGGATTGGTATTTTGTTTATTTTATACCATGTATATAATCATAATGAGTACACAAAAATGAGAAATAAAATAAATGATCTTGTTTATTCTAACAAATTTTTCCAACTAGTGCTATAAGGCATGTAAGGGACTAGTGGGGAGAATTTGTGTCCTGACATTGGGGTTTATCTGGGTTTATATAAAAGCTATAAGAGCAATAACCATTCTGTACCCATGCAGACATGAAATAAGGTCAAATAAAACTCTGTTCTCCTACCTCTTAAATATTCTGTTGTGTTATCCAGTACTACGTTCAGCAGCGCATCGAAACCTTTCAAAACTCCTGTAGCTAAAGAAAACAGTGCACATTTAAACCAACATTCAATTGTCTCTGAATGACAGCATGATCATGACGGCACATGAAAAGAGTCCTAAATCTTACCTTCTCTGCCGCCTTGAAACTTCACTCGGACTCTTTTATCGAGGAACTTGGATAAATCAAATATGCTCTCCTTTTTCTTTCTGTCCGTCTAAAAAACGAATCCATGATTCACAGTTAAAAACAGAAAATCAAATCGAATGTTTGACACAAACGAATGAACTTACCGCCATCTTGGTTTTTTCCCGTTTGGAATGATGGGATAGGAGAGATTTTTCCCCAGACCCCCACCATAAGCAACGATCGCACGGTCGTTTCCGTTTCCCGCGTATTCTACGGGAGGGGGGAGAACAAGGATTTGTGTGTGGGGGGGGGGGGGGGGGGCATTTAATTTCGAGATAAGTGAAATGAGGGATCACCCTCAAAAAAAGGGGGGCGGTAGCCTGAATTTCAGCCGTTTAAGCGGCTTTTAAAGTGAGAAACCAAAATAATTCGGAAATAATGCTAAATTTCCACATGCATTTCACGAGTATCGCATAATTTCAAGAAATCAGGGTCAATTCCGTAATTTTGCAAAGCTCTAAAGAGAAAACACGATTTACGCCAAAACGAGGCTAAAGTACGCGTAGCGTACTTTACGCCTCCCACATGGGAGGGAAATTCCAAGACGGGACATATTATATATATTTAAATGAACACAACGAGTGTTTATGAGCAACCATGCGGGAGGACCGGTATGGGTGGGAACTCTGTCAATTGTCAATCTACTAATTTTTAACTTAAAATTCTAATTTTAAAACTACATCAAATCTTCAATATTTCTCATTTTCCTAAATTTTACAACTCCTTTGAGAAAAACTATTTCCTTCCAAAACACTCCATAACATAGATTCATGGGATGAGCATAGAGTTTTTGGATTGCTTGAAACGTGAACGAGATATTTCCATTTAACCCATGTTAAGTCGCGGAAAAATGGCATTTAGGTTAAGTCCCGCCTTAAGGCTAGACCCCATATATTGGCTCATAGTATTGAATTTGTCTTTAAACAAATCATCCTAACTAAATATATCTGATAACATTTTGGTCATGTAACGCGCGCTCTGATTGGTTGTGGAGTCATTTTGGTCATGTAACGCGCGCTCTGATGGGTTGTGAAGTCGTTTTGCATGAGGCTATGTAACACGGGCGGTCACACGAGAGCGAGAGTTAATTCTCGTGAGAGTTTTCTTCAACTCTCATCGACTATCATCAGGTTCAAATTCACTTACATGTGACAGCGCATAATGAGAGTCGCTGAGAATGCATGAGAATTTCAGGCCAAACGAGAGTGAGCCTAGAGTTTGAACTCTAGGCAACTCTCATCCAGCTCGTTTGGCCCGGGCTTATAAGAGCTTCGGGATGCAATGATACGTCATCATAGCCTCATCGGCAAAACGACTTCACAACCAATCAGAGCGCGCGTTATATGACCAAAACGACTTCACAACCAATCAGAGCGCGCGTTATATGACCAAAATTTTAGTAATTCAATACTATGAGTCCTCTCTCGTCACTTGAAACGCGTAGCGGCCACAATATGGGGCCCTGTTATAGTATTTGAGTCTGATTTATTAATAATAATAATTTGATTTCTTCCGTCTCTCAGCTCCTGTCTCAGCTTATTCCAATTTTGAATGTTAAAATGTCCCATAATAACAGTTTTTTTAAAAACCAGAGGTCTACCTCTGTTCTACTTCAGCATCTCACATTTGTTTGTTTTTTAATTAAAAAACGACAAAAACAGATCCTGTTTATTTTTTCAATGAGTGGTTCTGTCGCCAAATATTTTGTGTTTCAGTTTTAATAAAATTTACCCCTTAATCACATTCACTGGTCTTCAGTTTTGTTCCAATTAAAATACAGCGCAAAACCATGCAATCAATATGTCCGCCTACTATATTATAAAAAAATAAAAATAAATTTAAAAAATACATGAATTGACCACTCCCCAATGGGGCTTTTCAGGCGCAATGTAAACACATACAGAAACAAATTTGCAATTTGCAAATTCGCATTTCCTGAGGCTTCCAGGTTGTAAGAGTCAACCACAAATCTGACACTCCCGGTGTGTTCTTGAACAGATGATTTGTTTCTATCTGTCGATATTATTTGTTCTCGCGGCCTCTTAAAGTTCTTTTCTCAGTGCTCAACTGTAGTACTGAGGAGTTGTACTTTGATTCCATTAGTTAAAAAACGCCCTCATTGGCTGTTGTGGACTGACACGGCGAGATGACATAAGTTTCAGGTTAATAAGAAAGCACTTTTGGCTTCGTTTGTAGCCAGTTTAATAAGTGGAGCAAGGATTTGAATTCTTAACAGGCTTACCTTTGAAGCAGGAGATTCTTTCTTGGGAAGTCAGGTGAGCTGAAAAGGTTATAGGCTCGGTTTAATTTACAGTTCTCAGCTAAGAAATCATTATTATTTTTTTCTGCCATGTTCAGTGTTCTTCAAGATGTTCCCATAGAACCTTATCATAGAAGCCGTCAAACCAAACATAACTATATTAAAATTAGAAATGAAGTGGTGGTCCGGCGCTATGTGAGGAAGCGGATTAATGACTCGAAATTTGCACACATGGCCCGTCAGACTGAAAAAATTGATAGAAAAAAAAGATCACCCATTGTTGTAAGTTTTCAGGGTTTTTATATTTAGTTTGTCTTTGTCCTGATCTCCTTGGGTCTTACTTCCTTTACCGTCGCGACTATGCCTTGATCTAAATTGTCTTTTCTTTGTGTGTGAATCGTACTTCTGATCGTTGCTAACAATGTTTTTTATTTGTCTTTTATGTCGGGCGGAATATGCCATGAAATAATCTCATTTTCCTTCCTTTTGTGGCGACAAAGATGAGCCAGTTCGGAAGCGACCAAAATTAATTTGTCCTATATATATGTTAAAGATAAAAACATGAGTAGGCTTAAAATGCAGGTGTTTTGAAAAACGTAATGTAAAATGCTTTTATGATCATGAAGGGTTCAATAACTGAATCTTCGATAAAATTTAGTTGTTAAAAGTTCTAATTCCTTTTCAATTCAAGCCAATGGCGTTTTATTTTAAGCTGGTTTGGTGTATAGGACCGACCACCGAGTGCTCGGCTTCTGTGATCTAAGAATCGCTGCACAATTTTAACATAATGCTACCTGTCCAGTTTTGTGTATTTTTTCTGAGACATAATTAAGAGATGCATGTGAGTACTTCGAGGCAGACATGAGTCAGCAGAGAATTGTTGCTAATTAATTGTCGCCGGAAATTGTTCTTGTGTCAATAACCGGTAAATTAGTTTACACTATAAAAGCAGCGAGACAATATATGGAATGGCACAGCTCTTTGCGTCAGCTGCAAAAGGATAGTCATTTATCAATCAACTTTGAACGTTTGTAGCAGAATTAATTATCCCCACTCGGCGGCTTGATTCGTAAGTTGGACACTTCTAAAGAACAAATTGTAAATACTTACCACCCAACTGATTTAACTCTTGAAATTTCTTTTTCATCAGTCTAATGTTTAACTGATATTGGTATTACAATCCAGTGAATAATTTGAAAACGGCTATTCTCGCGTAAATTCAGATGATATATACGGTATTTTCAATTTGATACTGAAACTAGCATGGCTACTATAGTTCAGTGCAAGCAAAAAGCAAAGCCTTCTCGAGTCTATAGTGGCCCACAACTGCCGGAGCTTATTCCACCTAACATGGTTAAACCCAAACATTTTGTCAAGTTCGCCGGTACCCATTTGAGTGGAGAGGAGTAATGTGAGAGTAAAGTGTCTTGCCCACTGAGAACACAACACAGTGACCCCGGCCATGGCTTGAACCCGGACCACTGGATTCGGAGTCCAACGCGTTAATCCATTATAAGCCACCTCGTCTCCCTTCGCGGCAGGAAAGAGGCCGGCTGCCTAATAGCTCGGTCCATACTAGCATCCCATCCAAAGGGAGTAAGTCGGTGCTGCAGAAACTGTGCGTGCGCTCACTGAATTTCAATGTTCATCAGTTATTATGTGAGTGAATTTTGTGTTGGGAACAAACAACTTAACGTCTCTTTTTCATTTTTTTTAGCAGTCTACCACACTTCACGAGTCATGTATAAATGGGAAGGCAATGTAACGGTTCTGATTATTTTACAAGTCTTTTATGGCGTGTTTTTGTCATTGGAATCCTGAAAAATACCCTCGCATTTCGTGAGATCAACCGACAGAAAGGAAACGGTAAATTGACGACAAACCAGCTCTTAATGGTCCATCTTGCAGTGTCGGACATTTTAATCCTGCTCACATTAACACCGGCCATTTACTACGTGGACGTGGACGTGGACGCTAAATATTCGTCGTATTTTGCCTGTCACGTGATGTTTCCCATGGCAGTATTTTATCCATACCTGCGCGTGTTCACACAGGTTGTCATAGCCATTGAAAGAAGGCGCGCTATTGTGACCCCGCTTAAACCTCGCTTCACTCGATCATCTGTAGTTATTATGTTGAGCCTGTGTTGGCTGCTGTCAGCGGTGTTTACAGCTCCCGTCGTGCTAGATGCTTCAATTGATCCCCTTTCATGTGGCAATGAAGAACCAAACCGCTCGTACCGTACCGCTTTCTACACCTCAAGGCGCTGCTGCAGTTCTTTATACCACTGGTTATCATAGTCGCTTGTTATATTCAAGCAGGGATGGTCCTCAAAAGATCCCGCATTTTACAAATTGCAACAGCGAAATCCAACGCTGTTCAACGTGAAGCGAATCGCCAGCAGCATATCCGCGTGTGCAAAGCGTTCTCCATCATGGTTCTTGTGTTTGCTGTTTGCAGTGCACCCTTAAATGCAATTTGCTTGTGGGTGGAGTACGGAAGCGGCCGTTACGAAGCGTTTGAAAATCAAGCGGTTTATTGCTTTGTCGCTAATTTCCCCTTATTATTTACGAGTTTTCTTGATCCTATCATTTATGGAACGTGTTGCCATCGCCACATCCCATCGAAAGTATGGCGGGAGCTTGTGAGCTGGAAAAACAAAGCCTTCACCCACGTTACATGTTCTTGTAAATAGATAAGATGCGAGCTCTGTTATTCGCGGCATCGCTGTCGCCAGATTCCAACCTCGTTCTCAGGGTCTTCTCGCTTTTTCAAGGTGGCCGATGGAAAGAGCTGGGTCACATGACTTAAAGTCAACCAATGGCAAGCCTTCCGCCATTTTGACGACACAGGGTGCATGCGTTCCCGCGCTTGACACAGGGTGCATGCGTTCCCGCGCTTGACACAGGGTGCATGCGTTCCCGCGCTTGGCACAGGTTGCATGCGTTCCCGCGCTTGAAACCAGTTTGTATTCATGGCTCTGGCGCTTGACATAGGTTACATGGTTTTGCCTCTGATTGGCTTATTTTTATAGTCTGAAGGTGGGGGGGGGGGGGGGGGGGGGGGGGGGGGGGGGGGGGGGGGGGGGGGGGGGGGGGGGGGAGTGGAGGAGTGATGTCATAGCCACAATAACTTTCATATTTATTGAAGATGCTACAAAAATAACTATAATAAAAAGATGTATCTGTTAGAGGTACTATCTATCATCTTGACATTGAATCAACAGAAGAGTTTGTGTGTCACTGCACTCTGCGGTCCTATACAGTCTACATTTATTGCCTAATATTACCACTTGCAAATAATTATTTCAATTTTACATGTTTGCTGCAGTTGCTATTGCTTGGGTGTAGACTACAGCTTTCATTACGCTAGCGTTACAATGTAACATTGCAATTGTAATTCAAAATTGTTAATATGTATACCTACTAATTCAGTTGTCAAACCCGACATTAATATAATCAGAAAAAAATGAAAATTTCGAATGTTTGACCAGCTATTTATATACTAGATAAATCAAGAAGCTGAAAAAAGTAGAAGAAACAACTGTATAAAGCAAAATAAATATCCTAAAAACTAAGTTGGACGACTGTTTTTGGTCTCCGCTTTGGAAAGTGTAAAGCATATGTAACAAAATTCACGAGTATTATTATTGACCCTATATTTCCCGTTAAATATCCTCATCCACTAAACATGGCACAATCTTTTCTCTTTTCCTCCATGTGAAGGCATTTGTCATCTGTCCTTCCACGGTAAATTTTCGAAACATTTTTTTGGTGCGGAACCTTGCAGAGAACTCAATCGAAGGTATGAATTTGCGAAATCTCTACCAGTGATAACTGTCTTGGCTTCAAACTGGAGCTCCGTGACTCCTACCCAGCCATCCTAAAATAAATGGAAAGAAATGATGGTGAATTTTAAGCTTGGTAGAAATACGGTCAGTGACACAAGCTACTCGGAAAAAGTATCCGAGTCAGTCTCCCAACAGGAGTCGAACCTATGACCTTCCGCACACCGGTCGGACGCTCTACCACTGAGCTACAGGAGACTCGTGGGAATATCTGATTCACATGTTTCAACTGAAGCAAGGTGATTTTGCTGACAGGAAGCAATGGCTGTTCTCGTTCACAACCAGAGTCAAACTTTGAGTCAATAAATGTGGTTGTAACTTTTGACTCTGTTGATGAATCCAAGTGTGTGACCATTCAAATGAAAGCTAGCTAGAGAGCAGTACTTTTATGTGGTACTGTTTGTTTGTGACAATTTTGCAAAATGAAATTCAGGATTTTCCCTCAGTTTTGAACTTAGCACTCTTGTTTTGATAGGCGTCAGCGGTTAGCACAAAAGAAACCTTTCAACAATCAGAGAAACTATTAAACGTAGCTGTAGAACCCACAATATTCAGACAACTAACGCTTCGCCTTGTCGAGACTTCATATGTCCAAGTAAAACATTGCTTTATAGAAGTATACTTCAGCAAAGTTACTCTTTCGTCTGTACAAAAACCGGGCGCCGAGAGCGCGCTCACCGTCAATACGGACGTTTGTACAACTGGATAGGTGAGCAATGAGAAAAGGCTGCATTCGTAAGTCTAGCTTGAGCGACTCCGAATGATCATTTAATGGCCTGCGAGCAAGTAAAATATATGGACTGCTTAACACATACCTGGCATCTGATGAAGAGGGTATCACGATCTCGGTCAAATTTCACTTCTCCTGGTTTTGTGGATATTACCTCCTCAAGAGTTACTATGAATAAAGTGAAACACACAGAGAGAGTGGTTAGTAAGAGAATGTCTTCACTCAAATAGCCGAGAGAACGCCAGTTAAAGTCTAACGTAAACTTAACTGTATTGTTAATTAACCCTGGGTAATTAACCAAACAAAACAATGAAAATATCACAACTTACAATGAAGAAACTCCTTGGACATATTGATCAGCTTAACCTTTTTTCCCTCCCAGCTTGTCTTAACTCCAACCTAACAGAAACAGATGTGTGAAATGTACGTCAAATTGACAAATAAACAGGTGATAATCCGGTTATTTCAACAAGACATTCTCCTTTTTACTCTCGGTATCGTCACATAGTTGTATGAACATATAAAAAAATAAAGTTCTTACTCTGGACGAGAGCGCATTCCATCGTCTCCGGATATAGGACCACGTGTGACACGCCCAGTCAATGTAACCCACCTCTTTAGTAAGGCGACGAGCTTTGGAAAATGAAACAAGGGTTAATATCTTACATAAAAGAAACAAAGAGACAGAAGTCAGGGCACGCCTACATCAAGTGGCACAGTTTTGTAGACTGTAAAACAGTCCGTATTTTCGCGCGAGAGTGTCGGGCTGAACGCGGCCGAAGGATCTGGAACCGAGAAAAAGAGAGACTGTTTTGCAGTCTACAGTTTGTTACCCCACTCCTTGACGGAGTTTGAACAGTGAAGTGGCTCATTGTAAATTCAAGGATTAACATGATGGCATTTCATTTATATTGCATATATTTTTAAGCAAAGTAATATGCATGAATCTGTACAATACTTACCCCAGCTAGCTTTTATCTGTCTTGGATTTACTGGATTTTTCCGTAATGTCTCCAAATTCTCAAGAGTGTACATCAACTAAGAATAAATAATAAATCGTAAAGTCATGAAAGTAATGTCTTGCCAGTACAGTAACTATTGATCACTGCTTCATTACCAGAGCAAGAAACCAATAACTGCACCACTTCGGACGATGTCTGCTTGTCTAGCGTCTCTGTATTATCTGCGTTATTTCTATCATTTTCTTTTTCGTATAATTGGTATTCTTTGTTTTCAGTCCCACAATCTATCTTCAAGAAGGGAGTATAATTGCAGAAAAAGTTTTGGCGGATCATTAGAACCTATAGAACACACGGCACGGCACGGCACGGCACGGCACGGCACGGCACGGCACGGCACGGCACGGCACGGCACGGCACGGCACGGCACGGCACGGCACGGCCACGGCACGGCACGGCACGGCACGGCACGGCACCGTAATACAACACAACACAACACACATGCTGAAGTCCAATGAATGCTACACAAGAAAGTACTCCTTTATATATAATTTGTGGAATTTGGTATTTTGATAGAAAATGCCAACAAACAGAGGCTTATGTCAAATTTATTTTAATTAATAATTACTCACCATTCTTGTGCCAAGCATTGCTAGTTGATTAGAAAGGTCATCATACATTATGTCTTCTGGAATCTTTGAAGAATAAATTGAACATCACACTCAATACAGAAAATGTTCAAATTGTTAATGAATTGTTACAATCCTACTTTTAAAATAATTAATGATGCAAGCAATTTCCTAACCTTGTATGTTTCTTGAAGCAAACTCACTCCAGCATCAAATCTATCAAGTGACATAAAATATGTGAGGATAATAAAGTCTGTTCACTGTGGCAACTGAAAGTGCCACCCACTTCTGGTTTCTGTATCATGAAGCAATGTAGTCCATTGTTAAGCCACCATCTTTGATTCACAAAACTATAGGGGCAAGTGAAAGAGGGCGGGAAGGTAGTGGGGAAGGGAGATAGTACTATTCCTCACCTCCCCTCCCCTCCTGCCTCACCCATCTTTTAGCCTTACCCTGCCTACTCCCCAGGCCTCTTCTTTTTTCACTCGCCCCAACAATCCACTGTTTTCCTAATCCAATATAGGGGCTTACACTCAATGGAATATTCAGCGCTCGCTCGCCCAGAATATGCCTGCGCTGCAGGTTACCATTGCAGGTGTAACCTTAATTTAGACTGTTTTAATTAGCATTACAGATTGTTTCTGACCTGTCTCTAGAGACTTCAACTATGGACACCCCTGTCTCCTTCGCTCCACTCAAGATGGCATGAGACATTGGTGCAGCTCCTTTCCACTGCGGCAGGAGAGATGGATGAATGTTTATGGAACCACTGAAAAATACAAGCACCACAATGTACAAGTGACTGCATTCTCATAACAAGCCTCAGGATGTAAGAACTTTAATTTGCATTCTCACTGGTCATCAACAGTCCAATACATCGCTCAGTCATGACTCTGTGTAACTTTTCCTTACCATGGAAACATATCCAGGACATAGTTAGGTATCAAATAACCAAACGATGCAACAACTGCAATGTCATAAGGGCCTGATGGTCTGAAGAAACAGAAATGCAATATTTAACTTAATTAACAAGGTTCTTCCTTTATGGGACAAGAGTCAATCTGATATCCACATGTTGATAATCTAGCGTCATAGGCATTGCAATGCGTGCAGATGAATCTAGCATCATACAGGGTTCAAATAGCAGCCGGCACTTTTACCACACTTGCCGGCGACTTTTCACCGAAGAAATAGAAAATATCGACTTTGATCGGCCAACTGAAATCAAAGTCGCTGTAGATGTTATAGTAAACATTTCATATCAGACAATAAAGCAGCCAAGAAATGTTTTAAAAGCTTTTTGGAAACGTTTTAAAATGAGTAGAAAGAGTAGAAAAGGTTTGGAAATTTGAAGCGTGCTGCAAAAGTTGAAATGGAGAATTCTTGTTCACCGTGAACGACTAACTCTTTTACGCGTTTGTTCAAGTGTGAAACGTAAAATGCAAGTTTTCTAGACAAACCGTTGCGTTACCGACTTTATGTTTCTGCACATGTAATGGCTCCGTCAATTCCAAGCCCGCTCATCCCCCCCCCCCCCCCCCGGGCATTTGTCGGGCATTTGTCATTTTTTGTCAGAAGGTTGAAAATGCCCACCTGGGTCAGCTTACATGCACAAAATCCCCACGGTGGGGCTTCAGGCGCAGTCAAATTCGACCCACGGGACAAGTTCAAAACTTTTTGAGAGGAGCGGGAATTTCAAAATCTAAATTCCAAGCAGAACTATTAATGATGGATACTATAATTGTTCACAAATACTAGCTCTTTTTATACCTGTAATCATGATTTTTGGAACATGGTGTTTGAAGTCGAAAGCTTCGTTCCGCCGTTGACGTCTTTGGTTCGCACGTGGAAAGCAACGGTGTAAATGTTTTGCACATGTGGGGTGGGGTGGGCTACGGTACACTTGAAAAGTGCGGGACTCAAACGAGGTTTAATATCAACTCAGTTTTTATATTTTTCTATCGGGGGCAATCAGGAAATTTTTAAATAAACACAAACCGTGTACGTCTTTTAAATACGAAAGATCGCATTGCATTTGTCAAATGCCCCACCCCCGGGCGCTGCCCCGGTTGTTATAGCAAATGCCCCACCCTTAGGGATGGAAAAGTTGTAAAATGCCCGACAAATGCCCGGGGGGGGGGGGGGGCGGATGGTCGGCTGTGGGAATTGACGGAAGCCATAATCAATATTTATTTGCACAAAAACTTGTTTAGTGCCGGTTGTTAAGACTTTTCACTCGTTCAAATTAAAGTCAGTTTTGTATTCATATCTCGCAGAACGGATTTTCCATGTTTGGAGTGAAGAAGCGTGACGGTATTTTACGCTGAACAAACACCTAAAAAAGAGAGCGTTCACGATGCTTTGTTTCGGAACGAAACACGTTAATTTAAAATGAAGATTCTGACGCTGACATTATTTTAGCAGTTCAAAGCATGCGATATGTGCGAAATGTTTTTAAAATCAGTTTATAATTTTCAAGGTTTCTCAAGGAAAGAAAGTGAAATTTCAATTCAGGAAGATTTTGGTCACGTGCTAGGCAACGGGGTTCTTGGCAGATTCCCGTTAATTAGTGTAGCAGTGCACACACGCAAATCGCGGAAAGTGAAAAAAAGTTCAACTACTACGTCTCATTCATTATTGACAGCCGAAAAATGAGCCTTGACAAAAAAAGCCTACAAATTCAAGCTGAAAGCTGTGATTTTATTTTGAACCCTGTCATAGGCATGCAATGTGTGCAGATGATCTAGCATCATAGGCATGCAATGCGTGCAGATGATCTAGCATCATAGGCATGCAATGCGTGCAGATGATCTAGCATCATAGGCATGCAATGCGTGCAGATGATCTAGCATCATAGGCATGCAATGTGTGCAGATGATCTAGCATCATAGGCATGCAATGCCGTGCAAAGGATCTAGCATCATAGGCATGCAGTGTGTGCAGAGGACAGCTATAATATAGTTTGTTTTATTCCATGATAAAGTTATTATAACACAGACTTACCCTTGATTAGGTTCCCATCCTTCCTTTCCATGCCAATAGTGAATTGGAATGTTTGTGTTTTGTGCAAAATTCTCTTGCCGGTATCTATACCATCTTCATTCAAGGGTTTCTAAATTTACACATAATTTGACAATGAAAATGACATTTTGGATATACACTGTAACTGTGGTCTTTCTTATGGCCTGCTTAATTTATTCTGTAAACTAACATTTTATTCCAGGCTGGGAATCAATTGCTTAGGGATACTTCTCATGTTTTATTCAAAAAATGTTAAATTGGAGACAGTGCACTTTTCCAACATAATTTACCAAAAGTGCACAAGTCATGGGTTTGCATATTCGGGGGGTTCGCAGGGGCCTTTATGCATTTTGTGTTTCCAGCCATGTGTGGATGTGCAGATTGCATTTAGCCTTGTGCTTGTTGTGCGCTTTGCTGCTCCCACTCCTCCCCCTTCTTTGTCTGGTAAGTATTTGGGGTCTGGTACACTGTAAGTATTGGGTCTGGTAAGTATTTGGGTTAGTAAGTATCTCCACTGATTTCTATCAGTGTGACGGTGCCTGGTGGTTGCCGCTCTCAGTTGTTGCCATGGATACCTGCACATTCTGCTCGAATCATGCGTGGCTCCACCATATCAAGACACCCTTCCCCAAGCTCATCTCTTGGCGATGAATTTAACCATCATATCTACATTGCTCCATTTTCGCCAGGATTGCCCTCAGTTGTTTCAGATAATGACAGACATTATTATTAGTTTACAAGTAGCACATGTGTCAATCTAATCGGCTGAGCTTACGAAATAAATATACTATCAATGGATGAATTAGTATACAATTTGCTGGAGGCCGCCTACAAAAGGCAATTTCTTCTCGCAACATTACTTCAAAGATCAAATTGAACTCCTCAGTCTGTGCCCTATGAGATAATTAAGATTGTGCTAGCCTGTGTACATCTGCCTCTTCCCCTCAAAATAAATCGATGAATTATTTATTTTGAGGGGAGGAGGCGGATGTACACAGGCTAGATTGTACTGGCCTGTGCTTATAACTTACGTTGACCTTGATCACTCTTCTTTCTTTCAGGAGGACATACTACGTCAATCAGTTTTACAACAGAGCCTGAAGTCCTAAAATAAATATTATAAAAATTGATTAATAAATTATTATAATTATAATATTTAAATTTTTAATGTATAGTGTATCATGCATTTTATAGTGAATTACAGTTGTGTTTATTGTATTAAAACTGGGCTAATAAATGAGGATTGCCTATCTAGGTATAGGTGGGGATTGAACTCAGATCAATCATCATTTTTTTCGTCAAATGCCTGACCCCAGGGACATTATCCTTGGTCAAAAGAGTGCAAATTTTTCAAAAACCCCCCCCCCCCCCCCCCCCCCCTCCAGAAAAAGGCATTGGTTTTGGGAAGAGTTATGTACATCAGAAATAGGTGGATACATACAGAAATTAAGTTGTAAAAAGCAACAAAGCAACACCTTCAAAATGTAAATGTAACATACAATGTTACTGTCAGTAGTTCATCTGGAAAGCATAACTCAACTTATACATGAACAACTGAACAAAAAAATAGCAAAACAGGGAAATTATGTTATCTCATCATGAAATGTTATGCTAACTTTTGTGTAATCTATTTGAATTGAAGTCCTTTACAGTAATAACTCATGGCCATTATTCAAATTTACAGCAACCAAGACAGCTAATTTCAACTCCAAACGTTACTTTCAGTTCGTAAAACTTTTCTGCTTTTTTTGCTTCCACGCATGAAAAAAACATCTCATAAATATGAGAAAAGACTATCACAATACAATCAATCACGCCACTGAAGACATAACAAAATGCAAAAAAGGGCCCGATGGGTTTAGTGACAAAATTTCACAGATTTCTTAACTTTCATCACAGAAACGTCAGAAAAAAGGTCTGTCTGTGCCGAAAATCCAAGATGGAGTGAAGCCCAGGCCACTAACAGTTAAAGTCAAAAGTCCCAACCCCGGGACTCAACGAATGATCAAAAGTCCCTACCACGGGCAGACTTCTTACGTCAAATCCCCCACCTATGCCCAGCCTCCCCTCCTATGTTAGGATCTCACATGCATATATCTACAGAGGTATTTTTACTGGTGTGCATCACATGCAGTACTACCCTCTCAAAGCTACATGTGTGATCGCCCTGGTAGAAGACTGTCTTTCTCGTCTCTAGACTCAGTCTTGCATACCTAAAGTGAACCTGATTTGGTGGGTGGCATAGAGATTCTGGCCGGCAATTGCACCATAAAAAAATTTACAAATGAAACTCTTGCGTTGCATGTGACATACTCTGCAGACTGGAGGTTTGCCTGAAGATCTTCTCAACAGAAAGGCCTTGTGTGAAAATATTTGAAGGATAATAAACACAATAAATAAATAAACACATTTAATAGCCATATGCAAAAACATAAGCTAAGTTATAAATATTGGATACGTGATGAGAATACAAGCAGCTCATATCCTCTATTTATTTTAGTTTTTAGCATTGAATAAAATATATATGTATGTGTACATGTAAAGATCTGCTGAAAATTTTCTGATCTCTTTAAATGTCTATTTCCGTGTATTGGAAAATGATTCCAGAATGAATATATGCGAGTACGTCACGTACAATGCTTCAGGAAACGTAAACAAAGAAAGCTTTTGACGGCTATTCACCTTAACAATAATTTTACGCCCCTTCAGAAATGACATTTGCGAATGCAGGTGCTCAGATTTATAGCAAATATTTATTCATGAAAGCTGCATGCAATAAAATATTGTGCTGAAGATGACCGTGACATTTTAATTAAATTTAGCTTACCTCTTATTTTCATTCAACGCCTTCAAAGGGTGTACAGCAAAACGATTCTGTTCCAAAAAATAATATTCTCCAGGGAGGTTTGGCAAGTTTCCATTTGCAGTTGACAAAGATCTCACAAAATTTCTCATACTTGTTTTATAATTCGGCTAGTACTTGGTGTAAGACTACGTCAGTTGTCCCAAGAGTTGTCCCAAGACACGCGTTTTGCCAGCTAACCTTGCGAAACTCACCCTGTTTACCCTGTTACTTCCTTTACCCTGTTACTTGTTACCCTGTTACCTTGTTACCCTGTTACTTCTGTTACCCTGTTACCCTGTTACCTTGTTTACCCTGTTACTTCTGTTACCCTGTTACCCTGTTACCCTGTTACTTCTGTTACCCTGTTACCTTGTTACCCTGTTACTTCGTTACCCTGTTACCCTGTTACAATGTTACCTGTTACTTCTGTTACCCTGTTACTTCTGTTACCCTGTTACCTTGTTACACCTGTTACTTCTGTTACCCTGTTACCTTGTTACCCTGTTACTTCTGTTACCCTGTTACCTTGTTACCCTGTTACTTCTGTTACCCTGTTTACCTTGTTACCCTGTTACTTCTGTTATCCTGTTACCTTCTTACTTCTGTTACCCTGTTACCTTGTTACCCTGTTACTTCTGTTACCCTGTTACCTTGTTACCCTGTTACTTCTGTTACCCTGTTACTTCTGTTACCCTGTTACTTCTGTACCTTGTTACCTTGTTACCCTGTTACTTCTGTTACCCTGTTTACCTTGTTACCCTGTTACTTCTGTTACCCTGTTACTTCTGTTACCTTGTTACTTCTGTTACCCTGTTACTTCTGTTACCCTGTTACCTTGTTACCCTGTTACTTCTGTTTTACCATGTTACCTTGTTACCCTCTTACTTCTGTTACCCTGTTACCCTGTTACTTCTGTTACCCTCTTACTTCTGTTACCTTGTTACTTCTGTTACCTTGTTACCTTGTTACCTGTTACTTGGTTACCCTGTTACCTTGTTACCCCTGTTACTTCTGTTACCCTGTTACCTTGTTACCCTCTTACTTTCTGTTACCCTGTTACCCTGTTACCCTCTTACTTCTGTTACCCTGTTACTTCTGTTACCCTGTTACCTTGTCACCATGTTACCTTGTTACCCTCTTACTTCTGTTACACCTGTTACTTTCTGTTACCCTGTTACCTGTCACCATGTTACTTCTGTTACCTTGTTACAATGGATTTCAGATTTATCAGTCGAACCCTCGAGGTTCTGGGTGACCATGAGATGATAGAGATCAGAAACTAGTTTACATAATAACAGAATAATTTACATTTGAAAAGAAGGAAGGTTTTATCACAACAAAGTCACCTCCAGCCTCACTTGGCCTATAATTCTGGCTTATATCTGTCTTCTGTTACCTTGTTACTTGTGTTAAATTTGTTACTTCACTTTCTGTTACCCTGTTACTCTGTTACCCTGTTACTGCTGTTACCCTGTTACTTCTGTTACCCTTGTTACTTCTGTTACAATGTTACCCTGTTACTTCTGTTACCCTGTTAGCTTGTTACCCTGTTACTTCTGTTACCTTGTTACTTCTGGTTTACCCTTTTACTTGTGTTACCTTGTTAACTTCTGTTACTTCTGTTACCCTGTTAACTTCTGTTACCTTGTTACTTATGTTAACCTTGTTATTTCTGTTTACTTCTGTTACCTCAGTTAATTCCTGTTACGCGTTATGGGCGCGATATTCCGAAAATTTTTATGTTAACTGTTACATGAGAAATTACAGTTAACTGTTACCAATACATCCTAATAGATTTACTCAGATTTATGTTTTGTATTACTGATTAAAGGCGGTCATAGTTCTAATCTAATCCGACCGGTTTTCGTGACTTTCGTCTGCCGGATCTTACATACTTACTTGCAGCGAAGATGGTTTTTATAAAAAGAAACCTATTTTAAATACCGTGATCTATAGAGTACAAAGTCACGTTTCCATTTAGGGCGTAAACAGCAAAAACCACCCCACAAAACCTGATTACGTGCAGGATTTGACTAAGATCCCGGGAATTATTTATAAACAAAATGAAACAGTATTTTAATTTTGGGGCTCACGGATTTAACGTTACAGGAAGGTGAGGCAAGGCGCCCAAAAATGTGACCCACTTTTAATAAATTCACATTCTTTCGTGCACGTAGACCATCCAATCAGAAGCCGAGGATAGCTATTTTTCGCCTTCTGATTGGATAGTCTGCACGCACGAAAGAATGTGAATTAATTACAAGTGATCCACACTGCGTTTTTCTGTAATCGTTTATGTTCTATTTTGCAACATTTGTTTGTTCCCTTTACAATCATGCCACAATTAGCACAGTTTGTATTTATTTTTATTTTCATAAACACCACAAGATGGGAGCAGTTACAGTCAAGAAACAACCTTTATTGACATTATCTTCACCTCAACGAATAAAATGTACAGCTAACACATAATGTGTATCTACACTGAAAAACATGTCTTTCGTCGAAGGCTTCCACACTTTAAAAAACATAATAACAGCACATGTAGCGATAAAAAATCACGACTTTCAATGAGAAGAAGAAAAACTCTGCGATGAAATATGCGTGAAACTATGAACATAACGATGTTTTTTGCAAACAGTTTATCCACAATTTCCTCCGACGCGTGAGGAATTTACTTAACGTCCACATCAGTGCTGTCAACTTGGTTTGTTTATTGCTCCATTTTCATACCATGTGATGTTTACTTTAGAAAATGGTTTTCTTTAATGGATTCATATTCACGTGTATATAACTGAATCCTAATTTTTTAGACTGAGACTAGATAGAACAATTGTCAAGAGAACATCGCCTGATCTTATCAAATGGCAATTTACATAGCGAAGCTAACTGAAAATTAAGGCTTAAATTTCCGTCTTTTATCAATGGTTCCCTTAAATGACGAGGCCTTGAGGATGGGGCTTTAGATCGTCAGGTCACTGAGCAAGATGGGACGAACGAGTTCACATCAAGTCGTCTTGGCAACCTTTCAGCTCTGTCTGTTTTACTGAAATGAAAGTTTCACATCAAAAAGAATTTTAGACTTTTTTTTAATGGCTGGGTATTCGCATGTATTTCATATTCGGGTATTAAAATACAGCCGTGTTTTTGGATTATAGCTGATTTTTTATCACGTCGGATCTCATTCCTTAGCAGCATCTAGTCTCTTTGACACATAATAATTTCGGGTACGAACATTTGTTTTTCATGAATTCCCAGGCCTTCTTTTTTTAGCGACATCGTACGCCTGTCTTTGCGAACTGTGGCATTTAAAACGGATGGGTTAAACGAGTTTCTTGCCTGTGAAACAATTTGAATAAACCCACTAAGAGCATGATTTTGAGACCTTTTTCACCATGGACTGACTAACACATTTCACTTGACTCTAAAGATGACTTCCGACTTGCAGGTTGTCGAAAAGGTCAGTCACCAACACGTCCTTTTCAGGACTGCAATAACCCAGATACGATGCAACAGAACGAGGAAAACAGATTGTGGACAAATGTAAGAGATTGTTTGGAGGGTATATCGTACCATTTGTCAAAATTCCGTAGTGGAAACAAATCCCTGTCTAAGTAACGTGGGGAATTTGAGTAAAGGGGCCTCGTCGCCCCCCCCCCCCCCCCCCAAGCCTTTATTGTGAATGGCGATAAATTAGCCCACCCCTTCTCTTTTTTGAGGAACTGAAAAAGGTCTTATACCCTTCCTATTCGAGCAGGACAGGGCCTCATCTTCACTAAACACCCCACTCCCCCCCCCCCCCACCCACTCCCTCCCCCATGTTGCACTCTGAGCCGTAAAAGGGAATGAAATATTGTGTGATTCCAAAAATTTCACACACTCTCCTCTCCTACCACCAACGGAAGGCTTTTTTTGGTTTGATACCCTTCTTGAAATTCTATTTTTGGCTTCATACTTCCCTTTCCAAAACAATTTAGGATTTTTAGTCACCCGTCCCGCCCTCGGAATTTACAATGACCTTAATTCCTGGGTGGGTATATGGTATTGGGTAAAGAGAACTGATAGTTTAAATCGCTTAAATTATACAAGAATGTAGTGTAATATTCAGTACAAGAGCCCCAAATTTTTAGACAGTGCAACAAACTTAAAGATTGGTCACTGCACGTTTTTCAGCACAATTACAAGACGAGTTTCAGAGCCAAAATAAACGGAGTTTCATTCAACAGCGGACCAATGACGCAACAAAGGGTCAAAAATGGATATGATGTACAAACCTGTCCTTCCTCCATAGTTATGAGATAAACGCCAAGCATGTTTTCTGCAAATTCGTGCAAGCATCGGCCTCCTGCCGCTCACTCGGACTAACCTCGCTAATCGGCACGCATCTGGCGCCTTTGATTGATTCTCAACGTTGGCGGAATTATCTCCTTTTGAAAAACAATCCCTACAGGCGTTTCTGAATGATGGGCCAACGTCTGGCATGTCCTCGGCAAGCTTAAGATTGAAATGAAGGCGGTAAAAAATTATGACAATTTTCTCTTATGTGACGGCGGGCAATTCCTCCGCCCTGAAATGATTTAACTTAAACGATCGAAAAGAAACACCCTTTTGGCATAGAAGGAACTATTTGATCCTGACTGAGCATTCAGGTATTTTGGAGAATGTAACTAACTTACTTTTCGGTTCTATAATCAAACTTAGCAACATGTAGTACCCTTGGATTTGCATCCCTAATAATTTCGAATCATCATCGAAATTCGGATTTTGCTGGAATACCAAGTCTATCTCGAGAAAAGTATGACTTTCCGCGGACGCTAGATTAACGGTCTTCCTTTCCACTAGCTGTGGTTAATTTGTTGTGAACGTTAATTAACTCTGGACGACTATGAGTCAGTGCATAACCGCAATTCATAGAAAAATGATATCATGGGAAAGTTAGCATCATGTTTCCAAGGCCTTATAGTCATTTTTGCTCATGTATTACGCTAGAGGTATAGAGCAGTAATAATAGATTGAGGTAGAAATGTATTACCTTGAGTGCAAACAGCATTACATGGAGTAGTTTTCGAAGTAAATCCTATGGTGGCATGTTTCTAGCCCATGATGTTCTCCGACACTTGCTCAATTACATTGGGTATAGCATTGCTGTCGCCTGACAGCTATCTGAGCGACGATAGATATTACAATACCAATGGAACAACTGGCTCGCTCTCGAGCTGTTATCGGACTTCAGCTTCATAAAACCTATTTTTGCTGAGTGAGGGGATTCACATCTTTAATCGCTGGGGAATGGAAGATAAGTACCACGCGCACTTCCTTCTCTGAAGGAAAAAAAAAATGTAATCAGGGTTCAATCTTGGCACTATTAACAAAATGTATACTGGGAGAATTTACTGGTGTGAGCATCCACATAAGTCGCCAGCTTCAGATACAGAGTTGAATGAATTATATGCCGGTTGGCTCTGTGAGGAACGGAGTAAATCCGTGTGTGAAGAAAAACCCTCGGAGTAGGCTTGGAGATCGAACAACAAACTTCTATAAGCCTAAAGTGACGCCGAAGTACGAAATCAGGTGCCGGGAATCGAACCTCCCACGGCCATTGCATGACCAACCCTTCACCAAACTATCGCTAATAGTGCCCTCTATCGTACCTTTGATCTGACCTCATCAACTCAAATTTCTTCGAATTCAAAGAAAATGATGGATTTTGTAAGATTATTTTAAGATTCTATTGATAAAATTAAACTGCTCGCCCTCGTTTATCATGTTTATTATACGTGACTGTTCAATTAATTTGGCCTCGTATTTTCATAAAATTATTGAATACTTCGCCCTGCCACCACCTAATGAACCATTTCTAGCCTCCTCGTTGGCTTTAGATCTTTTCCTTTCCCAAGTGGACGTGATAAATAAACTAAACGAGTCATCTGATTTGGCGCTAGTTTTGTGAGTACCGTACAACCCCCTTATAAGTCCGCGACTGAGGGCCGCTTATATAGACCGTCGTTTAGGGAATTGAGTGGGCTTATACAAACGGGTGTGGAGGAGGTTTGTAAGCACTATTGACTGAAACGTTTTGTAGTGAGCCTGATTAAGAAACAAAATCGAAGCCGATTTAACATGCAAGCATTTATCCTGGCCGGTACATGAAGAGTCTGATAAAAAATAAGTATGTACATAATACTTTTCGCGAATTTCCACCTTACAACGATCGACCAAATGATGGGATGGAGTATATAGCAAAATGAAAAATCAAGAGAAATTAGCTGTCTACTTACTGGAAATCCTTGAGCAGAGATGCCAGTTTTTCATTGTTAACACTGCCGAACATGCAATTAAGTTTCTGGGAATTGATGTTCCTCTGGTTGTAGCTCGCACCTTGCCCATTGGAAGTTTGTTGTTTAGCAGGCTTTTGACTTCGGCAACATTGTCCGGATCGTCGTACACGTATGGGAAGGATGGACTTGCGCAGTGTTTCTATGGCTTCTATCTCAGTCACTTTCTTGCCAAGTGTTTTCTCTCTCATGGCCGACAAGCGACAAGAAAGCTTTTCCAGCCGTTGTTTTTCCCGTGCGCTTTGGGACCACCGCTATTGGCGGCAGGACGACTTGTTGAAAATTTATTTGACAGTAATGGTAATGCATGCGCAATTACACCCCAGAGGCACAAAAAAAAAATGAAGGAACAAAGTTGCCCCCTGAAAAGAATTATAGACAAAAATTAGACCTTTAGGTAAAATATTTGTTACACATGCGCAGCAATAGGAAACATGTCAATATTATTATTATTATTATTCTGGATTAATATTCACTGAGAAACTAAGACAAAAAAGGATGTTCGTTTGTAGTTGACGAGTAAACATTGTAGTAGCACACGTGATTACATAGTGTCCTATAGAGTGGCCTATACCCAACTCATTTAACATAGCGCGGGTACATACAGATACTCGTACAAGTAAAGCACGTATGAATACGAATACATCACGAATAAAACACACGATCACTTTGGAATTAAAATATTTTAGCATCAGCATTTTTGCTACGTTTTCCTGTGAGGGCAGCTGTCGTGAGAAATTAAAAGCTCATTATAACTACTAAATTTCTGCTTGAGGAGGCATACCTTGAACGTTCGAGACACTGGTTTTATTCAGACCCTGCCTACTTGTCGATTTTCCAGAGTTTTCCGCTTTTTTGTTTGTCTCTATGTCACAATGGGTAGGAGATCCAATCCCCTTGCCCCAGCCTCGAAGCCACGGCCCTTGGAAATATTGTTGTAAAGAACCCTAGTATGTGGCTAGAAACCGAATACGTACCTGAACATTTTTTCAGGCTAGTCAGGATGCTGCTTAGGCCCATTGCTCCGAGTGGCGTAGCAATTTCACTGGCGAGCTTGTGTGGCACGACACTTTCTCTTGGCAATGAGCCTACCAAGCCAGACATATTTTGTAGACCAGGCTGCCAGGAGATTGCCATATTTGGTCAATTTGAACCTCTTCGTTCATAACCCAAATGTCACCGTCGTTTCGACCCCTGACATTCCGGCAGCATATTTCCATCTAGCATCCTCGGTCCTCTCCTTTCTCGTTTAAAGGTCGTCGGTGAGTTGCATGAGGTATCTGTTCTAAGGACACCGCATGCAACTGGCACATATAACCGCCTGCCCCTTCAGCGGTGTTGATGGCCTTGAGGAAACGATGGCGCGCGTTTGCCAGGGTAACAGGAAGTAACAGGTAAACAGAAGTAACTAGGGTACAGAAGTAACAGGGTAACAAGGTAACAGGTGTAATCAGAAGTAGAGTAACAGGGTAACAAGGTAACAGGGTAAACTAGAAGTAGACAGGTAAGCAAGGTAACAGGGTAACATTGTAACGGGTACCAGGGTAACAGGGTAACAGGGTAACAGTGGTAAACAGAAGTAACAAAGGGTAACACGAAGTAACAGGGGGTTAAACAGAAGTAACAAGGTAACAGGATACAAGAAGTAAGCGGGAACAGGATAACAGAAGTAACAACGGGTTAAACAGGATAACAGAAGTAACAGGGTTAACAGGATAAACAGAAGTAACAGGGTAACAAGGTAACAGGGCGGTAATATAAGATAACAGGGTAACAAGGTTCACAGAGGTAACAGAAGTAACAGGTTAACAATGTAACAGGTTAAGGAAAGTAACAAGTGAACAGGATAAACAGAAGTAACAAGGTTAACAGGGTAACCAGAAGTAGTAACTAGGGTAACAAGGTAACAGGGTAACAGAATTAACAGGATAACAGAAAGTAACAAGGTAATCAGGGTAACAGAAGTAACAGGTTAACAAGGTAAACAGGATTAACAGAAAGTAACAAGGTAACATGGAATGAAAAGAAGTAACAAGGTAACGTAGGGTATACAGAAGTAACAGGGTACAACAAGGTAACAGGATAACAGAACAGTAAAACAAGGGTCAACAGGATAACAGAAGTAACAATGTAGACAGGGTGTGTAACAGAAGTAACAGGTAAACTAAGGTAACAGGGTAACAGAAGGTAACAGGGTAACAGAAGTAAACAGGGTGAACAAGGTTAACAGAAGTAACCAGTGGTGTAACAAGGTAAACAGGGTAACAGAAGTAACAGGGGTTAACAGAAGTTAACAGGGTAACCAAGTAACAAGATAACAGAAGTAACAGGGTAACGCAGATAACAATAGTCTCGGGAACAACTAAAGACAACTGACGTAGTATTGGGACAACTGAAAGTAATCTTGGGATTCAGGACCAACTACAGGACATCGTAGTCTTGGGACTAAACTGACGTAATCTTGGGATCTTGGGACAAACTCTTGAGGCAAACTGACGTAGTCTTACAACGGAGTAACTACCCTATAATTCAGTCCGCCATGTTTGAAACGAGCTAGTAGCCACGACAATGAGGATTCTTACCATTCGGAAATGATCGGGCTTGTCGAATTTTCCCGATGGAGCCCCGACAAGTTATTGATCCGTCCTGAAGTGGACTTTTACCCATCAGGCTGTGCCGGAAGGAACTATGAACTTGCTGTTTTGCTTTGAGGTGGTGGATGATGTTTTCCTGTAAAATTATGTTATTTATCTCCTGATCTTACCTCCTCTTGAAATAATACAGAAGGATAATTTCCACATTATCCGCAAGGACTCGAAATTTTCGTGTAAAATTTTTGACTTGCATGTCGCTGTGTCCGGGAGGTGAATTTTTGTCGGCCGTATTTTGCTTATGTGACAAAGGTTAGGCGTATGGCGACGGGGTTGAGCCTGAATTTAGAACGCGAGTAGGATCATGCAGAGGCCATCATTTATTTACCTGTAATTCTTGCTTCTCTTTGGTTCATTATTTTTATATTTAAAAACATTTGTAGTTCGATGTTTGAGAGCGTGCAAGTTGATTGCAAAAATGTCTTCGTTGAGTAACGTAGCTGCTTGCTCGAGTTACCCCTTCGCTTTTATATTGACTTAGTTAAAAATATTTTACTTTTTTAGGCGAAAGGGACTAGCTCGTATAAAGTGTCGCTGGGGAATTCATCAGTTAAGTCAAAGAAACAAAGCCAGCATCCTTTAGAGGTAAGCAGAAGTTACAAGCATGTGGAAAATGAAACTCGGTTATGATAAGCTGCTGGTGATTATCATTTTTCGAATTCCAAGAATAGCATTTCGGGTTCATCGGCCAACAGAGTACGTAACCGGCTAAATATATCTGTAATATTTGTGATCGTTTACAACAGAAGGATATACTGTTGGAATAATTATTAAATGTTTATTTAGATAGCCCTTGTTACAGTGTTGAAAGTGAGCATTGCTGTAAATGTGCTGTGCGGTTTATGCAGCTGAGCTCACGTTTAAATACGAGAATATTCATTCAATCATTCTGTTGGTATTAGCCTATAATGCTGTTATTCGAGATGCCCTAAAAACCGCCGAGAACAAAATATTTTGTTAAAATACGGGGGTTAATTCTACTTAAATTGAGTTTTTACAGTATACGGAAAATTTACTAATTGCATACCCTGCGCACCCTACCCCCTGAGGGGTGAAAATCCCTGTTGGGGCTTGGTCCCATGTCATTTGTCAGTCAAAAGGAGGGATGGTATACACATATATAATTAATTTAATATGTAGGTAAGTAAATTATGATTTATAGTTTTGGCATATCTAGTCTTAATTATATTGCAATTAATTTTGTTTCCCTTTTCACAAGATGTCCCGAGCACAGTCGTTCCCTAGTCAGCTGACAAAGAAAAGAATCCTTCTACCGCGCTCCGAAGATTGGGCATCGCAGGGTAGACGAGACCTGGAGAAACAACGTACAAAAAGGCAAGTGTAAAAAACACACGAAATATCAAATATTGCATCAGTCAATTCCAGCACATTGCCACCCACCCCCCCCCCCCCCCCCTCCCTCCCAGGCATTTGCATATGTTGTAAGCTGTAATCCCAGGGATGTGGGCACTGTCTGCTGGAATTGACTGATTTATAATTAACAATTAGATTATGAGCTAGAGATTTCTATGATGTAATAGAAAATTGAGAGCGAATAATCTAATTGTTTTAGTAAAAATTATAACAATTGTCTAGTATTAAACTCTAAATCCTCTTCCAAACTTCGGAGAAACGAGAAGAAACCACAATTTTGTAGATGACATCCAGCCACTGCACACTAATGGCTGATAGTATATACGAGTAGCTCAGCCAATCAGATTGTCTTATTTGCATTGGTAGATTACATGTAGTAGATTTTTACTGATAATAATTATTATTAGTAAGTTGGAAGCAAAGATCAATTGATGTTTTTTTCATTATTTTAGACAAGTTTCTGTTCAGTAGTAAAGGGGTCTGCTTTTGCTATTCTGACTCATTACTGTATGATCTGCTGCAAGGGAGAAGCGACTTTACATTGACTGCTGACTGAAAGGGAATTTTTCAAGGTTATATTATCCAAGTAATATTATCCAAATAATAAACCAGTTGGAGCTCCAAATAATGCAGGCAATCAAAACAAACAAACATAAACACACATTTATTATCTTGATAGTCACTTGAAAAATAAAAGACAAAATGTAATTTCACAACTGAGTAATATTTTCTTAAACAAATATTAAATTGCACTTGCTTGAACAGAAATTTCAGGTTAATATTACTGTCAGTGATACGTACATGCATTTATTATATAGACACAGGTGTTTTTATGGAAAATAGACGCACTTGTAAAATTCATATGAAACTACATCAGGATATCAATGAAAAATGGCAAGCGATAGATTCATGAATTCACGGAAGCCGACATGAAATTATTGTTCACTGAGGAGCAAGAAAATGCTAACACGAAAAAGAAAGCTTCATGAATTTTAAAATTATTCCAATAGTTTCTTGCAAGTGAAGATGAAAGGAGAGAAATTCAGGCCACCGAGCTGCAAAATTTTGTGACACAATTTGTGCTTGGAGTTTAATAGAAATAAAAATGGTGAATGAACCATCTTATCTCTGAGAGATTTTGCATCGACCGAGTACAAAAGGGATACAAATTTTCCGGCTTCTGCAGGGCTGCAAATAACAGTCGGTCATCGGACAATGGCCGATCGAAATTTGCTAATGTCCAATGAAATCCCAACTGTGGTCGGACATAATGTCCGGACAATTTTTTTGTGTCCTTCAAACGCTAACGCATTTTATTCTAAACGCAAACTACATGTAGTTTACTCTGCGATGACAACGCGTTAAATTAGCAGGTTCGCTTATCAAAGCAGTACTGTATAAATATGATGTCCGACCTCATTTTTGTTTTGTCCGACCAAAATGGTGACTAAGTCGGACACGTGTCCTTTCAATAAAAAATAATATATTTGCAGCCCTGCTTCTGAATGGCAAAGAATTATATATGTGCTTGAAGTTTTTGTAGGCTGTATGATGTAATTATTAGCCATTGGGGTTACTTTCCGGTGAATGAAAATTTTTTAACTTTGAATTAATTCGTGTTTTGGTTTATATAATAAAATAATTAAAAGATGCGCTCGTTTGTTAAAATATCGTTTTTTACCACTCAAACATAACATTCATATCAGGCTGCAAATAACAGTCGGTCATCGGACAATGGCTGACCAAAATTTGCCAATGTCCGATGAAATCCCAACTGTGGTCGGACGTAATGTCTGGACAATTTTTTTTGCCTTCCAACGCATTTTGTTCTTAACATAAACTAGTTTACTCTGCATTGACAACGCATTAGATTAGCAGGTTCACTTATCAAGCGGTACTGTAATATGATGTCCGACCTCATTTTGTTTTGTTCCGACCAAAATGGTGACTTAGTCGGACACATGTCCTTTGAAGAAAAAACAATTATTTGCAGCCCTGTATCCTCTATATATAATATTAAATGCAGCTGTATTTATTAGTTTTTAGAAATTAATATAGTCCTGAGGTGAATGTTCATAAAATGTGAGACGATTTTTGTTTTGATAACTCCACAGACTCCATCGTCAGCACTTATGTCAGCTATTCAACTGGGAAATTGGGTTTACAGTGAGTACCCTCACTACAAATAATATTACTGGTGTCCTTTATTAACAGCCTGTTGGCATGTTAAGAATACTAAACACAGGGATCCATATTCGTTTTTTCTCAAAAGTCGTCAGCCGGGCAAGTATTCCAAAAAACATACTTGCCCTGGCAAAATTTTGGTTGCCCTTTCAAAAAGTAGAGGAATTATTGGTAAAAAAAAGGCGACAGAATGGCTACCTGTTAAAAACGTTTGCGTTTTTTTTATTAACATCGTATAAATGCATCGCGCTACAATGTACATGTAGGCTAACAACGACGTTTGGCGGCCACGATCGTTATTAAGTGATTTGAAAGACGCTTTGTGGATCTTCATGGACTCCAGGCGAAGCGATGTCACAGTGTAAGCCGGCATCTACCAAAAACATTTTTTTTCTGGGCCAGTGATCTGTCTAACTGGGACGCTGACTGGCAAATTTCGCAAAAACACATTGCCTCCAACCGAAGCAGTTTGCGATGTGGCAGACGATGATAGCAATGCAGGCACAAATTTCAGCCAGGGCCTGTTTTTCTGCCACGAAGGTAGGAACAGAGGAAGGCACGCTGTCGTTCCTCCATTCATATTTCGCTTGTTTTTCCCCAGCTTCACTTTCACTTTATTTTTTTCTTGGCTGGAGGCAGCGATGTATACGCCATCCAAATATCGCCACATGTTGTTTACACGATCAGCTGTCAAGCCACGTTTTCGCGTTTGAATGCTGCAGTACATCAGAGAAATAACAGCGGTTGACAACATGAAAATTGAGCCTGCGATCATGCGACTCATGAAAATACCGCATTATCAAACATGGTGCCCAAAATTATGATTCGATCGCGAAAGAAAGTTGCAAATTTGTCTCTGTTTTTCTGAAAGTTCCAGTTGGACGAGGAATCAATAGAAGGCAGGTACTCATATGCAAATTAAGGACTCAGATTTTACTCGTCCAAAGGACGAGTATTCAAGTTATTTTGGTCGTCCGTAACGATGTTTTGGTCGTCACGGACGACCAGACGACTGCGAATATGGATCCCTGCTAAACAGTATACTCTGTGTTTTTGTTGAAGGTTGGAAGGTTGTCAGCTAAACCTGACCGTGATGTTCTCATGCAAGATTTTGCTGTAGTAGAGACGGTGTTGTTTCCAAGGTGAATTGATTAGCAAATCATTTACAACAAGCTTACACGTTGTACATTTAATTTTACATTATTTTGTACAAGTCAGTTTAATAACGGTATTGAGCAATTGCTTGTCTTTTACAGTGATGGAACAAGAGAGACTCCGTCTCATCGCTTTAGCGATTTTAAATTCAAGACATATTCTCCAGTTGCGTTCAGGTATGTACTGTAAAGCCGTTGCAAAATTTACACAGGTAGAAAACATTTCTCAAGGTTATTGTTGTATTATTTTCTCTCTCCACTACTTTGTACATGGGAGATGCGCATACCTGCCAACTTTTCCTGAGTCATATGCGTGAGATTTTGTCTTTTATTTCCGAAGACGATCCGATGATTTCCGACCGTTGCCGAAGACATCCGGAGATTTCCGAAGATGAATCGAAGATTTCCGAACATTAACGAAGCGTTCGTATCCAGTTCTACAATGTGTTCAGACACGGTTTGAAGGATTCAAACACGACATATTGTGTTATTTATAGGTCTATGTTTCCTCGTATTGTTCAAGTTTACATATTTTTCGAAAGTGTGTCAGTTAATGCTGTAATAGCTCTAATTTTTCAGCCAGGCGTGAGAATTGGTCCGTAGGCGTGAGCAGGCGTGAGATTGAACTTTTCGACCGACAGGCGTGAGAATCACGCCTAAGGCGTGAGAGTTGGCAGGTATAGATGCGTTAGCTTAATGGTTAGCACGTTGGACTACAATGTAGTCCGGATTGAGCGATCTGGATTTGAGCACTGGCCAGGGTCACTGTGTTGTGTTCCTGGGCACTTTACTCTTGCAGTGCCTGCCGCAGTGTCTCACCAGGAGACAAGACAGTTTTAAATGGGTACCTGTAAATTGTCATGGCAAACCTGACAAAAATGCTGAGAATGGGTGAGTGGGTGGGTATTAATCACAGTGCTTTGAAACTTTAAAAAAATTGCCATTAACAACAAGCATTGTTACTTGCATCATGTTATTCTGTATGTAATGAACGTGCATGGAGTAATGAAAACTGAATAATAAAACTACTTCTGAACCAGGAATAATTTTTGCGGTAGGTGTGAATGATCCCAAGTGTATGTCTCTTTTGTTCTTTATAGGTATTTTCGTGATTTATTTGGAATGAATCCAGCTGAATTTATGGTAAGACTGATCATGTATAAAAGTTTGTTATAATAAATATTGGTTTTGTAATATTTTATTTTTATACACAATGTACAATCACTGTGTCAGAGAACCCGGTTTTAGTCCACAACTTTCTACCAGTAGGTGTAAATCTGAATCACTGACACACCTTGTAAACTTGTTGTGTGTTTCTATTTTTGTTCATCAGATGGCGCTGTGTAATGAACCACTAGAGGAACTAGTTAATTCAGGAGCGAGTGGCTCTCTTATTTTTATGTTACAAATGACGATGAATTTGTTGTGAAGACTGTGCAACACAAGGAGGCAGAATTTCTCCAGAAACTTTTACCTGGTTACTATTTAGTAAGTGAATGCAATCAACTACTGTTACGACTGTCTGCCTTAGAGAGGTGTGTGTCCTCCTTAGAGGGATCTACCCAGTTGTTGTCTAGCACTTAATTTGGGTGGCAGTTGTATGTAGTGCTGAACAGAATGATTCCTGTTTTATATTGACAACTTAGTTTACATTATCTGTAAAACATGTCCAAGATACAATAACTGGGGGGGGGGGGGGGGGGGGTGGGTGGGTTGGACTTTGATATAAAAGTGACGAGGGTGATCATTGTACCTTTTAGGGGTTAACATTTGTGGTTTTGGTACCGCTTTATCCCCCCGCCCCCCCCCCCCCCGGTATTACGGGTATTAGGGAGGTTTGATTGTACATGCACAGCCCATACTTGTAACTCATCACAACATAAGTTGTATTGTACAATCAAATCTCCGTAATACTACAAATCAGTACTGATATTTGTAGACACAACGTCATAAGATAGATTTATAAACACTAAATAATGTTTGCTAACAAGCAATCTACATTACTTTCTTTTAGAATTTGAATCAGAACAAGAGGACTCTGTTGCCAAAGTTTTTTGGCTTGTACTGCTATCAGGTAAGTTACTGTACAATATTATGAAAAAATATATACCTCCTGTCATCAGGTGACCTAGATCTGTCACTCAAAACTTCTTTTGCTCTTCTGACTAGTTAGTTAATGATTTGTCATGACTTTTTTAAGTCATGGTGAAAATGGAGAGGGTTCCGTATGATTATTATTGTTCATTATTTTAACAGTGTGGAGGAAAGAACATCAGATTAGTAACAATGAACAACCTCTTACCTCTGGGATACAAAATACATTTTAAGTATGATCTTAAGGTAAGCATTTAATGTATTTGTTGCTGGTTTTGTTGTTGTTTGTTGAGTTATTTTTTTTTCTAAAAAAAAATACTCTTAGCCGGCGGTTTTGGACGGACAATCTTGCTGCCTTGTATGTCACACCAATCAGATTGGGGCTACTATGAACAACCAATGAAAATATACCAATGGATATTCTAATATCCGAGTAAATCCGAGTAGATATCGATTTTTAAGAGTCATTTGGTGACGGCCATCTT
Source organism: Desmophyllum pertusum (assembly GCA_029204205.1). NCBI lineage: Eukaryota > Metazoa > Cnidaria > Anthozoa > Scleractinia > Caryophylliidae > Desmophyllum > Desmophyllum pertusum. Next base: position 211,605 of record MU825932.1, on the reverse strand, counting down.
TGTTGATACTGTTGTTGATGTTTAGAAGAATGGCGAAGAGAGCGGCTACTGCGATGTACAGGCTTTCTTTGTACATTTCGTTGTTTTTACGGAAAGTGGTCAAATTGAGGAGATAACTTGAAATGTGCTTTAGGACTTTGTCATGATCTCTTGTCAACAGTTGATTGGAGGTAAATCTGGTTGGGTCGATTTTATTCAGTAGTGTTGTGCAGTGTTTCTGTAAAAGTTTGTATTTTAGGTTAGGTGATTTAATGCATCACTATACGTTTGTGATGGCTGTTCATTAAAACTTCAAAGGCAAGTAATACTTCAAGTTGTCGAAAGAAGACGTGATTTCTTAAATTTAGCTCGGACGTAAATAGTTTCAGAAAGTACGAATAAATCCAGTCAGTGTATTAACGCAGAGTGCGAACTGCATGCAACGAAGACTACAGACCAGGGGTAAAATGCAGACTAAAGTGTCAAATAGTGGAAGCATGTATATCAGATTATTATACAAGTTTGTGAGGATTAATTTGTGGCGAAATGAGAGGCAGCAACCTTATTACCTAAGCTATTTTTTGCGTTCAGTTTAAATATTGCCTATTTTCACTCCTGTGCATTTATTTTCTTCTTATAGCCCTATCACCATCCATGCAAATGGAAAAAGAAGGATAAAATATAATTAATTTGGGATAAACAACATGAATTTTATCACATACATGTACTTGCATGGGATGGTATCAAAACACACCATTTTGAATGCGCGTTGTTTAAAAAAATAACTCCCGCACGCCTTGCGTGCCTATGTTTTTTCAACACTGGCACAGTGTGAAGTAACTACAGTAGAACCCTCGAACTCCCAAGGGAAACAAAAAATAGTTTGAGATATTAGCAGGTTCGAGTTAGTCGATAGAAAATGACTGAAAAACAAGGGCAAGGGGAATGGGTTTGAGCTCAAGATAGTGGGGAGTTCGAGTTAACCAAGTTCGAGTTAGTGGGGTTCTAGGTACATGTACAGGTTTTCAGATGACATAGGACATCGCCAATGGCTGGTGAAATTTGCCAGCTACTTCACAGTTAGTTCCCTGCCTACTTTCATCAGAGATACATTTACATACATGTATATACAATGTACATGTAGTTATAAAAATCAAGTAAAAATTAAATTTATACTATCGTAAACACCGGCGTATAAGCCGCACTCGCAGATAAGCCGCACCCCGAGTTTAGAAGCTCAAATTTTGGAAACAAAATAAAACTAAAAAAGTTCACAGTGGAGTCTTAAAAAAACATGATCCATGATACACAAAATTTGGCAGCTCTAACATTTCTGGTAATTTACTTGTTTTATTACAGGGTTCAACATACAAAAGAAAAAGCATCAAAGCTGAAAGAGCAAAAGATACACCCCACGTTAAAAGACTTGGATTTCTTGAATGATCACCCAGAGGTAAGATGTGCCATCACTGTATTACAACCAGCCCATGACTATTCTGTTATCAGTTTAGATGAATTTAAGATGCATTTCCTCAAATTTTCATCAAATTCTCCTCACTCATTTATAATTCATCAAGTTAAAACAAAGGAAATCATACGTGTAACTGTGTCGGAGGTTTGGATACCTAGTCTTAATTAGCTTTTATTTTTACGATTTTATTTCTACATTTACTCCTTAGTTTTTGTTTTGATTGACTAAGATACAGTATATCACACACACTCGCAACAGTGTTTCATCGGCTATCCAAACACCTCAAATTTCTTCTTCAAAAAATTCTTCCAAGATGCTGCTCGTCATAATATTTTCAAAGTGCTAATAGATATCCTGATGAAACACTGTCTCTCATGTTTGATATATATTGCCTGACAATGTACTGTTAATACAATGTATCTCTATAAGATTTTTGTCACTGAACCTTGTTCCATTTTTACAGGGCCTTTTTCTTGAACCCGATACCTACAATGCTGTAATGAGGACAATCCAAAAAGATTGTAGAGTAAGTTATTGTAGTTTCATTGCTTGTGTTTACATTGTAGGGCACTGTCACTTGTATTGTCCTCATAATTACATCAAGACTAGAATAAATGATTAGTAAACTTCCCACAATCATGATACATTGTGCATCCATTGTTCATATGCATGTACAGTATATGCTAACCATTCACTTCAGCATTCACTTCATACTTGCCGTGTTCTGTTGCAATCCATGAATTAATTGTGATTGGCTGTGCCTCCCTGTTTTCGCTGATGGACAATGCTTGTGCATGTGTTAAATGTATTCACATGTCTGTACTTGTAGTCATGATGTTTTACTTTATTTTCTGTCTGTGATACAATTTAATAGAACAACTAGTGAAATCTCTGCAATTAAACAAATATGTGCATGGACTTGTGCTTCAGTTTACTAATTTTATTGCTTGTGTTCCCTTCAGGTGTTACAAAGTTTCAAAATTATGGATTATAGTCTTCTTCTTGCAATTCATAAGTAGAGGAGACGCAGACTAGTATACATAGATACAAGCGCTCTAACAGTGAACCAGCAACTGATAAACCAAGCAAAGTAGAGACGCCGTCAGGCCAGTTGCTCTCCTCTCCTGAGGACACTCAGTTCATGTCATCCAATGGACAGCGTGAAACTACAGCAGGCAGCCCAGGTTGGATTCCTTTTATTAATATGGCAATTGCCAACACCTACAGTGTACAACTACATGTACCCACTTGTTGTTTAAAAGTTCTCTTTAGATCATTATTGCCCTTGGTGAACCATACGATTATTAAATATGGTATCACTGTAGCCCCATGCCAATATAAATATTTGAATGGTATATACATGAAAACCTTCGCTGTTAACCTCTATCGATGGTAAAAACCCATTATCAAGGCTTGTTGGCAGAAGTTGACCACTTATGTATTGTACCTGGTTGTAACAGCTACCATGCCCTCGACACGACACGACTCGAATCAACTCAATCCGTCTTCATGAAAGTCTATTCGACTAACCGGAAGTCAGGTTGCGTGAGACAAAAAGACAATATGAACCTTACTCGTTTCTTAAAGCGTGTGCGCAAGAATGGAAATTATGTCATGCATAACAATAGCGCATGGGGTATTGAAAGTTTAATCATGATAACCGAAATGTACATGTACAACCCAAAGAGCTGCTAAAACCCAAAATTAACAACAACTCATCATTAGGGAACAATAAGTAGAAGGAAATAGTAACTACATGTAACTCATAGTTTGGTTTTAATCCAGAGGATAGCCATCATCCCCTGACACGTGCTCGCAGTTTTGAAGGAAGAGAAGGATTCAGCTCAGCATGGAAGCAATCACTGTAGGAGATGAAACAGAAGAAAGACCGTAAGTGTACAACTCTATGCTGTTACCCAGTCATGTGTCTGACAGGACTGTCTATAAACACACACCCCTCCCCCTCCCCCCCTCCCCCCCCCCCCCCCCACCAGCATGGCAAGCAATCACTGTAGGAGATGGAACAGAAAGAAGACCGCAAGAGTACAACTCTATGCTGTTACCCCAGTCATGTGTCTGACAGGACTGTCTATAAACACACACCCCTCCCCCTCCCCCCCCACCCCCCCCCCCCCCCCCAGCATGGCAAGCAATCACTGTAGGAGATGAAATAGAAGAAACACTGTAAGTGTACATCTCTACCCTGTCTAAAAGACCTTCAATAATTTATAAATACTTTCATGATTGCACTTAATTAATCCAAAGTAGCTTGCTGGACGAAGTTGCTCATAAATGTTTCTCTCTTCACTTGTGTTTCAGTGTGGGAGGCATTCCAGCTCGTAATGCCAAAGGCGAACGATTACTTTTGTTTCTTGGAATTATAGATATCTTACAAAGTTACAGGTAAGTAGAAATGGCTGCTGTGCATTATTCAGGCAACACTATAGCAGAGAAGGACTGGAATCCCTCACTCGATGCTTTTGTAATTAATAATTTTGTATTTTATTATCTACTAGTGTCTTTGCACGCATTGCGGGCCTATTGATGCTAGATATTATTGAAAGTCTATCTTTTTTTCTTTTTTTTTGTAAATAGAATAGTAAAGAAACTCGAACAACGGTTGGAAAGCTCTTGTTCATGATGGGGTGAGTTGTGTGTGATTTAATAGTCAATCAACATCACACACAAAGCCGGAGCACATTGGTAACTTGTGTTGATGTTGTTGTTTGCAGGACACAGTCTCTGTTCACAGACCGTCATTTTACGGCACTAGATTTCAAGAATTTATGTCTAATCGCGTGTTCAAGAAAGCGACAGGTAATATAGTAGGCTGTACTGTAAAGTATCAATAACTATTCAACAGAACAGCCTGCGGGTACATGTGCTAAGGGTATCAAGCTGCTTGTTGGCACAGGATGTACGTCACTGTTACCTAGCAACATCTCTACCGAAAATCGCGGGCTTAGTCAATTCTGAGAGACAGGACTGCCCACTAGTCGCTGACTGAATTTATTTATTTATTTATTTTACTTTATAATTTCTCCTCAAATGACGTCAATTGTTTATGAAGAATACTCTGACTTCAAAGTTCAAAATTTTGACAGTGCTTCATTTTGATTAGCAGACAATGTGTAATTTGCATACAACCTGAGTGAACCCAAACGCTCTATGCAGTCTGGGGAATAAGTACCAATAATTGATGGCGAAATCCCACCTCCGAGACAGGACTGTGCCGCGATTTTTGTCCCGAAGTTGCTAAGCAACATATGACATAGCTTCATTGCACTATGCTGGTGTGACAATTTTTCGGAGTACTCGCTAGTGCTCGCGCTGTTTCTTGATTGGATAATAACAATCGGCTGCTTCAACGAAGGTTTGCCAAAACCGACACTTGTTTTTCCCCGACTGTACAAACGAGTACCTTAATTGATGACGAAGAAGGTAGGACATGTGAAATTTCGCTATCTAAGGACTTCATGAAAATTCGCAACAACTACATTGACGGTGTTTTGAAACCATACTTGTTTGTCCTTGTTTGTTTATTAATGGAACTTTTAAAAACTTTTTGTCTTATCTTGGCCAAATTTGGGCTTCCAAATTGGGCGTGTGGCTTATCAAATTTGGGAGTTTACGTTAACTTACAAATTTTTAGAAAGACAACGACACTTTTTAATTTAGAGAACATGTTTCGGATGTACAACATCCATCGTCAGTTACAAATTATTTTCTTGTTGGTTTTCAGCTAAAGCATCTCCAAGGAAGCGTAATGTGGGAGGATCAGTCAACCGGGTCCGATCTATGACAGAACATGACAGATCTCACCGAGAAAGAACACTAACCCAGCGATAGTTACACATCTGATAAAACAAGACCAAGATCATTTACAGAAGCTGATAAACATATCGAGAGAATAAGCCTGAAAAAACCCTTGATTACTGCACATGCAAGCCAAACCGCGTCTGAAGATGCTGCAGTTACAGATAAAAAAAGTAGTGGTTGTTGGTAAGTGTTTGTCTTTACATTCTAATGAAGCTGCTACAGTAAATAAGTCAATAAACTGCGCAGTAATATATCAACCACTCGAGACAGTGTGGGATCTCCAAACACCGAGAAGAGAGTTGTCAGGAAATCGGATGAAACACTATCTCAAGTGTTTGATATATCTTCTCAATCGGAACAAAAACTAATGAGTAAACGGAGAAAAAAAATCGTTTAAAATCTATGCTAATTAAGAACCGGGTATCCAAACCAGTTAACCTCCGACACGGTTATGATTTCCTTTGCTTTCCCCAAACTGATCATTCCGTATCTCATTGCTACAGCTACTGCATTGTATTTTACCTCCAGATTACTTCGAGCAAACAGAAGAAAATCACTGTAGTGAAATTGAGGAATGTTTGTTTGGGGTTTTGACTTCTAATAACGCAAAAATTAATATTTATTTTTTTTCAGATCCTAAGGAGATTTTATTACAAGAAGCGGACGAATCTGACTTGTCAGAGTCTCAGACAACATCTCCAGCAGTCGCACAGGAGACTGTAAGTAAAGAACACACAGAGAGTGCGCAGCGCACAGGATACCGCTGAACAGCCAGCATTGACGGCACCTAGTGAAAAAACACGAATCCTCAAATGATGCCCAAAGAGAAAAGAACGGAAGAAACTGTAGGCGAAGACAATTCAGAAGTCTTACATACAGTAGACAATGCGGCGGACTCGACAACAAATGATACATAGACGAATTAGTCACAAAAATAAATGCGATATTATAGCTTTCTGCGGGAGCTTTCTGTCAGGAGCGCTTGAATCTTACGCGACTTTTCTATCGAGCAATGAATTTTTTTTGTTTGAACGGTTGCAATTTGGAAATATTATTACGATGTATTTTTTTGAACATCAAAAATCCGATCAGTATATTTTAGCAGAAAGATAGGAGTACAATGAGATGAAGATATGTTATGTAACAAGAATAAAGGATAACATATATGAATGATTTCATATATTCATCATCGCCAAGAATAAAGGATTAAACAATGGTCTCTGTATAGTCCTTGGTAGCTTTAGCAACAGCTAAAACTGTTTACACTTGTGTGGTCGTCAGAACAAACGGATTAGTTTATTTAGACAGAAGATAGTTTGTTAGTGGTGAGTTTTGTCGTGGTGTCAGCAACTTGTGATGTAATAATGTAACTTGCAATTCATACAATAGTCAGATTACTGGTGTTCATGTGCTGGGGTATATTCATTTGAAAATTATTTTGAAGAAACTCGAGTAGTTTACAACCGATCAGAAGTGACTGTCTCACTCGGCTAATCACGCGCTGAAACCAAAAGCAATCGTATTTATTCAAGTCAGTTCCTAATTTCTCAAATTCAGTTAGACTCGTCAGGAGTGACGTCATGAAAAACAGAACATTTCAGTAAAACCGTCGATAAAACCCATATTATCCTATAACAAGAAAAAGTTTTGTCCGCTAACCCCTTGTACTACTGAATTAGACATGAGTTGAGACATTAGACATGAGTTGAGTGTAATCTTGATAGTGAGACACAGCAAAACAGAAATAAATATTAGTAATCAAGGAAGTACATCAGTGTAGTCAGCAATCCTTGCATTTGGTCAAAAAGAGATTAAATCAGATATCAACTCCTGTGAGTTGTTTACTCGCTCATTCTAAACATGCTTCAGTTACAGAGAATAACCTGATGAGTGTTAAACCTTGTGCTAAACCTGATTTTTTTTTTTTTAATTATTATATTATTTATTTTTATTTTCAAGGCGTTATAATTAGGTCATTCAGTCCGTTCTACCGATTATCGAACACTAAATTAAAGCAGGACACAAATTTGAAACTCAACATTAAGACACTAGCGTCCTTTGAACTGAACCAAAATTAAACATGTAAAACTGCTAAATACGCTAAAAACTTATTTTGATATTAACAGTAGCTCGGTGCCTGGTGCAAGCTGGCTGCTCTGTTGGTTTTGACGAGTTGATCATAAAACAAGTCACATTTATCTGTATCCTTTAAACTTCTCTAAGCTTAAAACTCTTCTAAATCCTTAAACTCCCCTGTAAACTCTTCTGTATCCGTAAAACAACGATGTAACTTTTAACATTCTCCTGTATTCTTTGTGTATCCTTCAAACTCCACTCTTCTATGTCCTTAAAACTGTTCTGTATCCTTTACCAAGAGTTAGATTGTGTAAATTTATAAGTTTTATTGTATTTTCGTGTAGAAAGATTCGCCTCCACCAACACCACTCGGCAACAACTCCACTCCACTCAACTTGTAGCATGTGGAAAAAGTTCAACAAATCAAAGAAAATCAGCCTGTAAAATTACGCTATGCCACGACCTTTCGGGGAGGGGGGGGGGGGGGGGGGGGGGGGGGAAGGGTTGTTTAGGTGGTCTAAACCAGCAGGCCTGGCTCAGTCAAAGTCGCTTGCCCGCCAATAACACGCGTGGCTAGAATAACGCAATCGCATTTGACTGTCTCAACCAACACAAAGCCAGCTGCCGTTCTTCTGAGTAAACGGACGACTCTCTTTACGCGCTCGATTCATCCCCCCATCCCCCCCCCCCCCCCCCCCCCCCCCCCCCCTCCCCCGATGGCCCGAGATTATAAAAATTTCGCGGAAATACGTACAATCGGAGACACTACGGGATATCTTTAAAAAGCTACGCTATATATAAGAATGGAATTGTTCTGGTCGAAACTCTCGTCCCTGTAGGCTGTGTTGGTTTAGTCAGTCTCTGTACGGCTTTTTCCCAGGCCTTGGCCGTGAATTTGATGACGTCAACAGGACTCAGTCATACCACGTGACCCTGAACGATTTAACCGGGCGGATGAGGCAGTCCACTCAGTTGTGACACAATTGAGTTGATTGCTTTATTAGCGCCCCATCAATAAGGTTTACCATGTGCCATAGATCATCTCTAGCTAGTATAATCATGGTTTGAACCCACTAAGCTCTGCACTTGTTAATTGAGCATGTTTTAATCATGCAGTTTTGCTTTGTTTAGAATAACGAAGAACCTCTAATATGTTAACAACTGCCAAAGGTTTGTGCAGTAACCACGTTTTTGTTTGGTTATTTTATTTTGTTTGTTTATTTTGTTGATGCACTTTGTTTGTGTTTGTATATTTGTTTGTTTGTCTTTTGCATGTTATTATTTTTGATTTGAGTGGTTGCTTGCCCTCTTGGCACATGCACTTGGTCAGAAAACTCAACTTTCAACAATGTTTTTCGGCCCTAACTGAATCCGCGAAGCAAACATTTCCCCCACTATATTTGATGGGGAGGGGGAAGGTAGGAATAAAACTCATTTTCTGCGGGGTAGCCTGAGTATTATTTGACCTTAATGTTAACTATAGCCATTAGGTGGATGGCTATCAAAACTCCTGACATATTCAGTTACGGACGCAACGAAGTAAATGTAACAATAGAAGCGATGGCTATTTGATCCACCTTGGCCAAGTGGGAATTTTAAGGCTAAATATTGTGTATACGGGTGGCCGTTATTCTCCTTTTATAATTATAACTGGTTGTTATTTCAAGAATCATTGCCTTTTTTCTGAAAACCTTTTTTTAGGGGAACGCTACTTATAGCTGTCTTCGCCGCCAAGTTAGTTTCCAACTTCCGGAGGAAGTGGAGAACGCGGAGGAGCCCTGACATGCGCAATAACAGCCGGACCATGATTCATCTTGCTACCTGACTTGAAAGGGGTTATGTCACGTGACTTACTTGGAAGGGTGAAAATACCTTTCTTCTTCTTCAATTGAATGCAATCGAGCCACCGTTATGGATACCGTGGACGTGTTACGAACAGCTGACTAAAAATTATATTGAGAAATATTGGTTGTATAAACTCTGGGAGAGGACTATAAAAAGTGGTGGGGGTGATCGTCGGACATTTTGAGAAGAACCCCTAAAAGGTATCAGAATCTCGTTTTACCGTGTGTAGCTCAAATTCATTGTCATCCCTAAAACAAAACTAGTTTGTGACATTTTTTTTTCTGGCTTCAGTACCCTCAAAGGTACCAGGATAACTCATGTTCATTTTAGGTTTTTATTTAATACCCTAACTAAGCGGTACCAAACCACAAACCACAAAATTTAACCCCTAAAAGGTACGATCAACCCCGTCACTTTTATATCGGAGGCCTTTCCCGTCCGCGCTGTTAGGTAAAGTGTAGGACTGAGAAATTGGGGTAAAAGGTTGGTGAATCAAAAAAATAGAGAGAGAGTGGTTAAAATGATGCTAATCAAACGTTTGTCTCCAGGCGAGACGTAGTAACCGGTAGTCTACATTGAGCTGCTGTGTCCAAGTTGAATTATTTTACTTTGTAACTATAAAGTTACGTGTAAAATGCGTTTCTAAGAAAGATGTTTGGAATAACTTTGTGTGCAAATGGCTCCTATTCATTTACATCCGGGTTTGTTAGTAATGATGACTGTGACAACAGTTGAATATATCACTTGCCCATGGTTCGTATACTGATCGATACTAAAAAACATTACATTTTCTGAAATCTGCATACAACTGTATTTGTCTTGAGAATTTCTTGAATTTCATAGCAGGGTCCCATTTCTCCAAGTAAGAGTGTAGTTATTTTGTTTACTTCAGCCCAAAGCTCACAATATTGACAATCAGATGAAAGCGATAACGTAATTTTTTTTCCGCGAAAACGACGTAGCTGTCCAAAGATGTACGAACCATCAATAAATAGACTGCCGTCTCTATGGGATAGGCTCGCGAGGCGTGCGAGCCTCCAACCCATTTCTATTCAGTTCTGCAGTCTATTAAATTGTAGAAAAACTGTGAAACCTGACCAACTGTCCGTGTTAACATTTTACCATTACAAGGGGAAACAGTAGCAAACTGCCTGGACTAACATTACATTTGCAGACTCGTAGAATATTTATTTTTTATACTTTTATCTCTCAAGTCAAATCTATGTCATACCCATTTTATCTTCATAACAGTTGTCAACATAATAAAGATTCACCAGTCATTACAAAGTGTTTTCTCTATCGCGCGTCTTGTACTGAAATGTGTTTCCTCTCTGACCTCTCTGTCTGGTTATAACCAGTCACATCATCACTGGGTGACAAGAGGTGGCGGTACTGTGATTCTATTTAAACTTGGCCTGCTCCAAGGCTCAGGAGAACAAAACGAAAAAATATATATTCATCTCTCACCCTCGATATAGCTTCTCTTGTTTTATTCAAATTATTCAAATTTGTCTTATTTAAATCAATTACTGATGTAACTTTATTGTTTTTTCCCTTATCTTTATATTTGCCAGTTGTGTCTTTATCACTTTCAAGTTTTTAAAAGACGAAATCCATTAGAAAATCGAGTAATATTTATGGCCAGTGGACAAAATCTTGTACTACGACGCCATACGTTTTCACGCCTTAAACTAGACATTCATGAGCCGTACCTTAAACGGTATGCACCAAATAATATAACTCCACAATCCTTTAATTGCTTTTCCTGCCTTGAGTTTCCTCCCGTGAATGGGTAAGGTCATAAGAGGTGGCAGCCATGTTTCCCAGAAACATGGCTGCCACCCCTTATGACTCAACCCATTCACGGGAGGAAACTCAAAGCGGAAAGCAATTTAAGGATTGTGGAGTTATATTATTTGGTAAATACCGCTAAGGTACGGCTCATGAATGTCTAGTTTAAGCGTGAAAGCGTATGGCGTCGTAGTACAAGATTTTTGTCCACTGGCCAGAAACATGGCTGCCACCCCTTATGACTCAACCCATTTCACGGGAGGAAACTCAAAGCGGAAAGCAATTTAAGGATTGTGGAGTTATATTATTTGTAAATACCGCTAAGGTACGGCTCATGAATGTCTAGTTTAAGCGTGAAAGCGTATGGCGTCGTAGTACAAGATTTTTGTCCACTGGCCATAAATATTACTCGATTTTCTAATGGATTTCGTGATTGGCTCGCGGTGTCATGAGGCGATATAATCTCCTGTGGAGTCGCGGTTTGTTTACGAATCTTTATGAGCTGAAATCTCGCATTTGATTTTGGGAAGAATATATCGACTTTGAACGAATTTATAGGGTATGTAGATTGCACGGATTTTCGTCAAATTTGGCCAAAAACATTACAGGGGTAATGACGAACAAAACCGTGTCAGGAAAATTTTGATATTTCAAATATTTTTCCCGTGGCGACCATTTACGCAACACATCTCGTATATTTTTAGCCACTCCAACTTTGGACAAGGATATCTAAATAACCAATCAGAATTTCTAAAAAGCCTGACACGGTTTGTTGATTGATGCCTTGTGAACAACACTGTACAGGTATTTCGCTAATGCGGCGGCATTCGATACCCGATAAATTCAATCGCACAACACTCGGACGTTGTGGGTTCTACCGGCTCCTGACACTTCGTAAAGAAAAAGTCGCTTAATATATTTTTATCGAAAACTACAGTTATTAAGCTTTCTATTGACATATAGTTTGGTAACGTTCTCTTGAAACTGGCGCGTGTACGAATTTTTTTCCGAAGGACTCCCGCGAAGGGTGGAAGTATCCTTAATTTGATAAAAAAGATTGCACCACAAAATAAATATCTTGGCAGTACAAGTGGTAAGCTTAGCAATGTATGAAGGCGAGCGCGTTTGTGTTGACGAAGAAAGAACACACAGAGGGGGAAAATCATGATAGAAACAAGGGATCGTAGACAAGGAGAAGGCTCTTAGAAATCAATAATACAAGAAGCTTTAAATTTGATTTATTTAATCGTGCTTGAGTGTTAAATATATGTACAGCAATGCAATGGGTGCGGGAAGTAATTTATTGTCAATCGTTCCAGCTTTACACTCGCCTAGTATTCTCAATTCATCTCTGTATACTGATATACTCGCTACTGATGACGATATGCTGACGTCATGAGCCCACAAGAATCCACACTACTGCTGCAAGTTTTCAAAGAAGACGGCCAGCAGTTAGCAATGTAAGCGCTATACACGTCATGTAATTCGCATTCAAAAACATCGACTTGTTATTACAAGCGTCTGTATTGCAGCAATGTACATTGCACCAGTGGTTGACGCACTCCTCCCCAGTGCAAATATCCTTTCCTCCGCAACCCTTCTGATAAGAATGGATTTCCTTTCCATTCTTCTTTCCACGATGTGCGATGTATAACATACATATGGTATATTGTCTTTGCAGTAGTGCTGTTCACTCTTACTCTCACACTCCTCCCACGACTTGTTTGAATAGCAATAGTTGCAGTAGAGCGCTGCAGAACCTGTAAAAGGATCAACAAACTACACTAAGACAAGATGATATAGAATAAATATCTACGCGAGTTTGTGTACAGATGTCAAAATGTCTTTGTTTTCCTGAGTTTTCATAGCGAAGAATCTGAGGAATAACGGAGACCAGACTGAGACCGACTACTCCCAGTCTACTTCATGTGATTCTTTAAGAGCGTATGCCTGTAATTATCAAGAATCGAAAATCAGTGGCGAAAATTCGAATTTTTTTTTATTTCGCCAAAACATCCCTTTGCGGTGAACTAGTTCAGGGAAAAATATCAAAAAGTTCCAGCGATTTTTTTTTTCGGCTGAATTTTAGAAAAGTTCGAAAATTATGCAACAAACGATTAAAAAAAAATGACTCACCCTGAACGTATACCTTGAAGTAACGCATCTTAGCAGGAGCCCATCTACGAATTCGCGGGAAAAGCGAATCTAAAAATAACCTGGTCTGTAAAACGCTGTGACACGAATCCAGTCCAGTTGCTCGCTCCTAGTGATGGGCTCCTGATCTTAGTCACGCAACTTCAAAACGTTAATTTTGATAAAGATTCTAAACATGTAATTTAAACCTTAATTTCGGCTCTGACTAGTTCCTTTCTAGTCGATTGGGACACTTGACCAGTTTAACTTCCACGTTTTCACCTTTGAACCCAAATCTAATAGTCTATCTGAGCGAGCATTCGAGCAGTCTTCTAGAGATGACCAGAGATGCCTGGACTCTGTAGCTGAGATTTAATACTACCCGGCGTATCACATCGAACGAAATCGAAACGAAATTTTAATCGAACTTAATCGAACTCAATCAAACTATTAAATCGAACGATTAAATTCGATTTTGTTCGGTCATCGAATGAAATCGAACACATATTTTTTTTGTGAGTTCGATTTCCGAACCAAATCGAACGAAATCGAACGAAATCAAAATGTCATCGTTCGATTTTTGTTCGATTTTTTGGTTTTTATATATTTATTTATTTTATGGTCATCCCGGGTCTCGTTAGCACACTGTGACAGGCAACTCAGTCCTGTAAATGACCCAAAGGGCAGATGGAGCCTGAATCTATTATGTATTTATAATCAAGAGCTCGAAAACCGAACGTTCGATTTTGTTCGATTCGCATTTTTTTTTGTGAGTTCGATTTCGTTCGATAACCGAACTAATCGAACGTTCGATTTTGTTCGATTCACAATTTTTTTTTGTGAGTTTGATTTCGTTCGATGACCGAACTAAATCGAACTAAATCGTTCGATTGAGTCCGATTGAGTTCGATTTCCGAACGTTCGATGTGATACGCCGGGAATTCTATGAAGTACACTGATTAACCTGAACAAGAGGATATTACCAAGAATTGGTAATGAGTGGCACTCCATTTGTCGATCGATCTCAGCTACACGGGAATGGCCTTGTAGCCTGCGAGCAGACCCAATTTTGAGATCCATCAACCATAATTCCATACAATAATGCACAAAACATACCCTTTTCAGATTAAAAAAAAAGGGGAGGGGGGGGGGGGTGGGGTGCGTAGTGGGGTTTGATATTTCTTGTGGAGAAATTTTCCGGCGATTTGACCATTATGATACCAACAAAAACAATATCCGTCACTGTTAGGGCTAATTTTCGGTAATATCCTCTTGTTCAGGTTAATGTACTTCATAGTATTAAATCTCAGCTACAGAGTCCAGGCATCTCCGGTCATCTCTTGACCAAATTGAAAACGTGGAAATTGAAACAATGGTCAAGTGTCCCAATCGACTAGAAAGAACTAGTCAGAGCCGAAATTAAAGTTTAATTACATGTTTAGAATCTTTATTGAAGTTGCGTGACTAAGATGCGTTTACTTGAGGTGAGTCATTGTTTTTTTAAAAAATTGTTTGTTGACGATCAAAATTCATTGTGCTCGTTTTAGTTATAGAATGTCTTTATTCCTCTATATTATTTCTGTCTATTTGAGAATTTGTTGAGTACAATGATAAACCGTGGTAATCAGGTAATCTGAGGTAATATTGGTAATTTATTTAAAACACAAGGAATACGTAATTTGATACATGTAACCGGCCTATTTCACAGTTGGAAGGTATTCATTCTTTAGAGTTGTATATTGATCTTTATTACACGACATAGAGCAGATATGAGACCGTATTACACGGGTCTCAGTCCCCCTGACCGCGCGCTACGGAAAACACTGTTGAAAGCCTATATTTTAGGAAAGATATTATGTCGTATAATAAACAATTTATTCAGCGGAAAGTTGTGTAATACGGCTGGGCATTTTTACTCGTCAATGTTTATTTTTTCTCGCCTAAAGGCTCGAAAAAATAAAACTGACTCGTAAAAATACCCAGCCGTATTACACAACTTTCCGCTGAATAACCTGTATTTATTGGCTGATCCGGTCTTTTACAATCAAACGTTTCACAATTGCCGAGCCTTTTCTTGTTTAGAAATATATCGCTGCGTATTTGGAGCAGTTTTGGTCTTTCGGATAAACCGCAAACATTTTTATACGAGGGTATCCGTTGTTGATTTCATTTGATGTATTGATTTAGTTAAATAGCCGGTTTCGAGATACAAGATTCAACGCTACACTGAGAAAATTACATGTAAAGGCTGTGCTTAAATTTACAATATCAAAGAAGAGTTGCAGCTAGTACCAACACGTTATTTCATGTTATTTTTCTTATAGAAAATATATTTCTAGAAAGGGACTCCGCAATTAGCGTGATTAGCGTCACATTCTACTCGCTAAATGGTATGACGGTTTATTTTACTGACGGAATAATACTTGATTTCCAAAGTCCAAATTTCCAGGTGATAAATATAATAAATAAGGTTTATTCTGATGTTGTTTTGATTTAATTTGTTATGTACCAGACGTCGTTTAGACCGCTCAAACTTTGCCTTCAGTTTGCCTCTCGCAAAGACATTCAAAATACACCTGTATAAAAAAGGCAATAATTTGTTTTAAAAATATAATTTCTAAAACATTTTTCATATGGATTTTAATGTCCAGCAATATATGAACATTTCTACAAAGTTTGATGTCGATTGGGAATGTTTTACGCTTTCACCATCTTCCTAAAGTTGCGTGATGATTCGGCCGTTTCGCAAGGCGAAAACAGCCAATTTGCATAATTTTCGAACTTTTCTAAAATTCCAGCCGAAAAAAAAAATCGCTGGAACTTTTTGATATTTTTCCCTGAACTAGTTCACCCAAAGGGATGTTTTGGCGAAATAAAAAAAAATTCGAACTTTCGCACTGATTTTCGATTCTTGATAATTACAGGCATATGCGCATACGCTCTTAAGGTGGCGCAGGACCTTGGCCATGAATAAATTCATAAGCTTAATTTCTGGGGTGGGTGTTTGTCTTCTAAACCTTCAAATCTCCGAATTTTGAAAGTCGACTCCGCTGAAACTTAATAGGGATATTGGCGGATGATGAACTATATCATGATTGTGGTTTTTCTGGCAGATCGCGCTGTACGGTGATACGTTAACCTTTAAAAGTTAGAATTGCGGACATGCAATTTTTTGTGTCCAAGCTTTCAACTTGAGAAGCGTTCTAAATTAAATGTTTGTATTACCTAGTGGTAGATAATGACCTCTTTTGTGATGTGACAGAAGCAGATTTTGCAATTTCAAGACTCGTTGAAAGTTATTGCCTTCCAAAGGAGTAAAATTTTGAAAATTAGAATTTGAAACGTTCTATCTTCTTTTGAAAGGCTTTTTTGCAATTCCGCTTCTGTCACATCACAATACAGTACACTAAGTTTACCTTCCTCGTGTAATTGCCGGTTTTTGCCCGTTCCGAAGACTGACCGAGTCAAACAAAGGTATGACAAACAAAAGTTGTGAATCTAATTATGATAATTCGGGACATTGAATTGCACGTGCCGCAAAACTAAGAACAATAACTTTCTAATTATCAATACGCCGAAAACAAATTTTTTTGAATCGATTATAGTAACGTTATAAAAAACACCTTCTCATGAATATTTCGCGTACGGTCGGCATCAGGTCGTCACGGTTCGTGCATACTTAAATAAATAACATAATGAAGAGCAAGGGTCCTGCGTCACCTTAATATCGCGTTTTCTGGAATACAGCGGTCATCATTTGAATTGGTGATAGAGTGCTTTGCATAGTACAAAAAGCCTCGTCCCACCCCACAGCTCCCATATAGATCAACTACAGGTGGTAACCAAAGCGCTGTATAAAGGCCGTGGCAAAGAGGAAACATTGTTGCGGAAACATTGTTTTGCGGACGCAAATGTTTCCCGTTTTGCCCGCGCAGAGACGCAAAAAATGTTTCTGAAATTCTTTCAGAAAACATTTTGCGTCCGCAACAAATGTTTCCCTGTTTGCTCGCCGAAACATTTGCGTCCGCAACAATGTTTTCCGCAACAATGTTTTCTCGTTTGCCACGCCTTAAGACGGGTTGTATGGATCTGAAATTCCTAAAATAATTTACACTGAAGGAAAAGTGGAAATTATTTTCGATCGAATGTCAATTTCAAACTCTTTTACTGTACAGCGCTTTGGGGCCAACCATCTAATACATTGCAAACTAAAGTCGGCAGCAAATGAGTTAAATGTCAAATACAAAGAAGCAAGTGGCAAGTGGCACACACGAACAACACCAACCCGCGGTATGGCCAATACTTGCTTTCAACAAGATCCGATATCTGCGCAGTTTTTTTTTTCTAAGATAAATATTCTTAGTAACTGTTGGTGCACCCAGCTAAAAAAACAGCAGCAGCAGCAGAGCAGTAGCAGTAGACTTGCCTACAAGTCGAGCTCAGAGATCGAGCGCGCCCTCGGGAAGCAAGCGGAAAAAGTGTCCGCAAGAAACGGACATGGAATGTGTTTTGTCGCCGTAAGTACTGTAGAGCTGTCCGCTTAACAAGAGTTCCACTCAGATATCTTCGACTGTAGTAGTAAAAGCAGTAGTAACAACAGCAAAAAATTCTACACCCGCTGCAAGATCACTAGACTGAGGCAATTCGGGATAACATTCACGTGCACCTTACCGTTTGTAGAATCAAGGGACGAGCCAGCAAAAATGTCAAAACAGATTGTGCTTTCATGTTGCCTTGTTTCCTTTGTGATTTATGACGATCGTTCGCATTTCACCACCGATTACGATAAGCTTGGAGACAACAGACAAAACAGAAAGGAAACAACTAGACAGTGACAAAAACTCCAACGCCTTTGGGTGGGAAGGTATTAGGTCGTATTAGATAACAAAAGCTCTTGACGCGCGGACACGAGAGAATGACTACCGACAGAACATAAATTAATATGAGTGTCGTCAATACAAAAATTATCCATCATCAACTTTCCTCCACAGACCATAACTATTTAGTTGTCGATCATAAAAATTGACGATAACAAAAAAGCCAGGGGTGCGAAGCTAGTTAAAAGGCCAGAGGCCCCTATGGAACACTATTCCGACTTGCATTTTGAAGGTCGATTCCACTGAAACTTGAATAGGGATATTGACGGATGATATAATTACATCATGATTGTCGTTTTACTGGCAGATCGCAATATGATATTTTTAAGCTACTAAACTTAGAATTGCCGAAAATCAATTTTGTGTCCAAGCTTTCGCTAGTCTGAAGTGTCAGCCGTCTCCTCGCTCTAAACCCCCCCGTGGGCAGGCGAGAAGAACGTCTGAAGGCCGAGCGTTATAATGTCGTCACGGTGACGTCACGTACTCTTGCGGAAATGGTATGGTTTCCCGATAATATAGATGAACCATTACTTATTGGTCCACACAAAAGGCAAAAGCTGTCAAAGTATGCCGGCGGGGGGTGCGTGGTGCGAGGGAAAAATTGTAATAAGCACGTACGCCGAACTCAGAAGTGATGTATCCGGTTTACGGTGTGTTTAAAAATGATTTTTCTTCGGTTTTCTCAAGCTTGATGTATATCACTAAAGGAATGACATGTACATTTCTCAAAGTCGAAACTATTCAAGGTCAAGGCAAGCCAAATAAAACAGTTAAGTCTTACCGCGGCCGCCACCCCCCCTTGTGTTTATCTGCAAGAGCATCTGATCTAGCGTTTGTCCGTCATCATGTGTAGTCGTGCAATGTCTTCATAATTTCCCCTTCTTATTCACTCCCGTTCCATGGACCGATTCCTAAGCTTTACATCTCATCGATTGCGGGCGGAAAGAAACGAGAATAAAACCATATCAGGCATATCGCGTATGGGAATTTGTACACTGGCAAGCCGCGATGTGTGTATAATATAAAACGTGTTTTTCATGTAATTTAAAATGCAACATTGTCATAAATTAGAGCGTGACGTCCCCGGACGAAATTATAAACGCTCGGCCTTCAGACGTTCTTCGCCTGCCCACTGGGGGGTTAGAGCGAGGAGACGGCTGACACTTCAGACTATTTTTGCCCCTTCCGAAGACTAACCGAGTCAACACGGTGTCTAGCCCTGCGAGCAAGCTCTCTGGGATTTTGGGGGGTGGGGGGTGGGAGGCGGGAAATGAAGAGAGCTTGCAACGTATGCGTCGCAGACAGCCTACACCGCCGGTATACACAGTCTGCGCAACGGCGCCCGAAAGCTTGTTCTGATATCCCGCAGCTTTGCAAGGATTTTGTATCCATTTTTGATTGGGAGATCTTACGCGCTTTGTGATTTGGACAAAATCTTTGGTAACAGATCACGCACTGCTAAAAAAAATTACTTTTGTACAACTTTGCATTTCAAAAGATCGAGAAGGCTATTCTGATTCGTCCCGTTTTATTGTAAAAACGAAAGAGTATTGCTCGCAAAGAGATGGAAACAATCAGGTGATCGCCGAAATCGAGAGTCTGAAGATATCTTTGAGAGCGATCGAAAAAAGAGTACATCTGCAGAAACTGTGTTGCGAAACACAAATTCGAGCCGCAGAAATTTGGTCTAACATAATTTATCTCGCATGTACGGAGTTTGCATTTTTAATAGCGACTTAAAGTAACGCAAACTGATGAGATCCATTTGTAGGATCGAAAACATGGTCTTGCCTGAACAAAACCGAAATAGTGGCATATACAACGCGATAAAACGGTCGATAGACTAGCGTGAAAATATTTACATTTTAAACCGAGCGAAACAAAAGGTCAAAACAATCACACACGCGCCAGGTACTATTTTGTGCTGCCTGTCAACAATTTTATTTCATTCATGCAAACCCGCGGATATCAGAGAACAAGCTTTTGGCGCCGTTGCGCAGACGGTATATTACGAGGGATTTTGACACCGGATACCGGCTGCCAACGCAGGCTACTTGCAACGATGTCTCAGAGTTTTGAATATCTGCGCTCAAAAAATCGACGCGAAATGCTGATTGTGGAAATTAATTAATTGATGACGTCTTCTTAGCAAACATGACGCTTTAGTGTTTTATCACTGGCAGAAAAATAGTTCAGGTATTTTTGGAAGTAAACTTCGAAGGGGCACGTACTAAATATTTTTTTCTGTTCAGCGCTTTTGAAAATGCTTTCCAAAGAGACCTCTCTCGAGTCAAATGGTACGGTAGTCCGGAAGAAACAACATTTTTCGTAGCATACTGGGAAATACTACACACTGGCTTTTGTAAAATTAAATATGGCAAAAATCTTAACAGAAATTTCAGAGCGGAATTTCTAACAAACGGGGAACAAATATTCTAGCTGTCCTGCGCTTTGAAACCCTATCGATAGAGATGTTTTTCGATTCGACCCGTTTAGTACTTTTCGAGAAACGACTTTCGAGCGTGTGAGATCGAATACAAGGCATTGCGTTACGTAGAAAATTGAGACGACAACGAAGTTTCAATTGGACCAATTTTTGACAGCTCAAAAGCTGGAAACGGCGGGGGGTTTTGAGGGGCGGCATTCAAAATTCTGAGACATCCGTGCAAGCTCTCTTTCCCCCGCTCTTCTCTTTTTCCCCCCAAAACGCCCAAGAGAGCTTGCTCGCAGGCTACACGGTGTATGACAACAAATGTTTTGACTCTAATTATGATAATTCGGGACATTGAATTGCACGTGCCGCAAAACTAAGAACAATAAGTTTCTAAATATCAATACGGCCGAAAACAAAACTTTTTTGAATCGATTATAAATATCGTTATGAAAAACATCTTCTCATGAATATTTCGCGTACGGTCGGCATCAGTCGTCACGGCTCGTGCATACTCTTTAAATAATACATACATAATGAGAGCAAGAGTCCTGCGCGACCTTAAGGTCTAGTGATTCCATTGACATTTTTAAAAGAAATTTAAAACGTGCCTTTTTAAAGTAGCTTTTTAACGTTTCTTTTTTAAAATTTTTAACTTACTTTTTTTTACTCTTTTTTAACGGTGAATGCTTTGCATGAACGAAGTTTATAGCGTATAGCGGACAAATTTCACTCGCTCCCTCGATCCCTCGGTCGATGGCCACCAGGTTGTAAACTTTAATGTATGCGTAGTACGGTAATTTATGCATTATCAGTAAACAAAATGGCGTCTGGCGCGGATCTCTTCTATTTTTCATACGGTATTTTCACTCCTTACAATTACAATTAAGACACCTTTTTGGAGTTCGAATTGAAAGAAATAACCCTAAATAATACTCGACCGCCCAAAGAGGAGACATTTAGAATATTAAAAGTGAGTCACGTTTGAAGTTCTTCGATCGATTCAAGGCTGCAAGGCTGATCAAGGCTCAAGCTGTCGAAACTTAAACAAGCTACGGACTTCAAGACTTAGGAAAACACTAAGTATGTTAAATGTTGTAATCTTCTTTATACCAAGTGTATGAATAAAATCTAATATATCTGAATCATGCTATATTTTCTTTTGTACCACTATGGTATGGAATTCTATGATATTTTATTTTGTTTGCGTCTGAACTTTAAAAACCCTTCAATGCTTTTTTTTCCAGCGTAATATATTTAAAGCGAACTGATATTAGTACCTGTGTTTCTCTCATACTTGCGGGGGGAAAAAAAAGAAAAAGAAAAAAAACCTGCCTCCACTGGGATTCGATCTCGCGACCTTCGATACCTGAAAGATGATGCAAGATTCCTTTTTTGACTCACGGGGGACACACACGGGAGCGACGGGAGCGACAAAGAGCCCTGGGTAAGTACTTTAAGTAGACATTTAATAACCCTACTTAAGAGGCTGTCTCTATTAAAACCGACCAGTCGATTTTTCTTCGAAATTTGGATTTTTCTCATATGCTGGGATTTTGAAGCCTTTACCACAGTAATCACTAAAATGAGTTTTATTTGAACAAAAATTCTAACTGGAGTTATTTATGATCGATCCAAAGTTTGGGCCGGTTGGCACTAATTTCGGGGGCCCCGGAACTGCAAAAAATGACGCCATATTGCCGTCGCCGTGATTAATAAATATTCGTCCTAAAGATCCAATTCTTTTTTTAATCTATAGATATATCATAGAAGTTTGTTCAGACTGTTGCAATTAGAATTCAATTGGTTACTTCGGCGGTTAAAAATTAGATTTTTCTACCACACCTAAACGAGTTTTTGAACGAAACACGAAAATAGCTCAACTTTGAGGGCAAATTTTAAAAATGTGGCACCTGTTTCAGACTGCTTAAACTACATAAACAAAAACTAGAAATGACCGTTAATTCGAAAAACTAAAATAAAAATTTGTCAGCACACTACATTTGCAACTCTAACAACTGTTTGAATTTTGGGAAATTCTGAAAATGTAACAGAAACGAACACATTCGCTCTCACAGTGTGTTTCGGAGAATTCACTTAATATAATCTCTTATCTGGCTTTTCTGATGTAATTTTTGGTCTCTTCAGTAATCCTTGATTCCTATTAAGTAACGTCAGAACTCTAAACGTGTCCCTCCAGCTATATCGTTACCAACTAAAAGATATTACATGTAAGATACGTTCATCATTGAGATCTGTATCGAGCGTGAGGGTCACATCACAACGTAGCAAGACGGTCTTCTTTGCATTACTGACCATAATATTGTTCGAAGCCGCTTTGATGATGTAGATTAGTCTTGAATAGTTTGTAGAGGCATCTTGACGACTACTATAACCACATGAACAGTAAATAGAGCCGCGCATCGAAGGATGGAAGGAAGAAAGGAATGCTGCGATGTTTACATGTGTAATCGTTCCCAGTCCCCTTGCGGTTTCGATGCTGTTACATTTTCAGAATTTACCAAAATTCAAACAATTGTTAGTGTTGCAACGTGGAGTGCTGACAAATTTTGTTTTAGTTTTCGAATTAACGGTCATTTTCTAGTTTCTGTTTATGTAGTTAAGCAGTCTGAAAACAGGTGCCACATTTTTAAAATTTGCCCTCAAAGTTGAGCTATTTTTCGTGTTTCGTTCAAAACTCGTTTAGGTGTGGTAGAAAATCTAATTTTTACCGCCGAAGTAACACAATTGAATTCTAATTGCAACGGTCTGAACAACGTCTATGATATATCTATAGATTAAAAAAAGAATTGGATCTTTAGGACGAATATTTATTTTTTCAACGGCAAACGGCAATATGCGTCATTTTTGCAGTTCCGGGGGCCCGAAATTAGTGCCAACCGGCCCAAACTTTGATCGATCATAAATAACTCCAGTTAGAATTTTTGATCAATAAAACTCATTTTAGTGATTACTTTGGTAAAGGCTTCAAATCCCAGCATATGAGAAAAATCCAAATTTCGAAGAAAAATCGACTGGTCGGTTTTAACAGAGACAGCCTCTTAAAGTACCTACCAAGGACACCGAGTTGCTGTTGTCTTGAGCTGGAAGTGGCTTGATTTACTCACCAAATGACTGGTTTCAGTGGCTATGTTCATCTTTCTATTCATGGATCTATTTAGACGCTCGACAGTGTTTTTTGCTCAATCTCCATATTTCCTTGGCCTCCGCGAATGGACTCGAATGGACTCTTTTAGTCAGCGCGATGGACGATGTTTATATCATACGCATGTAAGCTTATGTTATTTTAGTTTGCATGAATGGTTGAAATAATTTTAAAATATTATTATCGGAACGAGGAAGCATTGCGTGACGGAGGACAAAAACATAAGATTTACCTTTTATTTTCATAGTATCTCAATATGTTTTTTTTAATCGGAGAGCAAACCCATTTTTGATAATTTAACTGTAGCTAATTTTAGTCCAAGAATTGCAACTTCATAGATAACTGTAGTATTTTTCTGTCCAAGAGTTTCGTGTATGACAGAACTGAAGACGAATGAATGTTTTACATATAAAATTAATTTTATATTGTGCGTGCGAAGCACAGACTACACAAACAAGATCAGAATGTTTTGAAATGATTGAAATATTTTATTTCACGAACAGCAACTTGCTTTCAAATAAAACTCAAACCAGTTCGAACATATTGGCCGAATATTTAAACGACGTCTAAAAAGTTAGTCAATGAGGTCTAAATAAACTTATATGCAGGTCAGTCTATTAAAGTCGCTAAATGTTTTTTTAGTCTGTGCAGAGGTCTATAACTAGTTATAGACCTCTGGTCTGTGTTTATATACACCTTCTAATTATAAACGGGGTTTACTGTACGGCAAGAGACTAGATCATAGTCTCTTGTGTACGGTTAATAGGCTTAATATAGTTAAGTTGGCCAGTCAGTTTGAAATCGTATTAGGCCATGGTTTTGTTAAACCCTGTGTAAACCTTGTTTTTAAAATATTCGGCCCATAAAGTTGGCGATTATCGAATATCAGTGATTAAAGACTTTTCGTTTGAGTTTTCCCTCCCGACCAACACTGATTTGGACGTGAATACGAATACACCGGCTTGCGTGAATGCCGCGCGGAATCTATTGTTCTGTTTCGAGAAATAAATCGTTTCCTCGAAATACCTATTCGAGTCAGACTCAAACTCGAAACTCGATTCTCAAAAGCATCGAGGACGAGACTGTCAACTTACATTTACCCGTACTACTGCAATATTTCTATGTTAATTAATTTATTTACTTTTCCATTCACGAGTTGGCACATAGTGCCTTTGATTATTGTTTGTTTTTTATCTTTTTGATATTTTTTATTGTAAAGCGCCATGAGCAAGTAGTGGATTTGGCGCTGTATAAAAATATTATTATTATATATTATTATTGCAGTGTCTGGTCAATGAACAATCAATAAATGTATTATTTACTAAATGAAAACTTTGTAAAATTCTGCAAGGGCCTGGGTACCGCATGGATCTTAGAATAAGAATACAACAAAGAAAGGCTGACTGTGGATTGTCATCAATTTTTGCTGTACATAATTTCCAATCTTTCGTCAGGCCCGGCCTGACTAGGAACATACAGTCGAAGCTCTCTGTACAAACTCTGTATTTACACAATTCCGTAAGCGGCCAGCTCCAGTTTGCGGACACTTTTACTGCTTCCCGAGTCCCGAGGGTGTCCGCTGTGATAAGTCTACAGCTGTGTAGGATGTCCGAGTTTACACTTATGTCCAACATGGCGGACCACTGCACAACAACAAAAGTAACCAACATGCCAAATAACAAATTAGGTCACGCGATTAGAATTCTCGGTCCTCAGGTCATGGATCGGACTGGAAAATCCTTTGTATCCAGAGCCCTTCGTTTCTTGTACCCAGGCCTCGCCGGCTATAAGAGACGCGAAAGAGCTGTGGGAATGAGAATGGACCTTCGACAGTTTTGACTTCTTCAAGAAAAAAACGTTACAATTCAAACCGGCACCAAGAAACAAAAGAATAAAAGATTACAAGCAAAAATACATCACAATTCAAATTAATACAAAATGATATAAGTTCCCTGAAGCCGAATATTGGAAACTCAGCAAACATTTATCCCCAACTGTACATGTACAGTCAGCTTTCTTTAACGACTAAAAGCTACTAAAGCGTAAGAGATACGCTTTTCTCATATAGCTTATGATCGAAATCGATTCGAAAAAATGGCATTACTGATATCATTATTATAAAAAATGCTATTTATCTGTTTATACAGTACCTAGGTCCCAGCCTAGTAACTCAAAAAACTTAAAAAACCTACGTTGTATCGGTCTCTGCTTCTACAGTATATTTTTCACTTGTTAGCCGATTAGATCACTTGTTGATCCAACGTACACCAGCAGGATTGTCGTCCACGGTTGCTTGCTTGAACATTTTGTCTTATTTGAAATATTTAAGTTAATAAAATTTCATTTTCGATCGTTTCGTGAGTCATTGACTGATTCGTCAAAACTTATCGTATCGCGCGAAAATTAAAAGAAAACATTCAGTTACTGATACCGCATAGCGCCATTTTGAAAGGCAAAATCGTGCGTGAGGGTAGAGGAGGGTAGAGCTTTATCAGTAGTGAAACTTGGACAAAATATCATTCTCCAGAATGCCGTGAAAAACAGTTTTTCGTCTTTAATTGGGTCGGATATAGAGAGATAGTTGTCGACAACCATTTAGTTGTCGATCATGAAAAGTAGTCCATAACAAAAAAGCTAGTGTGTGAAGCTAGTTATCGATAACTAAGGCCTTTAGTTATCGATAACTAGCTTCACACACTGGCTTTTTTGTTTTATCGACAACTTATTATCATCGACAACTAAATAGATGTCGATAGCAATTGGCCTATAGTCTGTGGAGGCCCTAACTTAGAAATCAATAATACAAGAAGCTTTAAATTTGATTTATTTAATCGTGCTTGAGTGTTAAATATATGTACAGCAATGCAATGGGTGTGGGAAGTAATTGTCGGATCTTAGAAATTTGGACAAATGTCCTTTTATAGGACTGTTACTGTGTATATTGTTAATCGTTCCTGCTTTCCGCTCTTCTCTGATTCATCTCTGTATACTGATATATGATAAGACTCGCGACTGATGACGTCATGAGCCCATAAGAATCTACGTAAATCGAAGCGTTGTGCACACTACTTCTACAATTTCTGAAAAACGATGCGAGTTTTCAAAGAAGATGGGCAGCAGTTAGCAATGTAAGCGTTATACACGTCATGTAATTCGCATTAAAAAACATCGCCTTATTACAAGCGTCTGTATTGCAGCAATGTACATTGCACCAGTGGTTGACGCACTCCTCCCCAGTGCAAATATCCTTTCCTCCGCAACCCTTCTGATAAGAATGGATTTCCTTTCCATTCTTCTTTTCCACGATGTGCGATGTATAACATACATATGGTATATTGTCTTTGCAGTAGTGCTGTTCACTCTTACTCTCACACTCCTCCCACGACTTGTTTGAATAGCAATAGTTGCAGTAGAGCGCTGCAGAACCTGTAAAAGGATCAACAAACTACACTAAGACAAGATGATATAGGAGAAGCTTTCCTCCAACTCTTCCAATGATATTTTTTTTGAAATCTATTTTTAATTTTCAGTCCATAGCTGAGCTGAGCTATTTTAAGAGCGCTACATGATTGGTCAGTTCGAGTAACGTAATATAGGAGCCTCGATCAGAAGGAAATAAAAATAACCTTCACAGCATGGCGCGAAATTTATAGATTTCAAAAAAATATCACGGGGCATGGGGAATCCTGATCTTCTCTTAGATCATCCTCCCTTGCATGATTGCACTCAATTTCGTTTAATTAGTTTAACAGTTGCTAGGGTAGAGAGACGCGGCGGCCTAATGGTTAGCGTGTTGGACTCCGGATCGAGTGGTCCGAGCTCGAACCCTAGCTGGCCTGGGTCACTGTGTTTGTGTTCTTGGGCAAGACAGTTAACTCTCACAGTGCCTCTTCTCCCCACCCAGGAGTATAAATGGGGGCCGAAGACAAAATCTTGGGGTGACCTGCGATGGACTAGCATCCCATCCAGGGGGAGTAGCAATATACTTCTAGTCGGCTTCATGCTTTTGAAACCGGGATAAGCTCCAACAGTGTGGACCATGCAGTTTTGCCTGAGTACGGCTTTACCTTGCCCGTTTTTTTATGAAACAATTATTATTCATGTTATAATCAGTACAGAGGCCTCGTGTGTCGCATGGCGCGTCAAAAGGACCAATGATGAAATGATAATCAATACAGCGGGAAAAGACTTCTGTTAGCATATAATAAATATCTACGCGAGTTTGTGTACAGATGTCAAAATGTCTTTGTTTTCCTGAGTTTTCATGGAAATGTGAGAAAACTCGAGCGGCGAGCGATGAAGTCGCATTTCCGCTCAAGCGAAGGATCTGAGGAATAAAGACCTGACTGCTCCCAGTCTACTTCATCATTATCGTGTTTTCAGGAATACAGCGGTCACGAGTGCTTTGCATACAAAACGTCTCGTCCCGCGGGACATGATACAACGTCTCGTACCGCGGGAAATGATACAACAGCTTAACAGCTCGTGTTGTGAGCTTGCTTTAGGTCGATCAACCATCTAATATGCGAATGACTTCAGCAAATGAGTTGTTTTCAACAAGATTCAATCTCTGCGCCGTTATTCTAATATAGTCTCAGTCACTGTTAGTGCACAACTAAAAAGAAATTGGTAGCTGACAGCAGCAGAAACAGTAGTAGTAGCAGTAGTACAGTAGAACCCAACTCGGTTAACTCGAACTCCCCGCTATCTCGAACTCAAACCCATTCCCCTTGCCCTTGTTTTTCAGTCATTTACTATCGGCTAACTCCAGGGGGGATAGAAAGCCAGCAATTTTCTTTGAAGACATAGCGGTGCCGGGCAACAGACCAACAGTGCGAATCCAGTGTCAATCAAGCCGTTGCTAAGAATGACGTCAATGCAAAACTTCATTGTTTTCTTCGGAAACTTTTTCAAGCTCGCAGCGTAGAGCTGTACGCGCCTGCAAACGCAGCGCTGGCGGATTTTTGGCCTGATCTTTCACGCCGCCGAGATGAAACAACAAGCAAAAAATCGGTCTCAGTTTGCAGGTTAGCCTCCTCGCAGACGTTTCTTTGGGCTCGTCACGCAATCTTTGGAACGGGAAGCGAGGTCGGATGAAAATGTTTATGGTAATCATAGTTAACTATGTCGTAATACACGAGGCGAAGCGAAATCAGGCAACAACGAAAAGAACACGTCTTCCTTTCGAGCGAAAACAACCAAGGAAAAACACATTTTTTGTTATCATGCATACTAATTTTAGGTGTGAATTTCTTGCCTTGGGACAATCCTCTTACTGCCACACTCGGTTGCCCGGCACCGCTATGTCCCCCCCCCCCCCCCCCCCCCCCCGCTATCTCGAACTATTTGTTGTTTCCCTTGAGAGTTCGAGTAGTAGTAGTAGTACACTACTAGTAGTAGTACTGAGTAGTAGAAGCAGCAGCAGCAGCAGCAGCAGCAGCAGCAGCACAGCAGCAGCAGCAGTAGTAGTAGTAGACTAGTAGAAATATAAAATACTACACCTAGACAGTGCAGGCAAGACAATTCTGGATAACATTCACCTTACCGTTTAGAATCAAGACGAGCCAGCAAAATGTCAAAACAAATTGAGCTTTCATGGTTTCCTTTTAGGCAAGTTTCCTTTGTGATTTCTGACGGGTTTAATTTTTAGACAGTCGCGGTCTACGTACTTTAGTGATCTAGACGATATGAAAAACACTTCCAACTTATTACTAATTTACATATCAAATATTCAGTAATAATTATTCGCCGAAGGCGAAGTGAATATTGGTGAATATTTACCGAGACGAAACGTCTAAAGCGTAGCTTATGATCGAAATCAATTCGAAAAATTGCATTACTGTTTACCAACTGAAAATGCTATTAGAATAGCCGGTATATCGCACTTACGTGTAAGAGTAACAGCATAGCTTATATATTTGAAATATTTATTTAATAAAATAATACTAACACACACCCACCCACTGATAGAAAAACACGATTCTCTATTACACGCCATTTTATTTTCGCGACGATTTCATTTTCGATAATTTAAACGTAACGCGCCAAAATTGATCTCTGAAAGACCTTAAAAAATCGAAAAGCTTTTAACGAATTCTAAATTAAATTAAACCTCGCGCAAGATAGTGCTTACATGTAAGCCAGTGTGAAACTTGGCCGACAAAATTTCATTGTCCAGAATGCCGTGAAAACAGTTTCTCGTCCTTGCATGGGGTAGACTGTTCACAGCCTCTCTATTTGGTCAACGCTAACAGTTCGCTCGCAGCTACAACGATCTGAGAAAATAGAGAGGTTGTGAACAGTCTATCTTGGGGCGGAATTGAAAACAATTCCTCAGTGTCATTGTGGACTTAAAAATAATAAAAAAATTAAATTCGGCTTATTTATCAAAAAATTCAGGTTTATTCGCGCTTTAAATCCGATGAGTTTTAATATTCTTTTATTCGTTCATACAGTTTAAATATTTTGACAATCTGCCGATTAACAATTATTAATCGCGTCTTTTTCATCTATTTATCTTTTTAAGTCCAGCTTTTCCGCCCAAAAAGCGAAATGTTAACAGAAAAACATCTAGATATTATTTTTATTTTTTGCACAACACATGCCTTACATTCATAAATTGGCCTGACATTCATGGTTTGTTTAGCCGATGGCTTCTTTATGCAGATTTCGGACAGATGTTTCATTATTTAGTAAGCAATTGCTAAAAAAAATACAGTAAACGAAACATGGAAAAACAAAAAAAATTAAAAAATATGAACATTTTTTTTCTAAATTGTATTCAGCTATAGCTAACCGAAAATAACGTTATGTATGGCGAACACAACAAACTGAGAAATAAAATGTAAATTGCAGTACTGCGTAGACAAGCTACCTCTTTATGCCATTGACAGACAAATCTTTAATTAGAGAAAACTCAAGTCCATGAGATTAACAGCGATACCAAAGAACATGACTTCATTTTGAAGTGAAAATCGGTTTGAGCTGAATATTAGGTTTGTAAGCATATACTGTTGACTTTGTTTTCACTGACTTGCAGGTGACAATCTCTTTTATTATTTCAATGTATCGCGGTCATCTATGACAATGGATAACTGAACGTTAAAAGATGTCACTTGTATGAATGATTTTAAACTAATCACGTTGGCTGTTGTTAATTTATCCTGTCTCCCATCCAATCAGGTCAAATAAAACTGTTCATAATGTTTTATTGAAGCAGTAAAAGCAGCATGTGAGTAAAATCCCTCCTACATACAAACAAACTTCATTTCTCCTCTCTTCTGTTCTCTTCCGCCTTGACGCATTTATATCCTCTGCTTAGAGCTTTGCAAACACCGCTAAGTGTTCGGTTCGGATGCGCGAGGGTTATTAGATCAGTTAAACGCGATAAACCAGTCTGCTGTCAATACCTCTAACTTCGTTTAAAATCTCGAGACATAAAATATAATTTGGTTTGTTTTTACAATCTGTGGCATAAACTCAGTTGTGTCTTACATGAACAACTCTTCTTTAATAATTATTAAAGAAGTAAAAAGACAAAAATATACATGTCAGGCGAATACTTAGATACCAAGTAGTTTCTTTTCTATTTTTTATATTGGTAAAAATACAGGTAACTATTAAAAAAGTACAGGTATAATCATTCGTACCTGAACTTGCGGGAACACTACAATAAAGTTTCATACATTTTCATATTTTCAAAATATTACAGATTTGAAGTGAGTACATTCATTTGTGAAATAATCATACAACATACCTTGAGACAAGATACAAGCACAGCTCAGCGAAAGAATTAGAAATGTCGTAGCTTTCATTTTGTAGGGCAAACTTTCAAAACTTGGCCAAAGAACTACGTGATAATTCAAATACCGTGACATAGCCAATTTTCATGTCAGTTTTTATGTCTCTGATTTAGAGACAAAGAGATGCAGATGAAATGTATATTGTGTTATAACCTCGGGGTAAGTAATGTCTATTGTCGCCTACTGTGCGATGTCTAACAGTAAGGGTGCGGACAATTAACAAGTTTTGAATGTCGTAAGGAAACCAATTTGCTTCCTAAATGTAACTTCCTAAATAGCCAACTGGACAGCCTCTTACCAGTTGGGATTCTTAACAAGTTTATGTTTTATTTACAATATTTGTTTGTTCATTATTTACAGTGTCCACAATTAGTACAGTAGTGCTAAATCCTCTGTTTATTTATTTTATTTATTTATTTAACTACGTGCATGACTTGCAGTTATGAAAAGATGGATATAAAATCAAGGAAAATAACTTGTGTTCGTGTAGTATGTGTTCCGCTATTGCCCACCTCTGTGAGTGCATAAAGACAAAACAAAGATAGCGTGTCGTTGCCCGCACTATTATTGAGAAAAACGTTCACTGATTGAATGATAAAACCATTATTGAACTCAGTTATTACAAAATATCGTGATTTATCAGTGTCTGCAGGCAGATCCACTGACAAGACACTGCAGACAACACGATATTTTGCTCAACCACGTTCGACAGGGCTCCTGCGTTCGAATAATTAATTGCTCTATATTTTTCCTACGAATTTCTTTTTGTCATTCCTTCAAAACGCTCCATTTTCACATAATATGGAAGCACAGTGTGCTTAAGAATATTTGGTTCTCTGGGTATTATCTCTGATACTTTCACTCGTGCGTTTTTATTTCGATTACTGTTTGCAATCTCTAGGCGCTCTCTTTGACCTTTACAGGGGCGTAGCGTGGGATTTTGAAGATGTACGCACGAAGAGGCTATTGAAGGCGCTCACCTCTAGGCCATTTCCTGCGTTTTTGCGGGACATTTTCAATAAACTGAAATACGTATTAACGTATAAGACGCAATAGTTAGCTGTTTATTTTCGTTAAGGTGGCTAAAGTGTTACTAAAAGGCAAAATGGTGACGCCACTGCGAGACGTCTTCCCTTCAAACAGGCAAACACTGTTATTACACTGTTATTACACCGTCAATATCAACGTCCTTGTGCTTTATATGGATGTGCAGAATTGCAAGAGAGCTCAATCTCTCGTCACTCGTGGTACTTCTCTTCATACTACTAAAGCTACGTTCAGCTGTGCATGTTGAGACAGTGACTGTGGTAACCTATCCTTCACAGTTAGACGTGTTTCTTCCCATTAATAATGGGGTAATGGCAAATTTATCATAAAGATGCATCACTATAATTTGAAAAATATATTACATCAGCCAATTTATTGATAAAAAACGCCTTCAGACAATATAAATATATTTGTCTCAGATTTCAGCTGTACGCACGTGCGTACGTGCGTATATGGTAGCTTCGTATACATACACCTATTTCAATTAACGTTAACGTTAACGTTGTCGGATAGAAGCGAAAAGCCTACAAAACAAGACCGAATTCATTAGAACTTGCATATCGGTGGAAAAGAAATCTACAAGTTTTTATTTCGCACGTGATGTATTATTTGGTTTGCCCCGAATTAGATATATGTTATCGAAAGCATCCATCCTTAGCGACATTCGTTCTTAAAATTTTAACATTCATTTGTTCATTTTCAAATTACTGATAACATTTAGAAATTCTTACCTTGGGTATATTCTTAGCAATTCTTAAAATTTCACCAATCTCAGCCTCAATATTCTTATAAAAAAGATTCTTACAAAAAAAGAGTGTAAAGGTTACCGGATGAAACATGAGGGGTTAATAAAGTTCTCACAGGCTTACTCCTTTGAAGGAAGCATATATTGTTATTAAAGCTAAGGTAGAAAAACACTTCATAATTTAAAAACTTCAAAACAATTAGGATAAAAAACTGTTTTGTCGGTTTTGCTTTCAATCAGACACGCGAATATAAAACACCGCAGGTATTTTTAATATATATTCTGTTCTTTTGACGAAGAAAGATTTCCACGTTCAATTAAATTTGCTTAGTTCATTGATATTTATCGCCAGTACGGCGTTAATCAAAATGTCGAAGTAAGCGAGAATTTAATGGCCATAAATCTTCATGAAAATTCTTGACATCGATCAAGGGGCTGTATTTACTCTATCAGGCCACTTAAGGGGGCATGGTTTTGCCTGTTAATATGACATATTTTTATTTCAAAGGGAAGTTGTTGTTCAATCTTTACGAAATTTGCAGGGAACAATCTTATCAGTATCCTTAACAATATGAACAACTTTCACTTTTTAAATTTAGGTCACGTGACTCAGAATGATTGTTAAACGGTTAAAATCTTCGGACTAAAATGGGGTACAGAAAGTAAACTTTATTTAATCATTTCTATGATTAATTATATTACATCTGAGAATATCTTCATGAAATAGCCTTGTATGCAGATCCATGTTAAATATGAATTGCGTAATTAGAAGAAACAGATCAGATCACGTGACATGATAAATGATTCAATAACTTCTAATATAAATGAAAAGTACCAGTATACAATATGCACAATTTCCTTATTTTGTTGCACAGTTTAACAACATTTGTTTAGCAAAGTTTGCCCCATAACCTTTCCCATTTCACAAAACGTATTTTGTGACGTCACAGACAAAGGAATGTCACGTGACACCAAAAAGCATTTTCATCCGACTAAACTAGTGAAATAAAGGTCAGATTAAATTTACGGTTTGACAAAACTAGTTACGGTATATGTCGACAAATAAACAGGATGTTTCATTTCTCTGCTGGGGGTCTTCTGATGCCTTAAAACCATGATGCCAGTCAGAATGTTGTTTATTATATTTAGCATTAAAATTAGTTAACAATGTTTTAGATAAAGTAAAAACCCGCGTATAAAGAGCCCCATTCTCCCAAGGCAGGCTGAAATGGTTCTTATATATTGGATGTCTAGTGAGAGAAATGCCGGGCTGACAGGGTAAATACTACTTGCTGCCGTGGCCATACACGTAACTGATTTAATATGGGCCGGGTGTAGTCGGTATATGTATTTAATCAGTAGATATTTATACTGTACATGGATGGTGCTTTGGAGGTCCATAATCACATTATGGACCTTCAAAGCACAATCTAAGCCTGTGTTTTTTTAGTTTTACTAACTTTTCCAAATAAGAACCTGCATCATTTGTCAGGCTAAAGTGGTTCTTATATATTGGGGGTTTAATTTGTAAAATTTCAGCCTGCAAGTTTTAGTTTATTCAGGAGCCATAATCCCTGATTATGGCTCCTGGTTTATTTGATCGAGTTTGACAACTTCAGTCTGCCTCTTCCACAGGCTCCTCTCGGCCATGCCTGGGTCCAAGGCGCGAAAACAATACCACCAAGGGCCGAAAGGACGTAAACATATTCATATACTCTATAAACATTATATATATTTTCCTACAAGAAGGGCTGCGAATGCAATAGAACGTTTTCACCAAAATAACAAGATCGTTTTGCGTGCATCTAAAACATCAACAAACTCAGAGATTGTAACTGTTCATTGTAAATGTTCATTGTAAATGTTCATTGCAACGAAGTTATTGGGAAAACAATATTCGGAAAATTACAGAGCTTAGTATGCAGGTATGGGTCCGCCATATTGGTGTACCAAAAATGTCAGCGAGAAGAAAAAAAGATTTTGCTTCCAAAGTCATGAGTTTTAGTTCGGAATGCTTTTGTTATCATTTTTAACTTATTAGCATATCGGAAAATTATTTAAAAAGTGCGAAAATATGGTTTCTGTAACATTTCAGGTCACGTTGAGCCAGGCCGTCTCAAATTTCAAAACGCTTTATCTCCAAATGAAGCACTCTGCTGCTAAATATCTAATATATTTAGTTTCCCTACATTATTTTATTCTATTGTTTTACTGTCAATCTATGTTATCTCTCTGACGTATTTCCATTATTACGCAAATTAGTAGCTACTATATAACACGTATATCAATGTAAAATTTCCTCATTGTACCTGAAGACTGGTTTGGCCAGTCGAAATATAGTACTTAAAAATCTACGTTGTATCGGTCTCTGCTTCTACAGTATTTTTCTAATTCAAAGATGGCGTCCCCCAAATCCATACAAAGTCTCTAATTTTTCTGATTTTGAAAGCCTTCTACATGGTTGAAATCCAACGAAACAACCCCAAACTTGGTAAACCGACTAATTTTAATGTGATCTTTCTTGTGATGGGCTCCAATTTTTTAAATCAAAATTTAAAACTCGTCTCCAGTCTCCATTTGAACTTCGAACGGGGCAATTGAGTGTAGTAAAACCATGCAAAACCAAAGTAATCACTCTGGTCAATCACAAAAAAACAACAAAAGGAACTAATCAGAACTCGAAGAAAATACATGTTGCTGGCGCCAAACGCGGGAAAACGCGTGAGACCATGTCACACGCAACATTTCAATACAACATAGCGCAACAATTTTGCCGACAACATGTTGCACACGTACGTTTCGCCATTTTGTTGTAACATGTTGGATGGTACATGTTGGATCAAGTTTGAAAATGTTCAAATTTTTCGTGCAACATTTTGGATGTTGCATGATGTTGTGCTCGTTTGGTAGCCTTTCCAGGCGTCCAGATAGTGGGGAGCGACCATTTGCTAATAGTTCAAAGAATCATCCAACATGCTGCAACATAATTGCAACAGGGTGGACAAACGTACGCAATGTTGTGTTGAAATGTTGCGTGCGCTTTGCCAGTTGACCCTTAGCTTCACAACATATCACAACACGATACAACAGTATTGCGCTATGTTGTGTTGAAATGTTGCGTGCGCTTTGCCAGTTGACCCTTAGCAACACAACATTATATCACAACACGATCCAACAGTGTTATGTTGTGTTGAAATGTTGCGTGCGTTTGGCCGGGCACCTGATCGGTAAGAAAGTGGAGCGAGTTTTCGAACCAATCAGAGAGCGTAGTAAAGCTAAACCGAAACAAACGCATACTTTAGACACTCGTGACTAAGTTGAATTGTTGATCAGTGTTTGTGAATATAATTGTGTTTGTTCGTTTAGTTTTCCTGTGCAGATTGTGAACAGGTGTTTTGCTACTGTTTTGCTCTGATAAAGAAACTGTTAAATTATGAAACATATAGTGAATTATAATATGCCGATAGCACTCACAGTAAAAACAAAACGTTTCTTGTTTTTACTATATCCAGCTATAGACGAGAAAGTAATATTGTTACTGTCTGAATGCAGACGTACTTGAGATAAAAGGAAAGCGTTATAATAACTATCTGTTCATTCTATCGACAGAATATACATACCTTTAGAGACAGACATCAACACCAGGAGTAATGGAGCTAACTTCATTTGGAAGCCAACACTTAGCTTCATTTTTAACATTAGACTGAGTTCAGAAGATAGCCGGTCAGTTGAAAGTGAATGGTTTATCTTGTACGCCAGGTGTCGTATAGTCTAAGCCAATTTGCGTGGGTAATTTTGAGAGGTTTATTGAGACTTCGGGTGTCGTAAGGTGATATAAGTAAACTTAAAAGCAATTTCAAACATCCTAAGGTGCCATTAATCTTATTTCCCAGGTATTCAGTCGTTTTCATCAACTGAATACAAGCTAGGAACACTAAGCTACTTTAGAAACTCCCACGGGCTTTGTGGCAATTCTTTGCTCTTTTATGCGCTCCAATAAAGTCCAGGGAAACTTTTCACATGATTAATTTATTTTAGGGTTAAATAGCGACAATAGCGGTATGTCTGCAGGAGTTCCAATGCCAAACTAAATCCCCTATGCGTATTGTGAATCACATTTATTATTTGTTTGATTTCTCATGAACTAAGTTATGGATTCTCTTCATAAACAAAACGGATTGTCATTTTACAGCGTTATGTCCAACGGTATATACGGTCGCAGATTTTCATTTTCATTTCAAGAATTATAGAATAGCAAGAGTAAATAGCTTGTATTGTTTTTTTTGAATGATTCTTCTTTCTCGCTAGGCGGTTCGACCTCCGACCTCTCTGTACGCTATACGAACCCTTGGAAACCGTGAACGCCTGTGGTGTAACTCAGCATCAGACAGTTAACAGCTGAATAAATCAACTTTCTTTTTTGCACTATTTCTCGACGTACGTGGAAAATACAATTTTTCGTGAAATGCCGTGTTGTAAGAGATTTTAAACTGCATTTTCTTAGCAGCGTCGCTAATATTGGCGTTCCTGGTGTCGAAAGCACCACTTCACAAACTCACTGTTTTACTGATACTGCTGAGCAAAACGAATCTACTTCACATTCTAATCAGTCAATCGAATAGTGCGCTGCCTGGTGATAAAAATAACGCTTATTTTAATCAATATTATTGGTTTTAAAAGTTGTAATTTTTTTAGCCTTCATTGTCTCTAAGCGAAGAAAATTGATGATTATGAAAACTGACAAATTCGTCGGTTTACTCATTGTGTATTCATGATACGTGGTAAAAAAGTGATGTCTTTCGTGCATATCATGAGGTGAGCTATTCTTAATTATTTAACAAAGAGAAAACCATGATTGTCATGCACCTTGTTAATCAAACACGAAAACTGCTTTTTGTCTAAAAATGATGTTTCACAAAAGTACACAAAGCAGTAAAGTGTTTGGACTTGACCGTTGAAAGTTTTCCGAACTAACCCAACACAAAATTACCGGCAAAATGTAAACAGGCTGAGGGATTTTTAGTTGTAAAATATAAACTTACCTTCAGATGTGATCCAAGCAAAGGCGAGAAAAAGTGCTTGAAATTTCATTGACTTCATTTTGCACCAATATTAGCTCAAATTGACAAGTGAAGAGTCTCAATTTAAAATTCGATAATGTTGGGCTCGTGTATGTGCGGTGTCTAACAGCATCTGTATACTAATTATCTGTTACCCGGTTTATTTACTTTAATTATTCAGAACAAATGTCAAAATAAGGATAAACAAGCCTTTTCACTAATTTTGATGGATAGTTTATTCAGTAGTACATTTTTTTCGATTCTCTTCGAAAGGTGAAAGGTGATAGAAATATCATGGAAAATGGAAACAAATAGTCTTAGAAATATCACCACTAAGCGCTTTTCTTGTACGACAAAAAATAGAATTCAATATTCAATTGAATAGAAATACGAAATTGTTGTCAATATATGAATGCTATTATCGTTCTTGTCACTATTGAAGACATAATCCACATCTTAGTTTTCATTTCATTCATGCCTTATCATTTGCTGTTATATTACTGATTGTATTACAAGTCGCACAGACGAGAAATGTGGCGAAATCTACCTCGCTCTGTCCTCTTTTCGAGAGAATTTTCCATCGTTTCTTTTTCTTGTTAATTCTTGGAAGGATTCAGGAGTGCGGTCACTGCGGGGCTTATAAATACTTGATAACAATTGTCAAACAATTCAATACCTCCCTCTAAGATCACCTGCTAATATCACAGCTGTATAATTCATAAGAGTTGTCTTAAGCCAATATATTACTAGCGGTATTTGATTAGTTATGACCACTTAGACAACGAACGGTGTTTGAAATATTATGTCTTCGATTTCTCTGATTATATGAGAACATCAAAGCAAAATTGGAATCCGATGTATGGTAATGAATGTACGTTTCTCCATAGTTAATAGAGGAAATGGTTATGAAGCCGGCAAACTTCAAAGGAGCAAACAAAGAGGCCAAGATTTATGTTGGAAGGTCCATGACCGTGCACATCTTTTGTTTTGCGCTCATACACTATGCATGAATTACGTAACCGAAACGTTTCTATTGGTTAGTTGCTTGAACACACGTAACCACCGATTGTATTTTGTCAGGTTTTGTGCACGGTCAACCCCAAAATAGCGAACAAAAACATATAACAAAGAACTTTGCCGGGTTTCATAACCATTTCCCTCTATTAACTATGGTTTCTCTGATCACATCAACCTCCATCAACCTCGTTCCCAGGGTCTCTCTTCTTCCCGTTAAAAGCGAAAGAAAAGAGACCCTGGCTCAGGCTGGTCACGTGTCTAAGTGACATTTTTAAGCCATTATAGGGAGGGCTCCTATAATTACGAATCTTTGTCGCGCTTCAGTTTTGCTCAGGGTCTCTTTTCTCTCGCTTGGCGAGATGAAGAGAGACCGTGGGAACGAGGTTGAGATCACATAATGATGTATTGATAAACACTTCGAGGTCGATGAGTTGAGCTGAGATTATATATATTCAGTTCAGTTTATGATAGACTACGAGTAGTCCTCATTTTTCTCAGGGATCGAGCGGGAGAGCGCGCGCGGAGCGCGTGGAAATCATCTCCGTCCCGTCTTCTCGCGGGAGGTGATTTCCACGCGCTCTGCGCGCGCTCGCCCGCTCCATGTGGCAAATATATAACCGGTCGACAAGCAGGAAATCTTGCAATTAATTTTTAAGAAGAACTTGTGACCGTTAGGGCTCAGCAAGCGGCACATATCAACTGCATGCAAATCGAAATCTAAGCAAAAGAGATAGAAAGCTTTTCCTGACGTAGTTTTTGTTTGCAGAATAAACGGAAATCAAAGCGGGCTATCAGCGCAGCGATGACTAAAACTAAAGCCAGTGACTGATTGCAATCGCTTTTGGCGGGAAGAAGAGAGACCCTGGGAACGAGGTTGGTGACATCCTTGGTGATTTTATCAGCTCAGTGCAGTGCAAGATTGACTAATTAGACGCCGCCCTTTTGTAGCCAATCAGATTGCGAGTTTGCTTATAAATAGTTGGTCATTGGCTAGAAATATTTTTGAACGCCAACATGTGAAAACAAATATTTGAAGGATAATAAACACAATAGCCTCCATAAATATTCACAGATATTTGTCCTTGGACATAACCTGTTCCTCGAAGCTCACAGTTTTCCTCGAGCTTCGCTCTGGCTACCCTGCATATTTTCGCGCCAAATTGCGGTTATTGTTTTTGATTGGCTGTTTCATCAAGAATGGAATAATATACCGCGCGTGAAATGTGCGAAAAGAGCCTGGGAATGAAACCCAAAACTCAAGATGGCGGACGACAGCGAAGTTATCGGTAGAATCCTTGAAGCAGTTCATTTTGCTGCCATAAAACATAAGGATCAACGACGAAAGGACCCAGAGAAAACACCGTATATTAATCATCCCATTGGAGTAGCTTATATCTTGTGGAAAGAGGGTGGTGTGTTCGACACCGATGTACTGCAGGTAAACTGCATGACATCCAAACTTTCTTGATTTTCCTCGACATAAGCTTATTCATCTTGCTGCTTATATGTTATAAGCTTATTTCGATCACTTTAAAAACAGCGCTTAACTTCACAATGCCCCGAAACTCGAAGCCATGGTCATCCAGGCCAGGTCTTTTTACCTGAAACGTGCTTGCGGCGTGCTTGCTTGTTGGTTGAAAACTCTCTTAGTTGGTGACACGTGATCAAACATCTCGCCCTGACAAAATCCCTCACCCTCTGGGAAATCCCCAGCCCTAGACCCCCTCAGGCTTAACATCATATAATGTGGCTTAATTTCTTACAAATAGTCACTTGGACTTGTTTTGAAACAGAGGCAAAACCGCAAAACAAAAGGCAACTCGGAAATGGCCTATTTGTTGAACTAAACTGTGACCATTTGTTTCCTGGTTTGTGAATGAAGGCAGCTATTCTTCATGATACTGTTGAAGATACAAACACCACTCTTGACGAATTGGAATCAACATTTGGATCAGAAGTGCGGCACATTGTGAGTGAAGTCACTGATGATAAGAATCTGCCAAAATTGGAACGAAAAAGACTTCAGATTGTTCATGCAAAAACTTCCAGGTTAGTATGGGTGTAGAGTATAGTCTGTTTCCAATGTAATAAGTATAGGAAATCGTATGAACGCGAATACAATTCGTGATTTATGGGCACGAGTAATGTTTTGAAAGTTCTCAAAATTGCACGAGCCGTTAGGCGAGTGCAATTTGAGAACTTTCAAAACATCACGAGTGACCATAAATCACTAATTGCACGAGCAGTTTCATACGATTTTTTGTTTATAATATTCTCAACAAAATTTTGCTGCGGCCATCACGCTACTCTGCACATGAAACGCTTCACTGGTTTCCAAAGTGCTCACATGTTTTATTATTTGAACGCGCAGGCAAACCAAACGGGAACTTTTTGAAAGAATTACAGTACTATAGTTTAGAAAACATTTAACCATTAACTTGAAAGCTTATTTCAATGCCATTAAGGGGCAAATACGTCTCTACTTGTCCGGAACCGTTTATCACAATTCCGTATTGCACTCTATAACCTATTTATGCATTCGTCATTGACCAATCAGAAGCTGCATATTTTGTTGAGTATATTATAAGTAATGTAACGAGGGGGCCTAATATGAAGCCTTATGGTTTCTTCATAGGTCCCCTCGCACTTCCTGTATTAGTTAATTTCTTTGTCTATTATTATTGTAATTTTTTTCTATTTTTGTTTGGCAAATAAATAAACTAAACTAAACTAGAGAATGCTTGTTGTTTATTTAATGACTTCGTGCAAAGGACTGCAGTGAGTAGTACATGTACAATAGGTAACATGGTCTCCTTCTAGGTAGACTAGGTACCAGCAACATCCATGGGGATACCCAAGGAAAACAGAGAGGGAGGTGCAAATGAAGCTCCCCAGCCCACCCCCACCAAAACCGAGGTTAATTTATGACCTCCCCAAAATACAGAAATTGCCAACTTGATACTCAAAAAATCCTTTGCAACTCCCTGTTACTTTTGTCTCTGATCACCCCCTCCCCCTCCCCTGGGTACAACACACCACATGATTTACTGAGGGTGGTCACCATCAAAAAACTTTAATGTTCCCGCATTTATTTTGCATTATCAGTGATTTTTGAGTATTAAATATATTCTGTGGTAAACCTACAAGCTGTAGGCCTATTCACAGGCGAATTGCTGGAGTAATATTCTAAACTAAGACACAAAACTTAGTTGTACTTTCAGTATGTGATAACAATTTTCCAAAAAAATATAATTCACAAATTTGCATGAGAGTTTCATCGAATCATGAAAATTTGAGTTCAAATTCGACAAGAGTGCATGAGAGTTGGCAGTCAAACTATTGTTCTCCTTTAAACCAGTGTCTAAATTGTGTTCCCGGCTGACTGTACAAGCAAATGTTTTAAAGTTTTGATCATCATTTGAGTCTTGCTTTGCAAAACATGTTGACTAGGCATACAGGGGGAATTGCAAGGGAAGAAAATTAATTAATGATGGCATATTTTAAGCTTGGTAGAATTATGAGAAATACAGTATGTTAATCAGTCCGGTGACAATCTGCTCAGATTTTTTTATAAGCAAAGCTCACACGTAAAGTCAAGCCAAATGCACGAGGAAATAATTACAATATACATGTAAGCTTAAAGTCATAGTTGTAACGGTTACCATGACAACTGTAGCTATTTATGTAGTACTAATTAAACTTCATTAATTAACGAGTTAATTAATTTCTTGTTTCATAATTGAATTTCAGTCACAAAGCCAAGCTTGTGAAACTCGGAGATAAACTTTTCAACCTGAGAGATCTGAATCGCGTTACACCACAAGGTTGGACAGAAGACAGAGCTGTTGAATACTTTCACTGGGCATATCAAGTGTTTCAAGGACTGAAAGGAACTAATGAAGCTTTAGAAAAAGAACTGTATAAATTATTTGTTGAACGTGGTGTTGTTGAGAAGTAACGCCAGCAAGAGTATAGTTTTATTGCGAGACAATTTATTACATAATAATATATATATATATCGTAGAGACCAAACAGATTAGGTTCTACATAACGTTTTTTTTTAAGTATTCTTAGGTGATAGAAAACTGTACTTTTGTGAATATTTGCTTGTGTTATTAAATGTTTGGACACTTATTGTCTGGTCCTAAATATTGCCGAAGTGAACAAGAACGATCGTACTCTCGATTGGCAGCTCTGGGAAAGCTTCAAATTATATAAAAATAATAATAATAACAATGTTTGAAATCAGATGGAAATGGGGAGAAATAGTATTCGAGAGTGGGACAATTTGCCTTCCGAACAGATTTGAAAGAAGTTAGGGAGGAAGTACCTGACTTAAACGCTCGCTTCTCGCAAAGAAAGAAGCAAAAAATTAAAAGTGACAAAAAGTAAAACTCGCGTTTTTATTGGAAATAAAATTCTCGTGATTGTTCAAATCCAATTTGGTGAACATGCGAACTGGGGT
This sequence comes from Desmophyllum pertusum, assembly GCA_029204205.1. Lineage (NCBI taxonomy): Eukaryota > Metazoa > Cnidaria > Anthozoa > Scleractinia > Caryophylliidae > Desmophyllum > Desmophyllum pertusum. Next base: position 167,881 of record MU825932.1, on the reverse strand, counting down.
TTCCCTCAACAGAATTGAATGCACGTTATAAGTAGCGGAAACGACTTTCTGTCATCTGGAGAGGTGGATCTTGTTCCCACAAACATTTCACAACTTTACCCTCCCATTATGTCAACAGCATTCATGCTATGATTATTAAAATTCATTCTCACATTAAATCTTATTGATAATAAAATCTACCCTTAAATCTGCTGTTATATTCGCGCAGCCGACAGTTTGGACTTCACCAGGACAGAGCGTGAACGCGTCCAGAGGTGCGTTGCTATGGCCAAAGTAAAGCAGATTCTAGCGTTGCTTTTTGTTATCACTTTTTCAGTTGGTAAGTTTGAATCAGTTCTTCGTAAACATGCTTTTAAACGTTCTACTTGTCCTATAAAAATTGTTGTCCCGGAAAAAGGGCAAACATTATAACAACGCCTTCATGGAGTTTTCACTATCATTCAGTGTTTTGTAAAACAGTGTTGGTTTCGGTAAAAGCCTATTGGTCCTATTGTTTAAAGCTTTGAGTTTCCTGTATTAAGGTGGCCCGATCCTATTTATTGATTTTTGGCATCCTAAACGAAAAATGTTGTAAATTTAAGTACAGCGAGTTTGTGTATGCTGATATCTCAAACGTTTTTACTCCAACAAAAGAATAAAAAAATAACATTTTCTTAAAATTACAGTGCGACTACTATAACGGGCACTTAGACAAAGAAAACCAAACCATCTTACAGAATGGAAACGACGAATTTCAACTTCAGTTGTTTGAGCTAATAAGTTTTCAGTTCAATACAACCTTTCAACTTGGAATTAAGTTGAATTTCTCTATTCTGCTCTACAATATGGGATTAGTTTTCATTTCTTAGGTGGCCCGGTTACAGTAGTCGCACTGTAAAACATTTTTCATTTAGGAAGGCAAAAATCAAAGAAATCGGTTAAATCTTTTCTGGCAAAAAGCGCGACTCAAAATCAAATTCCTTCATTTTCTTTTAGTTTCTTGTGGTAGCCATGAATTGTAATACATAAATCTGGCGTCAGCAAACGAACACAAAACACGGTATAAACACAAGCTAAAACCCCGGCCAGAAAACTGAGTAAAGTTCCAGATTAGCACGGGAAGGAAAATCCAAGATAAAAAAAATGAAAATAAAATACAAGAGGAAAATAAAATACAAGAGGAAGTTGTGTGAGCACCTCGTTATCATTACAACTGTTTGAAATATTCCTATTTCTAAACTTCTATGTTAAAATGGGGACTGCACCCGAGTTTGCAAAGTTAATCAAATAAGAAAGTGAAATCCCAAACTTGGTAATAAACTTTACGTATGTGATCTTTGTGATGAGGTTCATCTCTTAATTAAATTTTTCCTCAGTTGAATTTCCAAAAGGAAACTGAAAAACAAAGTTGTATTCCACTGAGTATTTAGATTGTGATCAAGATCATCGAGTTCCATAGAAGAAAAAAAACTCTGTATAGCTGAGAGAATGAAATTAAATGTACGAAAATTACTGTGCGAATCAGAAAAGCGTGAATACTTTGATTTAACGCTTGGATTTTCCTTTGACAAAAATTGGTCTATTTTCTTCCTGTATTTATTGTATTGCTATTTTTGCCAAGCTTTTCTGCAAAAACAAAGTGTAAATTTGAGTTTTTGCGGTTTGATCATGACAAAGTGTTCACGCTTTTTTGATTAGCCCAGTAATAAAGATCATGGTGCTAATAGAAACTTTTAATCAAATGATTGATTATTTCAAGTTCAGTTCGCTTTGTTTAAATTAGAAGAGACCTGTTTAATTTGATGGCGCTTTATCTTGTGTTACACATGTAGTCTAAATTAAAAAAACACACGTTTGATTGAAGTCGCTTATTACATCGCACAGAGGTGATTAGCCACATGGCCCATGTTCTTTATTAATTTGAGTTGAAAATCAGTTCAATCTGGATTGTCTAGATCGTCACATAAAAATTGTTCTCTAATTATATATAAAGCCAGGAGCTCCTGATAAAGCTCATTGAAATACTCTCGAGTGGTCGCTAGTCTTTCTTTTGGGATTTTCGCAGATAATTTAATTCACTACCATATTCTGATTGGTTCCTTGAGCCGCGTAGAAAGGGGAGGGAGGAGGGGAGTTCTCTCTCCTCGCGCTCGAACTCCCCTCCGAATTTTGCAATATGGGCCGCTGTGATCACCGGCCTCGAAATAATTTCACCGATATTTACTTGTATAACAAAAGAAACCTGGGTAGGAACGTGTGAATTTTCTTGTTTTCTCGTGTCAGGGACCAAGGCGAGCGTAATACGCTCTCCACCCTAAGTTCAAGTGTATTTGCCCCATGATTGATGTTACAGTAGTGTAAGTCATAGTTATGATAGGAGCTCTCAACAAAACCCTACTGGGCTTACAAGGAGAGCCCCGTTGCATCATGTTTTCACCCTACCCCACTAAACGTTTTTTATTGTTACGTGTAGCTCATAGCCTGAGATGTCACAACTGTGCCAGCTCGGAGTCGTTTGACGAATGCGTTCCACACGAACAAGTAGACTGCTCCTCTGGGTTTGACCGCTGCTACAAAGGAGAGATTTCCTATACCATCAATTCAGAAACGGTTAAGACATATGGAAAGGGATGCACCACTGCCGCGCAGTGTTCTAATGAAGAGAACCTCACGTGTCAGAATTTAAAGGAGTCTGGTGTGAAAGATGTGAGGTGTCATTTGGAGTGCTGTACTGGTGATAACTGTAACTCAGGGACAGCAGTCAGAATCAGCGTTATGATGCTGTTATCATGTGCAGTGTTAGTCTTGGGTTATGTGCACAATTGAGATTTAATTCCTTACTCTTTACTAAACGTGGATGTATACATTCATAAACAGTATTGCAATAATATAGGAGTGTAGTGAATAGTGAAAAAATGTCACAGGCTTTTGTTGTTAATCAGAGAGAACTACATGTAATAAAAATACACATCTAAACCAAGTTTCCATTAGTTATGTGGAGTACACGTGCGCGCGCGAAGCATGTTCCCACCGGCCCACCCACTTCCCCTTGCCGTTCCAGTACGCTACTAAAATGGTTACCGTTTGACTATATTTTAGGAGCTCGAGCGAGGGCGCTTACTTATTATTTTTTGAACACGGTTATTTGAAAACGGGAAATAAGAGTACGAGCCTACTGTACATGTAGATCCCGATATAAGAAAAATACCATTTTCTCTGTGCTAATACACAACCAAAAAACGCAAGAATGGCTACAGTAATTGGAATAAGAAGCGCTCATTGAGTGCAGGGGGCGCTTATCACAAGCATGGCGATAGTATAGCAGTGAAATATCAGGCCTAGGAACCTAGAGACTCATACTAGACCGTCACTGTAATGAGGGTAGTATTTTGAGATGAATATTTGGTAATTGTAATCAGATCAAAAACTGATGTCTGCTATATATCTGATTTACTTCGTTTTGAAACTATGATTAATCTCCTTCAACCTTCCGCAAAACAGAAAGGTCTACATAATAAAAGTAAAAGTCAAACATTGGTTAGAGGCAAAGGGATTTCACTCATTGCATGTTTGTTTAACATAAGAGGTTTGGTGAGTGGGCACGTTAAAGTCTTTGCCATTGGTAAGGACCAATTACCAACCGGCTTCCTGTGTACAGCGGGTGTACAGTTGTGTATTCCGCTGAGAAGAGTCTTATTAGAATACACGTGTTTGTTTTTCTTTTCTTTTATTCTTATAATCTTTTTAATCAAAAGTATACGACCAGTTTGAAATGACCTTACTCTCGTTAACTACATGTGTGTTTGCTGTGAAGTTTATTTTACAAATATTTATATGTTAACATTTAAAACCTACATATGAATACAAAGTACAAGTCAAGTTCCAATGAGTTTTGAAAAGTATTGTAAATTATGTAACCCACACCGCTAGAACCTTGAAATGTGAACTATTTATGTTGTACTATTTTTCAATGATCCTAACATTTCTTGAAGTGCGCAGGTATTCCTAGGCTCCCGAACAGCGGCTGGTAATCGAACCTAAGGTATTCCAGACTGACACCTGAACTCGTTTCATTCTTTTCATGAGTCTCTACTTTCCTCCACTTCATTCATCACTTTATCAACTTTTGTTCACCATATGATTGTTTATTATTCACCAAGATCCTTTGTTATGAATGGCCAAAGCCCATTATGTTGTCTAAGAATGAGGAGAACAGTTCAGGTTTTCCAGGAGGAAAGGATTTCAGTTCTGAGAGATTTCTTTTTCTTATTGTCGCCTCTAGTGTGCTGTGGATAAAAGTGTAGTGACAAAATCATACCCTGAACTCTGACTGATTGATTGTCCCCGTGCATTTTACTTGGCAATAAATCAAATAAATCATATCAAGTGAGAATTCTCACTGGTTGTAGCTGACCTACACTGGATTTAATAAGCTAACCATTCCATATAATAATTATATATTTTTAGTAAAATGTTTAACTAAACACACAATCATTCGATTCCATAAGAAATCCCTGAAAAAAAGTAGACTAAAACAATTACTTAAATGTAAACATCAATTACATTATGTACATCTTTGAAAGATTGTTCAACACCATTTGTTTGAAATATTTGAATTTAATTCCAACTGCTTAATTCCACACATTTATTTTAATGATATAGTAGCAGAATAAAGATCCCTGTATACCCAATTTGAAACCTGTCTGCAGCAGACAGTATATTTGTAAATATGACAATGCTTATAAATCTTGGGAATTACAGTTCTTTGACAATTTGGTATTTGACAAAAATATTAATCAATCAGTGACACTGCTTCTCTGAAAAAAATGTTTCTGAGTTCTCCTAACTGGAGTTGAACCAATGATTTGTTCACCCTCAGCCAAGATTGAGAATACTGTTATAATAAATAAACTTTGCACACCTGCAAGTGGCATAATACAAATGTCCATCCTCCGCCAGTTGACTTGCCAACTCCAACTGGTGATTGTCCATCAAAAGTTCATTGATTACAACAATTAGTGGTCGGCCTGCTTGCAAGGTCTCTAATACACTACCAGCCCCTGAAAAAAAAATATAAAGGCAATTTCACCAATAAGCCATCACCTTATTTCAATGTATATTAAGGTGCTTTTCAATGCGAACTCTGAAGTTCAAAACCCAACTAATGATTGCATTTTATGCTGCCGTCAATCATTATTTACATTACAATTAGCAAATTCATATTAGAAGACGGGAAACTCGTCTCAGACGAAATTTTGTCTAACAAAATTCCGTCTAATATGAATTTAAAGACAGTAAAATTAGACGGATAAATCACTTAGAGCCGTCAGAGACTAGGACGAGTATGAGGCCAGGTTACATTTCTATCCCAGAAGCCATTGCTGAATTTCCAGTTCCAGTGTGAAACAAACAGGAAACCCGTCCTGATTTTCTCGTCTAATGCAAATTTAAGACGGTTTTCCGTCTAGACGAGTTTTCCATCTGATTTTCCCGTTGTTTTAGACGGGAAAATGGACGGATAAATTTAAGACGGGAAACTCGTCCTTCACCAGATTCATATCAGACGAGTTTTCCGTCTTGAGACGAGTTTCCCGTCTAAGATGGTTTTCCGTCTTTAATATGAATTCGGCTAATGACAAGCAACGGACCTTGAAAAAAGAAACAAACAAAATGGATCCAAATCCACCAATCACAAGTCACAGAGGTGACCTTTTGAACTCGTTTAATTAAATTCTATGTTAATTTCCTGAGAAGTGCACTAAGATGGATGGCAGTGTTAGTTATCTTCAGAGTTTATAGGTTAATACTGAAAAGTGCAGTAACTACTCGTATTTTAAAAGTAGTGCAGTAAGTATTATGTATAGTGTTACGTACCAGCATGACTGATCACAAGCGATGCTCTTTGGATGTCTGCTGCTATTGAATCTTTATATCTGTAGTATTTCATGGAGAACTGTTTTCTGTTTACTATCTCTGGTTCATAAACACCTCTTCCAATTTGTAGAACAATGGAATGATAGCCTAACTTCTCAAAAAGCTGTGGAAAATATTATTATTTAATACAACTATGCAGTTTTGAGGTCGACAGTGGCTTCAGGCTTGCAAAATTCAAATGGCCAAGTTAAGAAATATAAAAAATTGCATTATGACAGAAAAAAAATAAAATAAAAAGTCTGAAGTGTCAGCCCCTAAGGGCGAGGACACGGCTGACACTTTAGCCTGCGAACGCAGACGTATTTCAGACTATAAATAAACAAGAACTTGAAAATTTAACATTGTTCCGATTAATTTGTTGCTTACATTGGGTTGTTCTATTTTTTTATCCCCCCCCCCCCCTAAGAAGGGTATATTTTGGTAAGGTCTGAATGCATATGGACCCTGTCGGAATATGCCATTTTTGTCGTAAGAGGGGGGTGAGAAAACATTTTAAACAGAAACAAGGGTATTGGAATCGGTAAGATAAGAAGATTACCCCTGTCGGAATCTGCCTTCGATATTGAACAGTAATTTCCATGTATTTCGTACCTGTCGGAAACATTATGACAAATCATAGGGCCTTTTAATAGGAAATCAGCCCTATCGGAATCATTGTCAGAATCAGTTTTTACTGAATCCGAGACCTGTCGGAATCTGACGGTAATCTACCCTCCATACCAAGATGCGGAAATGTTTTGGAACGTCCCATTGGTTTCCAACACACAGCAACACAGTACATAAGCTGAGTATATATATACGAGATCGGATTGAGAAGTTTCTGTTCAGCAATTACAGTATTTATAGTTCGTTTTCAAACAAAGAAAAGAATATTGCTTACTTCAACAAATGCTTTGCTCGAAACTGTTTCAATTAAGCGGTCAAAACTTGTTGTTCCCACTGTGACGAAAACGCTCTTCTCGTCCGCCATATTGTTTCTGACGTGTCAGTATTGCAATCCAGCGGATGTACCTATTAGCCTCGTTTTGGCGGGTGAAAGATCACACTGTTGTGTCTTTTGGTTTTGTTTTCATCAGGCCATGCAGGCAAAAACTACAGTAGAAGTAAAAGGAGAGATCTCACCATCTACCTGTGTATATACGAGCTGCTACTGGTATGTTACATCCCTAATACCTTGTTCACATACTTGCTTATGATTTTGTGTTGAAATGAATCGTACTAAAAGCAGAAAAAGGCAATTTGGTTAGTTGAAGCGTGGTACCTTATGTCATTCGAATTGTACAATACAAAAACGTTCACGATCTTGTGTTAAGGCTTCTTTGTTCTTCTCTTACATGTGTATATGTAGCAATACCTACTGGAACATTTCATTATGAAGCATTCGGATGCTGTTTCGTCTGTCTGATCTATTTTTGTTTTCTGTGAAATTTAAATTCTATTTTCGCGGGGTTTTCCCATGTTTGCCGGGAAATGTAAACTAAATGGTTTTTAATACATTGTTGTTTTCAGTTGTTATGCTTTAATGGCGTGTTATTAAGCTTAAGTCAAATGTCAAATTAGTAAATTCATCAAAAGTTGTTTAATTCAAGAACCTCAATACATCAAAACCTCCATTCTCAAAACAATCCAATTTCATCAAAATTCTGATTTGGTCCACAAATTTCATACCCGGATTCTACACAGTATTAGGAGCTAATAAGTTCCAATTTGTGGTTTTATTATGGTAATTTCAGTCAATTAACCCCAGTATAAAACAACACTAACGCACAAAACAATTTTAAACCATGTTCTAAAGTCTAAACTGCTTTTAGACATGTTTGATCAGGCTTTGATGTGAATATTATGTTAATCAAAAGTATATAGTTTTGTAATATTGTATGTAGCATTGTTGTATCCATGAATTTTTTAAAGCTGTAAATCTGAACTCTGCAGCGTTGGAAGAACCAGAAAAATGGATGTTTATTTTGATTTAAAATATAGACTGAAAACTGCGCGCGCTCTGATTGGTTAAAAACCATGTTTTATCAGAGTATATAACATAGAAAAGCGTGTTTTATCGTTTCGCGCGCGTAAATCTATATTTTAAAGCACATAAAGAAGCCAAAACCATGTATTATACTGTCATAAAACACTCCGGGAATTTGAGAACACTTGAGAAATTTAGAAAACACTCACCTGCGGCTCGTGTTTTCTAAATTTCTCTTGTGTTCTCAAATTCCCGTCGTGTTTTATGACAGTATAATACATGGTTTTGGCTTCTTTATTTGTTAAGTACACCATAATCGTGTCAAAATAAAGGATATTGATTGATTGAATTAGATTAGTCTCCAGCATTTGTTGAGATTGAGTTTAGTGTTTCCATGGAATTAGGATGAACAGCATTTCTGCAACATTGATCTCTCTTTCCAAGCTATTAGCATTACTTCATAAGGCTGCTTTAACCCTCTAGTTGCAGTAAAAAAATTCCAAGAAAGGCAAGTTAGATTATTATTTAAGTACTTACATTATCTCAGTACTTACATAGTGTTTTATTTGTTTCTTTATTCAGTGAAGAGAATGTCTGGAAATTATGTGAGCAGATAAGAGATGAAAAAGAGCAAAACGTGAATGAATATTATGCTGTGTTTATATCTAATGACAAAAGACAGGTGGGAATATTATAATTATATAATTATATTATTATAATAATTTATATAATTATCAGTACCATAATCTGTAAATATTAAACTGTTGTCTGTGTAATAATCACTTGTGGCAAATTATGTAATGTAATGACCACTTCCAGTCTGGTTCTATATCGTCAGATTTTGAAAAGACCACTTTGCAAAAAGTTTAACCAAAATTGTCCGCCAGACATAAGGAAAAATGTTTCTACTTAATAGAAAACAGTTTTCCTTTGTTCAATGTTTCATAAAAGGAATTTGGCGAAATGAGTTTGTGAGCGGTCCATCTTAGCGGTCCGTATTACAAAATTCGGACCGCTCAGGGAACCAATCAGAATGCTCCTTTTCGTCGTGGACCAGTTTACCATATAATAATTCCCCAATACGGACCAAACAAGCTATTTTTAGTATCGGTATATAATTTCCAAATCTCAAGGAAATAAATTATTTTAATTTAGACATTATTTTTATGCAGTGTGTAACAATAATAATAATTATTATTATATTTTATTGGGGAGCCTGAATGAACTGAGGCTGTTCCACTGGGAAATCAAATTTGTTTATTACATGCTGTCAGCAATAACTGCATATTACAGACTGGTACTTTCACATTGTAAACATTTATCTTCTCTATTAACCCTTAACATGCACATGTAATATATTAAATAGCTTTGAAGTTATCTGGGACTAAATCACATTCAAAATTATAAAGTAAACAATGAACTTTTCTTGACAATAAGGTACGGGTCGCACTGCAGCCAATTTTGACCAATTTTGTTTATTCAAGTGTCAAATCTGTCAACACGTAACGTAAAAATCATAAAATACAGTGCGACCCCCAGTTTCAATTTTTTGCCAATTTTTTTGCGAATTGCCAATTTTCGCCAATCTTCAAAGAAGCCGAAGTGTTGCCCTGGAGGCGACCAAATTTTTGAAAATCACACAATTTTGTTATTTTAGCCCGTTTTAGCCATTAAACTGTCATTCACGCAAGATGCTATGTTTTGATAATTTTAAAAGATTCGCTAGTTTAGTTAGCGCGTGCAATTACGGGACAAAATAATTTTTTACCTGGTTCATCTGACTCTTTTAATGATTATTTCGACCAGAAACGAAGAACATGAACATCGATATTACGCCGCGAATGTCTATGACTACACTGGGTCTGATCGAAACCAAATTTACCGGCGGCAATTTGGAGAACAATTCGTCTCAAGTTCAAAACAATCTCCTTCGATTGCAATTGAAGCCAGCAGCAAGAAAACGACGACGAAAACCAAGAAAGCGAAGTACGAAACGTGGTCCCAAGCCGTTTAAGTTTACATTTACATCAATCAGGAGAGTTTTGGAAAACACATCTTGGTTTGAGTGCGACCACCACCAAAATTTGGCACTTGCGAATTTTTTGCAAATTTTTCCTCGCCAAAATTTTTTTATGTAAACAAAATTGGCTGTAGTGCGACCCGTACCTAATTGTCAAGAAAAGTTCATTGTTTACATTTAAAAAAAGTTTAATTATTAAACTTTTTTTAAAATGTACATACATGTATGACTTGTAACACTTGTTCATGTTGATTAACCAGGTTCCTTTATGGATGCAAAAATCAGCAAAGGATACATTAGCCCCAGTTGTGTGGGTAAGTATTTCACTTTGGAGACTTTAAAAGTGGGTCTAAGATGCTTGACAGCACAGTGGCTCAATGACAGGTAGCTTTAGGGAACTGGCAAAATACAAAACTACACAACTTGTTTCTTTAGTATCAGCAGAGTGCCTGAGACAATTACTGTCCTTTACAGGAGGCTGTGTTTATCATGCTTTGAACAACTTAAGGCCCAAGAGCTGATATTATTACAATCCTTCTGAATAAGATGCTATCTACTGCATTCTCAAGTAGATATTGAGCAAGTGGGATGGGTGGTCCAGGGATTGATGGTTCAAGTTTGGTAAGAGGGCATTTAATTAACACGAGGACCCGACTTCTACTCTTTAATGAAAACTGGCAAATATGCTGGCTAGTAACTTTGAATGTTTATTTACTGGTTTTAGGACTACCATGTACTTCTCTTACGTCGAGTGGAGGATAAGTGTTTAATATATGATTTGGATTCCATTCTTCCTTTTCCTTGTCCATTTGAACAATACGCTCAACAAGCAATACAGAATGACAGACAACTTAAAAAACACTTTCACAGGTAAATGACATTGTATTCTAAAATAAATGTAGTAAAACTAGAAATCTTCTGTGTCAACTCCTGCCTTGCAGTCACTTTGTTACCGACATCTACCATACTGTCATATTGCAGCAGCTGAAGTGCCAGCAAAATTTACTGATGATTTTTCTGAAAACAACCGTCAACACTTTTATTTACAGACTCATTGATATTGTGCAGTTCCAGAAAATACCCATACCCACCCCAAGGAAGGTCATTGGAAATTCCGAGGGGAGGGGAGTCTCAAAGCCAACATTTTTTAAAGAAAAGTATGAAGCTATAAAAGTGGAAATTCCAGGGGGGTTCAAACCAAAAGACCTTCTATGGGGGGTATGGATATTTTCTGGAACCACACATTGCAGATACCAAATTGCAGTTCTTTTCAGATAAAAAGTTCACATTATTAAAAATTAGCTAAGTACTATGTAATGTATAACATACTGTAAGTTTTGTTAATTTGAGCTCATTGATTATATATTCATAGAAAACTTATCTTACATTAGACTACTATTTGTTAAATCTCTACACAGAAAATTCAGAGTGATACCAGCAGAGTCATTCCTTGGGACGTTTGCTTCAGACCGGTCGCATATGAAGAAGCCAAATGGAGAATGGATTAAAACGCCACCTCCTTACTCACCAATTAGAACAACAGGTGATGTAAATTGTCATCCATTTCTGAGGGTTTTAGTTTGTTTGCCTGTTGACTCCTACAAATGCCAACCAATGTGGACACATTAAGAGGCAGTCTCTGTAAAAGCGGTCCACTGATTTTGGTTCGGAAAATCAATTTCCTTTAAACTTTGCCCATGAATCTATCTTAATCTAAAAGTAAATGAAACGACCTTAGTTTTTGCAAATATCTCCAAAAGAAAATTTTATGGCCCAAAATCGCTTGAACCGTAAACGGCCTATTTTTAGCAATGGCGAGAAGCAAAAATAGCAAATATTGGCGCGCTCAACGCTTCAAAATGCTCAAATTACAGAGCCTTTTTACATCCCTGGATTAAATTGGTCCTTTATCAATGTAGAGCATACAATTTGGGGTCGTTTTAAATACATTTACAATAAGAAAATATTTTTTGTTTGAAACCTACTTCGCCATTACCGCCAACGGCTCAAAAATGCACATTTTCAACGCGGCATTGCGCAAAAGTCCCACTTCTTCCACGCAATATTTCTATGCAGATCGACTAAAATGAAGTCAAAGAGCAAGGAAATATAAAAATATGTTGTGGTTTAAGCGAATTTTTAGCACAGCCGATCGACAAATTTAGTACTTTTTCGAAAATGTCTGTGTCCATTGCAAGAAGAAAGGCCTTCATACAAAACGAATTTAGTATAAATACCACAATAATTCTCTAGTATTTTGAGTCTGCAAGACTTCTAAATAGAATTCAACACGATAAAACATAATTTAGGTAATAAAATTCTTGGGAGCTGGTCCGGAATAAGTACTGCCACCTACCTGAGCGACAACCGCTCACTTTCACTTGCAGCTCTTAATTAGCCCGCGGCCGGTCCTGTTGAGCTATTCCCCTACTCAAAAATATAGCTTCAATAAAAGTGAGACTGAAGATAAGAACCAGAAGTATAAAATATAATTCTATATGTACATATTTAAACTGATTTCTTTTAAAATAATTAAGGAGAGTACTTTATAGAATGAATAAACTGCAAACAAATTAGCCGTGTGTTTAATTTATTCCGCATTCCTTTCTGGACCTTTCTGGCTTTGATAAACTATAATTTCCTAAAACAAATCAGGCCAAATGTGAAAGATTACTGCTAAATCACAGTCAATAAACCAAATGATTTAGTTCCATAAATAAAATTAGAAAACAACGAAAGAAAGTGGACAAAACATCGCCAGAAATCGGTAACTTTGTACATGAAAAGTATGTCACGCAATCCAATACGACACATTCCAAGTATATGCGCCAAGTCAAGATCTCTTTGAAAACAATGTTTCCTAAATGTAATATAATTTATTGAGATTGAGGAAGTCCAGGGTACATATAACTTATGTACATTTTTGTTCTCCAAGTGGTGTAATGTTGTCGTTTGAACCGATTATACACGTGACAGCCAAGTCGTTTTTTTAAGTCTTACACTTTCTTGTCTTTATAATGGTCCTCTTCCCGTGCATCTAATTCAAATGCTTCTAAATCTAAAATTTATTTTAATAGAACGGAAAAACATACTTAATTTAGATGATAAACTCGAAACCTAATAAGCAACTCATTTGGTCTTGTTATAAAAAATAAAAACCAGATCAAAAGGAAACTAAGTGAGAGCAAGAGAGGATGTAATTTTTTGAAATTTCAGTCCATAGCTGAGCTGTGTTTTAACTAACTGATTGGTCAGTTCGAGATGTCGGAGGAAATAAAATTAAATAAATAAAAAACTTTGACAGCATGGCGCGAAACTATTATTAATAGATTTCAAAACAATTATCATGGACACAGGGAATCCTGGACAAGTTTTATTTGATTGCGTGAACGAACAGCAAGTTCCCCTTACCATGTTTTCTTTCGCAAGTTTCATTTTCTTGAATGTGTAACTGGACTAATAATAAAAGTTAGTTTTCTTCGATTGTACAGCGGAATATCCTCTTGCCAGTTCGGGTTACTAACTATATATTAATTGATTAGTATATGTACTAGGACTACGAACTGTCCAATTTGGGAAATAATTGGATGATAAAAATTTCGAGGACTGCTAAATTGGACGAGGCCGTAGGCCGGGTCCAATTTATCCCGGATATACCCCTCAAACTACTCTATACTTTGATGAGTACGATAAAAAGTTTGACACCTGATAAAAACGTGAAACTCATGCAAAAGTGTCTCAAACTAACATTGACGTGTGCGCGGCGTTGTTATATCGTCTATTTTTGTTGCTCTCACCTTTCGGGTTTGGGGCCGATTACATGGCGAATTTCAGCCCGGGCTGAAGCCGGTAAGGGGACTGGAATTTTGTTACATGACGAATTTCAGCCCGGGTTGAAATATAAGCCCGTGCGCCAAATTTGAAATTGCGCGGGAATAGTCACCAGAGAATCAACATGGCGTCAAGGATACGACTTGTGAAAATGGGCACATTGCTTCTCTAGATCTCGCAATTTAGCCTTTTGTTAGAGCTCAATTTTCAACTTTTTGGGATGGTAGCAGCCTACCAGATGATGGAACACATACGAAACCTGTCTTTGGTAACACAAATGTTCGCCAGGAAGAGTTTAATAGCTGCACAGAAAGCCGGAGAAGACATCTTCAAGCTCGTCGTGTCACCGACGAAAGGTTAGGTCGTTCTGGGTGATAAATGGACGCACAGACCAATGATGGCAAAATATGATAGGGGCAGATGTTCCAGAATGGTGTTTATTGCCTTTATTCCACTGGAACATGTTCTCCTTCGCAGCCGCCATCTTGGTTTTTTCTAAAAACACAATCACTGCCCAAGCCCAAGTTCACTGAAATTCCATTCCAATTACATTATTACATAGGCATCCTAGGCCATTTGACTGGGCTGAGAATTCCAGCCCGGGCAGAAATTCGCCATGTAATCGACTCCTTCTAAAATTAGGTCATTGAGCGTGTTCTTCCAAAAACATTTTAAATTTTATTGCGCACGGGAAGTGGTAGAAGACCAGAAAGACTACATAATCAAACTTTAAAAAAATGGATGGCTTCTTACACCGCTTCTCCATGAATAATTGGAACAAAGAAAACAATAAACCAGTTTGAAAGAGAAAACCTTTAAGTATGTTTATATAGGTAATTCAAAGAAATCTTCAGTTGGCGCATACTTGGATGTGTCATATTGGATTGCGTGACATAACTTTTATTTGAACTGTATAAAAGAGTTACCGATCGATGACGTTTTGTCCACTTTCTTGTTTTCTCATTTAATTTGTGGAACTAAATCATCTGGTTTATCACTATGATTTAGCACAAATCTTTCACATTTGGTGATTTGTTCAGTAGGAAATTAAATCAAAGCCAGAAAGGTCCAGAAAGGAATGCGGAATAAATTAACACACGGCTGATTTGTTAACAGTTTATTCATCCTAAAATAACTCTTCTTAAATTTGAAAAGAAATCAGTTTACATATGTACATATAGAAATGTATTTTATAGATCTGGCTCTTATTATTGAAGCTATATTTTTGAGTAGGGGAATCGCTCAACAGGGACCGGCCAGGCTAATTAAGAGCTGCAAGTGAAAGTAGCGGTTTTCGCTCAGGTAGGTGGCAGTACTTATTCGACCAGCCCCCAAGAATTTTATTACCTAAATTATGTTTTATCGTGTTGAATTCTATTTAGAAGTCTCGCAGACTCACAATACTAGAGAAATATTGTGGTATTTATACTAAATTCGTTTCGTATGAAGGCCTTTCTTCTTGCAATGAACACAGACATTTTCGAAAAAGTACTAAATTTGTCGATCGGCTGTGCTAAAATTTCGCTTAAACCACAACATATTTTTATATTTCCTTGCTCTTTGACTTCATTTTAGTCGATCTGCATAGCAATATTGCGTGGTAGAAGTGGGACTTTTGCGCAATGCCGCGTTGAAAATGTGCATTTTTGAGCCGTTGGCGGTAATGGCGAAGTAGGTTTCAAACAAAAAATATTTTCTTATTGTAAATGTATTTAAAACACCCCAAATTGTGTGCTTTACATTGATAAAGGACCAATTTAATCCAGGAATGTAAAAAATGTCCTTGTAATTTGAGCATTTTGAAGCGTTGAGCTCGCCAATATTTGCTATTTTTGCTTCTCGCCATTGCTAAAAATTGGCCGTTCACAGTTCAAGCGATTTTGGGCCATAAACTTTTTTTTTGGAGATATTTGCAAAAACTAAGGTCGTTTCATTTATTTTTAGATTAAGATAGATTCGTGGGCAAAGTTTAAAGGAAATTGATTTTCCGAACCGAAATCAGTGGACCGCTTTTACAGAGACTGCCTCTTAATCATTTAAAAGTACAGTACAGCTTAGAGATAAGTGAACCATCTAACTGTCAACCCACAAAGAACTGAACAGTCAATGCGTACATTGGTGCATTTGTGCCAACAACGTGTTTCCTTCGACAATTACCTTTGTTATTTATTTTGCCACTTTCAGTTTATTTTCTTTTGTGCTGTTTCTTAAACGTGCCCAAAAAAGTAATCAGATCGGATGAGTCAAACTGAAATAAAAACAACTTTTGCATTAATTATCAATTTTGAATATTTGCTTGATTCACTCACTAAGTCATAATGAGAAAACATCCACCTAAAGATGTATAATTCATGTAATCACTTTCTTGATAAAATATTACCAATTGCAAAAATGTACAAAATTACATGTCAGAACTCTGTGTGGGGTCCCTTGTCAATAACAAACGTAGCTCTAAGTTTTGCACTCTATTCCAATGGAATTTGAAGGTGTTAAATCCCTAAAGGAGTCAAGTGGGGAAGGTGGTTGAAATCATTGTGCCATTAGTGCTGCACACATATTGTTACAATGAAGAAGAGCGCCCAACCGTTGCCACTCAACAAAGTTTTTTATTAATTTTTGACAACGTTTTGATATCTTTATGACAACTTTCTGATGGCTTCCATTTAAACTAGCAAATAAAATTGAAAGAACTGTTGGAGGCGGAGATGTCAATTGTCTATTAGATTATTGGCTTGCACTTTTACAATAATTTTAATGTTTATCTTACATTTTAATAATTAGTATCACCAATTAGTGTGTGTAACGCTAGAACGACTGACACTCAAATAAAGTTACTTACTTGTCAGAAAGCGAACATGGAGCTTGACATATCTGCCTCATAGTTCTTGCAATTTGATTGGCCAGTTGAAACGAAAGTTATCACAAATATGTCAAAAAGTTGTCAAAAATTAATCAAAAACTTTGTCAAGAGTGGCAACGCGGCAGGGCGCTGGTCACTGTATCAGTTAGAGTATTTAGAACTAAGTTGTATTTGAATTATTTCACTTTACAGAGAGCACAATGAACCTTCAGGAATTTATTGACATGACAAGCGAAGGAGAAGGACAAGTTATGGACTACAAAACATTCATCAAGAATTTTACTTCAACAGATTGACTTTATCCATTCCCAAATGAATGCATGTAATTTATTCGTACAATTTTGTCAGTTGTGCGTTCAGGAGAATGTAGGATTTTTGTATCAATATATCTGTCGTATTCATGTGTGCATTACACATTGTACGAGCACAACGAATGCTGTAATGATTTCACATTATCTCAAGCTGAACCCTGTTGGAAGTAGAATCATACAATATTGTAGGATGTTTTAAATGACCTCATATTAATTTGTACAGAAAGCCTAACAGTAGTAGACTGTTAAATAGGTAACATACATGGTATGTGTTGTGTAACTTTCTAAAAAAACATATAAACAAAAAGAAACTAGAAGTATTTAGTGAATAAAACATGTCGCATACGTTTACAAGTGAAGTATGCAGTTGTATTGTTTCTATGCACGTTCTAGCCTTATTCATTGTCGTCCCTGTTATCCGCTGCCATGTGGTGTCTGGTGTTAAGTGTACCGTTATTCCATCTATGTAGATAAGGAATAGATTGCTGTCCAAGAAGGAGGCGATTGGAATATTGTATCAAACCTAGTTTAAGGGATTGTTTCACGGTTCGGCGCATGTACCGACTTATCAACTTTATCAAATCTTTTAACAAATCCTACTCACAGTGTACTTCTCGATACTTCAGTAATCACATACTATAATAATTATAGTATGTTATTAGTTATTTGTCGTTTTTCTTCGACTAATTATTAGTCGAAGAAAAACGACAAATAACTAAAATTCAAATAAAATTTGAACGGATTACACCGATAATGTCGACATTGAATAACAGAACAAATTACCAGAATAAATCCTTCGGGCCAACACTTTATTCTGGTAATTTATTCTGGTATTCAATGTCGACATTCTCGGTGTAATCCGTTGAAATTTTTGTTGAATTTTGGTCATTCGTCGTTTTTCTTGGACTGATTACAGTATGTCATTACTGAAGTATCGAGAAGTACATGTGAGTGGGGTTTTTTAAACGGATAGAGTTGATAAGCCGGCACATGCGTCGAACCGTGAAACACTCCCTTTTTTAATAAACTTTATTATTCGCTGGACCTCATGGGCAGGGAGTTTATGGAACTTCCTCAATTTGAGCTAATATTGTGGAAAACTGCCGACTGTTTTTTCAGTTCACATTACCAGATGATGATGTACTCAGCAGTTCAGTGTGAACATCACTCATGTAAAGTAATAAGTACCCTGCAGGGTGTCAGACGCTTTCTTGTGCGGTTTCCGATCCAGACTCACACCAGGGTGGATAATAAGAAAAAGCCGGGGAAAAAGAAAGCAAACGAAAAGAATACGTCATATCCGAGTTACATTGTCCTTTTGTTTCAAAACGAGTCCAGGTCAGAGGTGCGAAGCCATTCAAATGAACATGTGTTTGATTTGTAGGAAAATGAACATGTGAGTAAAACTCATTTTCAATATGAGAAGTCAAGGTTTTAATTTCTCTTGTATAAAAGTGCTTGAGAGTTTGAGATTAATTTCTCATTCAAAACTGAAGGATAAAAATGTAAACAGAAGACCTCTGCTGAAAATTTACAAGACTGAAATCAATATTCACGCTGATCTTGGGTTTTTAGCCTTTAATAATCATCCTTTGAACAAGGCCGAGACCCGAGTTTTGTCTTGTCCTCGCGATTCTGTTGCTGACCAAAAGAATAGCGGGCACTGGATATGAGATTGGCCATTTAATGCACTAGTCAATTGAAACCCCGGCCCCCGACCCCCGGGACACAGCGGGGAAAGTAACATTTGTACAGTGTTAAATGTTGACTTATTCCCCGGTCATCGGGGGATGTTGACAGTTAAAATCCCCGTCCATAAGGCCCGGGTGCTTTAAAATTCTCAATTTAGAGTTGTGGCATCTTTAAATTAAATATTCTTCTTAACTTCAATAGATCGTTCCACTGTTTGAATAATTCTATTTCATCTGACGCACTTTCTAATAACTACAGTCAACCCTCGCGACGTAGTTTGGAGTCCGTAATAGCGAGAGTCTGCAATAGCGGGGTGTAAGAAACAAAGTGAAAGTCCTGTACCAAGAAATCGATGCGAAAATAAACATTCCGGAAGTCCTTGGAAATGCGTTTATACAAGTTGACACATGACGAAACAACAGACTGCAGTAATACATTAATAATACACTTACTCCATTCTGATTGGCTAAGAGCAGTGCAGTTCAAGTGAAACACCAGGGCAAATTACAAACGAAGAATTCCGAAGTCAGTACGAATCGAAGAACGACGAAGACCCCTAACGACTGCCCTGGACTGCCGACGGTCATACGGGTATGCCGAAGTTCACCCGATGACTTCCGAAGATTGCCGAAGATTGACCGAAGTCTTCCAAAGATTTCCGAACTTTATCCGAAGTCTTCCGAAGTTTGCCGAATATTTCGAAAGACTTCCGAAGATTGCCGAAGATTTCCCAACTATCGGAAGGTTTGCATTTCACGAAGGGCATTGAAGGGCTCCTCTGTCTAAGTAAACAAGGCATGCAAGGCGTGTGGGAGTTATTTTTTTATTATTATTTTATGGTCCACACTAAAACGATTGAAAACTTTACAGCATCAGCGTTTTCAAAGGTCTCCGTTTTCACCCAAGCACACGAAAAACGACGGGTATTCAAAACGGTGTGTTTTGAAATTTGTACCATCACGCGCAAGTATGTGATAAAATTCATGTTGTTTATCCCAAATTAAATATATTTTATTGTTCTTTCCATTTGCATGGTTAGTGGTGGGGCATAAGAAGAAAGTAAATGTACGGGAGGGAACTGCGGTTATCCCGACTTCCGGTGCAGCGTTAAATCCCCGCCAAAATGCCCCGCTCATTGAAGACACGTGTTAAATTCCCCGTTTCCCCGTGGTTTCACGCTGTTAAATGCGCGTTAAATCCCCGGTCTCACCCCGTTAATTCCCCGCCCTGTCCCGGGGGTCGGGGGGCCGGGGTTTCAATTGACTAGTGCATAACACATATGCGCAGTCCGACTGAACAACAGATACAACAGAGGAATGTAAAAAATTGTTATACTTGAAACTCAATCTCTCCTTTTAAAAGACAGTAGATGTATTTCCCTGATCCAAACAATAGAGGAGAGCCTAATTTGGCTCTACGTTAAAATTGTTTACTTGTCAAAATGGATGTCCAAACAGTGCATAAATTAGGCAAAGAAACTGGATCGTGAAAAATCGGTTTTCCTTTTATAATCTAAATTAAGTAATGTCAAGGGAACGTCATGATTTTAATACTGTATAATAAATTGTTTTCATGTACTTGTTGAATTTGAAGTTTCAGTTTCCAACAATAAACCTGACAGTATTGTAATACTTTAACGCAAATGACACTTGTAAGACTTGTTTATCCAATAGTACCTATTTACATTCCAATATCACAGAAAGTGCGAATCAAGGTTTGCGATCTACAAAACTGCAAGGTTTTAGCAATTAAAGCTCGCCTGTTCACTAAACAGAGATGAAGGCATCACTTCTTTTTGCAAGTGTGATTCTATGCTTTTGGATAACTTATGGTAAGTCAATGTTCCTTAAACAGTAAAGCGGAGTCTTTCTTTGAGTTTGTTAGAAAGGTAACTCAGTAATTAAACAAAGTGAATCGTGAGCAGTGAGGCTTGTTATGCGGAAACTAGATTAAAGCAACTTAGAATCGTCAGTAGTCCAAGGTTCAGCTACTGAAAGAGATGAACCTGATCATGTATCGAAAGAAGCTCAAGTTAGACGGCACTTGTAGCTTCTTGTCAGTATTCTCTCGATCTGCTCCGCGGATTGATTGAATACAATAATCAGTGTTGTGTTGTTACGATTACTGAATTGTGCAAGTAACGAGACACCCAAGAGTCGAACTGCGGGGAAAAAGAAGAAAAATCCCAAAAACTGGCTGTATTTTTAGAAATACAGGCCACAAAAAACTGATCATTATGGCAGATATATATGCCCTATAAGGCAACCATCTGTTGCAGAGTTCAGCTGAAGAACACGTTTTTAAATGACGCAAAAGCTCTATCAGGTTTATGCCATGGGTCAACATTAAATTTAGCTGGGAAACTTGAGCTTCCATTGAAATTTTTTGTAAAGGTTTGATGCTTTTTATCGCTGAGGTGGAGAAAATATGTGCTTCATGAGCCGCGAGGCAGTGTTGCATATTGACTTTTAACACTGAGGTCTTCTCCGGACTGAATTGCGACCTCGGTATCATGAGATCGTAACAGTCCAAAAGCAAATTATTTTCCCTTCTGAATGCGGAAAACAGTTGATAAAGTGGATTCCCTGATCAATACGACCACCGAAAGGCCATAAAAACGTGGTCGTCTATAAACGGAGTGGTCTGTTTGCAGTACATTTATTATGGACACAAAAGACGCATTTTATTGTAACACATTTTTTAAATGCAATTTTTAGTTAGAGGTGGTCGGATAGGCCGCGGGCTTTTTGAATAAAAAATAATAACTGAATCGTGTTCGGGCTAAATTAATAACTGAACGCCAACTATACTGCTAGATTTTTCCTATTATTCCTCCCTACCGTTCATCCCATTTTATTAAAAAAACTCATCTCAGTCTGACTCAGTCTTTTTTACTGTTTGTTACATTGTAGCCGCTGAATTTAGTTGTTATCTGTGCAATGGCATGCAGTCCTCTCTCCAAGTCTGTGATGAGAAAATCAAGAAGGCGACTTGTTCTTCTCACGCTAAAGGTGCTGACCGATGTGGAATCTTTTCATTCCTCAACGCCGATGGAATCCGAGTTTATGGCAAGAGCTGCGTATTTCAGAAATATTGCAAAAGTAACGAGGATTTCTGTAATGCCGTATCTGATAAATTTGGGGAGGCGAAAGATTGTGAAATCGAATGTTGCAGCGAGGAATACTGTAATTATAATAGTACTCACAAAGTGCCGGATACGAAAGATGATGATGACGACGACTCTGAAGATTGTGACTGGATAGATGCAAGTATTCCTTTGGGGGTCAGTGGCTTTCTTCTCGGAGCATGCGCACTTTATGCCATGGCAATGGTCAAATAAGCAACGGAGGACTCGAGGATACGGTTCAGGGACTTGTTTATAACAACGTATTTGTCAGCTGTAATGCTTCGTTCAAACCAGTATATATGTAGCACACAGTTTAATTTGTAGTAACAGAGAGTGTTTTTATTATATGTTAATATATCGTGAAAGTAATTAACAGTCCAAAACTATACTCAAATACGGGATAGGAGTTTATCAACTAACTAGTGTGAACAGAACTGAGTAAATATAAATACGCGCCATGTTTATTATCAAGCAGTTATTATCAATAAAGTTATCTTGTAAACACATAAAGTTGCAGTATGGTATAGTCCATCAAATATTCTTTCTCGCGCGCGATTGGATTAAACACGTCACGTGATGCAGCCAACACAGGGGAATGTCCGATATTTTACGTTCGCGTGTTCAGTTTTTGCCCCAAATAATACATTTGTAAATTGAATATGTTTCGAACAGACTAGCGATATTTTTTAATCCCAACATAATTATTTTGTTTTGAATAGTATGAAGGATAATAAACACAATAGCCTCCATATGGCGTCAAAAATATCCACGGATATTTGTCGTTGGACATTATCTGTTCCCCGTAGCTCACAGTTTTCCTCGTAGCTTCGCTCTCGTAAAACTGTTCGCTTCTCGGAACAGATAATGTCCGCGGACAAATATTCGTGCACATTTTCGCGCCAAATGGAGGTTATTGTTTCTATACTGGCAGAGAAAAACAAATCAATTACAAAAAATATTCACAAACGTAATTTATTTAATTCATTTTTCCTGAAAGTAGCAATTCATATCTAGCCTGCAGGCGCTGGAGCTGTACACTATTTGAACAACTACTCGCTTCGCTCCTCCTCCAATGTGGCCTGGGTTCGATTCCTATCCCATGATCCACCGTGCGTAAGGAAGTGGGGTTGTTTATACCTTTTTAGCAACAGTATTACACTAATAGACTGATGCAGTGACTACATGGGTCGAGTTGTCGAATTTAGTGAAACTTTCCCATCACAGCCATGGTACACCACCACAGCAGAAAACCATTCACTTTGCGTGACGTCACGGCAGAGTTACAAAGATCTTTAGAGCAGCACGATGTGTCGCAATTTGATGCATCAACAATACTCTGGCAGTATCGGTCAGGATCTCTGCAGTATATCACAGATAAACAGCCTTTCCTGTATCTGCGAGTGTCTAACAGTTGGAAAGAAAGCTTAGCGCATCTTGCTCGTGGCTGGCAAGTTTCCTTGGTCCGTGTGATGTCACAGGTTGGAAAGGATTCATTGCTTGAACAAATGAAACAATTCAGGGACAACACAGCTGCAAAAAGATGTCAGTCATGATGTCATTCACGAGCTCAGCTGACCCAACACAAATACAACTTACTTTAGTCAGTAGCTTTTGATTGGAAGTTTGGAATAAGCGAAAATTCAAAATCAATCTCGTGGATTGTGTGGGTTAATAAAACCTTTGATTCTTGATAAAAATCAAATAAATAAGATTACTTTTATCTTGGAAAAAAATTGGTCGGTCTATCATCACAAATCAATATCGGGGAGACGATATATATATATTTTATTTTTCTTGTCGACATTCAGGGTTGACATGTAGCTACATCTAGTGGTCAATTATGATTCAAATAAAACTTTGTCGATTTGGAAATGAGTTCTCAGCGACTCATGTTAGAATCTTACAATCAGCCCTGTTATTAAAACACCGAACTTTTAAAAAAGGTTCTGTTTATACGAGAGTTGTCGATGCAATATGTATTAAAACATCGCATAAGGCGCAGTTTATGGAGGCTAAATAAATCTGGCTAAGACAAACTACAAACTAGTTTAAACAAGAAATGGCTTAAAAGCTCTACCAACTTTGAACAACAACTGTAATGCGAACTCTTACATATCTTACATAAGAATTTCGTGATCAAACAAGGAATGTATGTTTCTGTCTGGAGCCTGACAAGCAGTTTGATTGCTTATAATTTGCACCATTTCTTAAAGGGTTTGATAATATTCAAATCATCACTTTTTCCATTCATAGATCACTGATTGTTAGCATGGTTTCTTACCTTTTAACAACATACAAAGACAGAGTAATCCTACAGATTTACAAAATCTGACAGCCATCACGGTTCTAAGCCTCTGCTTTGACACCAAACTGGGAACGATTCTGTCTATATATATCGCCGATAAGCTGTAAGCTCCCCGGGGGGGGGGGGGGGGGGGGGGGGGAGGTACTCCCATATAAAAGTGACGGGTGGGTGATCGTCGTACCTTTTTGGGGTGAAAGTGTTTGGTTTGATACCGCTTAGGGTGTTTAAATCTAAAATGATCACCGTTAGAGGTATTCCGGTACCCTTTAGGGTTCTGAACTTCTGAAGCCAGAAAAAAATATGTTAGGAACTAGTTTTGATTTAGAATTGGTACCTCTTAGGGGTAAAAATGAATTTGAGCCACGCCCAGAAAGCGAGACACTGGTACCTTTTAGGGTTTCCTTTCCAATTTTCCGATGATCACCCCTGTCACTTTTATATAACAACGTCCAAGCTTAGTCAAAATAGCTTTGCCTCGGACGGACTGGGTTTTTACCCTGGCCTTGTGTTATTCTCCCAGCTGGATTCTTCGATGAAATCGAAAATAAGCACCGACCGGGTCTTCCGGAGTCACGTGTATGGGATAATGCCGAGGGAGTTTTTCAGTCCCCTTATCCCCCTTTTTTTAGTTTTTCTCCCATTTTTTGACATATGCAGGACATGAATGTTCCCTGCTGCTCATTCAGTGTTGAATAGTTTTAAAATTCTCGAGTTATTTCTAGCCGGGTCATGCTCCAGAAATATAAGCCATCAACAAGCACAAGACGAAACTGTGTTTGAGTGCAAGCTGATTGGTAATGATAATCACACACCCTAAGCCATGAACGTGTGGAATTTGTAACATTGTCACCTTATGTATAATGAGACCTTCACAGTTCGATCAGTATATGAAACAGGTGCAAAATGAAAGAAAAATATAATTAAATTAAGGAAACGAACGCAAAGAGGATGCAAAGAGCTAAGCCAAAATAACTCATGGCTCATTCATGAACCAAATCATAGCAACAACAAGAACCCCTGAAGGGATTACAAGCGGCCGATTTCCCGGGGGGGGGGGGGGGGGGGCACTCCCTTATTTTCGCTATACTGGAACGTGCAGCTGGACAGGGTATGGTTTTTGAGCATTTTGGTCTGGAACAGGGTATACCAAAAGGCATTTTTGGGTATCAGGGTATCAGTTTCCCAGGAGTTGGCATGAAGATCGGTAATTGATACTCTGGCATAGGGTAGATGAAGTAGTCAGACGAAAAGAAACGCGTAGGAGTGTTAAAAAAGCTTTACAACTACAACTCGCAGTGCTGCTTAGTAGTTTAGCCTTTTGGGTTAGAAAGAAAATCGTTAAGAATCGTCCTGAATAGGGTATCTTTTTTCAACATTTAGGGCCTGTTTACATGGAGGGAGGGTGACCCGGGAACCCGGGTCACCCTCCCTCCATGTAAACAGGCCCTTAGTCTGGAACAGGTTCGCAAAATTAGGGTTGTTATAGCCCAGCGGCACACCCCCACCCACATTTTTTGGGAGAACCCCCCGGGCCAATTTCACCTTGAGGGGAGAAAGAACAATGCACCCCTCCACCCCCTCGGTCAGTTTACTCTGAGGTTCTCCCGCCAAATCTAAGAGTCAACTTCGAACCTGCGTGACGAAAAACGTGACTGGGTGATGCAATATTTTGGCTAGCGTAAGTTTGAGCTTAGGTCAAGTTTACTGTGTAGAAAACTTTAGCTAATGTCAATTGCATCATAATCAACAAGGGCACAGATGTGTTTTCGCTCAACGTGAAAATAAATTGTGAATGACATATATGCTGTGGAATTGTGTAAGAAAAACTGTTATGTTTTTGGGACCGAGTTTTATCGTTCGTTTAATGAGGTAGGGCTAGCGACATGAAAAAAAAACCGTCCATTTCTTGAAGCGGCTCGATGCCCATATAGGGCATCGGCCGCTTAATAAATTGAACAAAAAATGATTGATTAGTTAAAATACAACTCAAATACGTGGCAGTTGATAAAACAGTTGTTTTTATCAATGATTATTTTGATAGCTCACTTCCGATTCAAACAACAAAAGGGAACTTTGTGACAAGCTCAAGAAAGATCACAGACAGATAATCGTCATAATCCTGTGTTTAAGTAGTCCATTTTCAAGATGACTTGGTCCACTACTACTGATAAAGAGTAATCTTGATTTCTATGATTCAACAAAGTTTATGTCGTGTGTGGTGCTTTTTTGAATTCGTTTCCATCCATATGTAAAGACTGAGATCAGGAAGCTACCGTATGTAAACATTTTCAATATTTTCCACAGGCAGTAGAGGATCAAAATTGGACTTTTTCGAGTTTCGATTTATATGCTTTATACGATGACCTTTGTGAGTCGATCTATTCGGCTTTATACGCGGTGTATTGCGTTACTACATTATTCGATCATTAAGTACCCGCTGGGACGACAAAGAGAAAACAATAACAAGATCGAATAACGCAGTAACGCAATTCGACTCCTCTGCTCCCTGTGTCATTTCAAGTCATCAAGTTTCATTTCTGCTGAAGTAAGAAAGACGACTTTTTGTTTGTTATCCAACTACATTCTGAAACTCTGCATCAGCACATACATGATCAGCTTCACAGATTAGTATTAAAAAGAATCACTGTTCTTATGCACATATTTTTGATTTCTCCACCGCAAGTATTTGAATTATTCATCTCTTGTAGGAAAAGACGATTAATAAGCTTATTCCTGACTTCATAGGTTAACTTTAAGATGCTCAGCTTCACAGATTAGTATTAAAAATAATCACTTTTCTTATGCACACATTTTTGATTTCTAGACAGAAAGTATTTGAATTATTCATCTCTTGTAGGAAGAGTGTGAATGTTAAAACCTTTCACGACAAACGATTAATAAGCTTATTCCAGACTTCATAGGTTAACTTTAAGATTACTGTGTAGAAACTGAAATATATATCTAAATGCCATCAACTAATGACAAATAGTCATTTGAAAACATACCTTAATTTATCTTAATACCACTAATCCAAGGACACTAATCACGTTTACAAAAACATATACCACGGGTATCGTAACTGCGATCAGGAAGAGAAATCCCACGAATGCGGTTGCTTCATGCTCATAGCACAATACCTCTATTGCATCATCTTTACATGACCAGAGATTGCGTCATGTCAACCGTGGGATCGAATAACGAGAAAAGGTCACACAACAAAATTTAGCACATTTTGCAACAACACTGCTGTTCGCTGCTGTGGGACATTTGTCTTTGCTTTTTCCAATGCGATTACTGTAATAAACTAAATACATCTACGCACTTACACGACACTACAGAAAGAATGTGGAAGAGAAATTCTCTACTGGCTAATTTTAGATCGAGATGCGATAACATCATGTCAACCGTGAAGAGGACTAAGGCTAGCGACATGGAAAAAAAAGTGCATTTATTGAAGCGGCTCGATGCCCATGATGCATCGGCCGCTTAACAACAACAACAACAACAACAACAATAATTAAGCTTTATTTGCATGACCATAAATCATTACAGTATTGCAAAAGCGTAAAATAACACAGATAGAAAACAAACTGAAATTAAAATAGAAATAGAAAAAAAATAGAAAAAATACAATACAATGGAAAAGAGAATTACATAGCTTCTACGAGTTTCCTTCCTAGTGCCGAGGTGCATGAGATGAGTCCGAATTCTTTCTCCGAGTCAGTTGTGTCTGCAGACCGAAGAATCTTTCACATTATGGTCCTACCTTCATTTCTTAGTTTCCAACTCATGGATATGTGAGATTTTAGCGGGAATTTTAGAAACAAAAATATGACACAATCATGTCTGCCACTAGTGCAACAGGCACGACTTTATATAGCGAGTCAGTTGATTTTTACACGGCTATGATCCAGGGATGCTGCAATGCATGATGTGATGGACTAATGGAGCATAATTTTTAACGGGCTATTTAATATTAATTACTTACGGCCATCTCAGTGGGTTCCGTGTCAACTTGTTGTGATAATCAACATTCCACTGCTGACTTTTCTACAGAAACGTTCACATTATTCAGCAGCAGTCTGAACCAGTTATGAAACTTTTATTGCTTGCCGCTTTACTTCTGCTTGCCTGCAGCGTTTTCTGTGGTAAGTACTTCTTGAATTAACTGCTATTCAATTAATTATCATCCAATTTAAAGTCTATGTGTAAAGCTCGACCGAGCCATGTGATGTTTGATTCAGTCCCGCGCGCAGAGATCATCAATGTTGTCGCAGGGATTTTCTCTTAACCCATGCAATGAGTACTACTTACACCTTTTTTTGATCGCTGAATTTGACAGAGCTCTAGAAAACTTCCCAGCGCGAGGAACAACAGATCAATCTCTCACATGCTCTCAGTATTGTTAATCGGCAATTTATCGATTATACCGTGATATATACTTCTCAGTTCGCCCTGTAGCTCATCTGTCTAGATCTGTCTGTGCAGTTTACCGGACTATTTTTCTGCTGCGGTCGGTTAAATCGTGCTAATGATTAAGTTTTAATTAAGTAAATTCAATCGGAGTATCAAAATTCCGTATTTTAACAGATTTTTGCAGCGATGTATTGATCGTATACCTTGAGATCTTGTGTTCTGTAGAAACATTTATAAAACCATCAGGATATAAATGTGGTTTCGGAATTTCGATTATTAATCGAAATTTCTAGACGACAAAAAAAATGTGAGTTCCATTGATCCATTGATTGAAATGATGCGATTCACTGCTAAGTTAAAGATTGTTTTACTGTTTGTTTTTAATTCGCTTGGTTGCGTGAGATTTTTTTCGTCGCCCATACAGTATGCGTATTTTAAAAACAACTTGTAAAACTAATTTGACAGATTGGAGATTCTTCGTTACCTTATCACTTGGTGACCTTTTGAACTGAATGCAGCAACATAATCCGACATAGAAGACCATAGAACATAGATAAAT
The DNA here is from genome assembly GCA_029204205.1 of Desmophyllum pertusum. NCBI lineage: Eukaryota > Metazoa > Cnidaria > Anthozoa > Scleractinia > Caryophylliidae > Desmophyllum > Desmophyllum pertusum. The sequence goes on along the minus strand of MU825932.1, from coordinate 138,881 downwards.
GAACCGTTTTCAAACTGAGAAAGAATATATCCTGGCATGCATGATATATAATATTGTTTTAAATGAACTACAACTGTACCAGCCGTACAAGCTGCCAGATCTATGGGACAGGCTTTACACAAACATGCAAAAGCTGATGGACGCGGCAATGGAAGATAAGAAGATCACTGTTTAAATTGCTTACATGATATCAAAAGTTCAAGTCTTTTCTCTGTGTTGTTTCAGGCAATGACAACAATTAAAAATAGGAACAATTCAATGTCAATTGTTAAACAATAAAATGATATTTCTTTTATGTGGTATACATCAGTCAGACAGACTGATGCTGTTCTAAATTGTGAACTGTGGCCCATGTGTGGGGAGCAAAATTTGTTCAGCATGCGCGTAATTTTTAGGCACGAGGTTTGTTGCACCAACTTCGTATATCTTGCAACATCACCACTCTTGTATGGCCAGTATTATTACTTGAAGTAATTTTACAATAGCTAGGAATATAACTCATTCTACAGGGAATATTCAATCACTACAAGTGCTAGGTCACATTTTGCATTTATCATAGCACAAGCAACATTACATACATACATACTTTATTGAAGCTCCCTAAGTGGGTTTTTCAGCATCAATGAAAAATCGCTGACCGCCGTGGTCAGCGGTCAGAAGCTATACTAATTGTGGTCATTAGCAGTTTAACTTCGCATTTATTTCATTTATTACCTTCAGTCACAGTCATTCAAGTTTCAAACTTTAGATGATGCTATAAAATTGTTAAGGCCAAATTACTTTATGGCAAAAATTGACCTACGGCATATGCGTCCCCATTCACCCAACCAATTTCGCAGCAACGGGTTTACGATGGCAGTTTGCGGGAGTCAATCATTACACCTATTTTTATGATACCCGTCTACCCTTTGGTGCCAAAAGTTCTCCTGGAATCTTTCACCGATTGACTCAGTCCGTAAGGCGAATGATGGCAAGACGGGGCTTTCATGCAGTTGTTGTTTACCTGGACGACTTCCTGGTAATTGGGCAAACGCAAAGGAAGAGTGCCAGCTAGCCTTCGACACACTGTTGCAACTACTGCAAGATCCGGGGTTCCAAATCAGTTGGCACAAGGTTATTAGTCCCACCCAGAATCTTGCGTTTCTCGGGGTTGAACTGGACACCCTGAGATGTCTGAGATGGCCCTCTCAACAGACAAACTTGAGGACTTGCACCAGATAGTCTCTGCCTTCCTAAGCAGATGCAGAGCCAACAAGAAGCAACTGCAGAGCCTTGCTGGAAAGTTAAATTGGGCTTGTTGTGTAGCCACATTTTGGAGATTTTCTGACATTTTTGAAAAATCTTGAAATCCAAGATGGCGGATTCAGTGTTTTTAATGTACGCCGTCGTTTGGCGTGATATGACGTCACAATTGATTGACACATGACTGTCACGAAAATAAAACGTTTCGGATACTTTTCACACCATACACGTTTCATTACTGTAGCGTGAATACTTTTGGAGATACATTGGATGGGGGAGGGGAGGGCGGGTATTTTCTGCTCCCCTCCCAATCATGCCCACTCCCTTTGACATACATATCCAACAGATGTAAGGTGTTTATAAATGGCTAGCTTGCAATAAATGTGACGAGCTTATTGATTATTCCAAACGTGTTTTGTTATTTTTCGTAGCCTCCGGCCTAAAGTGCAACAGTTGTTCAAGCTCTATTTCCTTTGAAGATTGTATCAATCAGAAAACCGCCGGAGATCATTGTGATGAAGATTACAAGTGTGGAAAGAATCATTACAAGTATAAAGGAAAAGACGTTTATAGTTTGTCATGTGTCAGCATCGTGCACTGTAATAATCCCAGTAACATGTGTCGTGCAAACCTACAGATGAGTGACTGTGACGTAACATGCTGTGATGAAGATCTTTGTAACACAGCCTCGACTCCAGTGGTCAGCGTGCTGGTTGTTTTAGCATGCGTACAAGGAACGTTTATAATGGTCAACGCCGTATTTGTACAGTAAATAAGAGTCCGCCGTGACTAAAACTGAATTACGGTACTAGTCATTTTACATGTATTGGTTTCTTGTATGTTGATGTAGTCTGTTTCACATTGTACAAAATACAATTCAATGCCAGGAGTGTTACGAGAATGAGCGAGTCCCATTATCATATCACTGCGACAGAGAAACTACCTTATTCTTACTAATTTTCGCGCGTACTTAATTTAGCGAAAATGAAAGAGCCATATTTCGCGAGTATTAATTTTCGCGATTTCACCGAAAAAATGGACGAAAATTAGTACTCGCGAAAATTAGCAAGAATAAGGTAGTTCGATGATAAGTAAGTCATTTCTCGTTTATTTGTTTGGATTATCGTTTTCCATTTACACAGTGCGTGTAGTCAAGTGTACTGAATCGTACAGACCCGTAGTTTTAAAGTTGTCGACAGTTAGATGAGTTAGTTGAAAAAATATAACTTAGGTATTATTAGAAAAAATGTCGCTTAACAGCACAGACTTTGAAAGGTTTAGGCATCAAGGCGACACCAACGTCGGGCTCCAGAGTTGGAGGGCTGCACCCTGGTGGATTCTCCAACTTGAAACAGTGCAACAATCGAGCAAGAATCACAAACAGCTCAATACGGGCCAGCGGCTCACCAATGCACACTCTGCGTCCAGAGCCAAATGGGAGAAAACGGTCGGCTCTAGGGGGCAGAAAGCTGCCATCCTCATCTAAGAACCTCTCAGGGATAAACTTGTAAGGATCCTCCCAGACACTTGAATCGTGATGCAGCGACCAGAGATTTGGTATCACGGTGGTGCCCTTTGGAATGAAGTAACCTCCAAGTGTGGTGTCGATTGTTGTCTTGTGGGGGATCGATAGTGGGACAAGTGAAGAAATACGAAGGGTTTCAGTTATAGTGGCCTCCATGTATGGTAGACGTTTCTTATCCTTGACCTCTGGTTGCCTGTCCGGTCCAACGACTTGATCCAGCTCCTCGTGCAGCTTGTCCTGGACCTCAGGATTGTGAAGCAGGTATAACAATGCCCAACATAATGTACTGGCAGTCGTCTCCGTACTAGCTATGAAGATCTCGCCTATGATCAGTAAGACATCCTTATCAGTAATGAGTCCTGTCACAGACGAATCTTCTTCCTCTGCCTCCTTCTTTGCCTTTAGCATGGCGTCGGTAAGGTCTTGAGGTTTGTCCAATCTGTTTGCCTTGACATGTTCTTGATAGATCCTCTGCATCAGCTCATCTCGCTCGTCTAATTTCTCATTGAGTATCTGCATGGATTTCAGTGGAATGAATGACAACCAAGGAAACACGTCCACCACACTTCCACAAGAGACTATCGTTGCCATAGTATGTAGCATGTCCAGCAATTTTGTAAACTCAGGGTCATAAAGCTCGTACCTCGAGCCAAACACTAGAGCGCATATGACGTTCATGACAGCCAGTCGAATATCTCTTGTGACATCAAAGGCCTCGCCAAGGTTTAACTCCATTCGTTTGAACATCAGGTCAAATTCATAGTTGACAACGGACTCAAGTCGACTCAGCAGCCCAGAGCTGTACAATTTTATCGCTGAGTGCACAATCTTGTGGCGCAATTTCCATTCTAAGGAATTATCCTCAAATACGATAGCTTTACCTTCCCGGGAATAAACCTTAGATGTGTGAAGACATGGCCGTCCAGCAAACTCATTTGACTTGGTAATAAGCGCTTCTTTAATAGCAGTTCCACTGATAACAACCACAAGTTGACTTCCAAGATACAGGCGAAACACGTTGCCATATTGTTTCTCCATGTTCATGAAGTCGACGTGCCTTGAATCGGGAGCAAATTTGTGCACATTTCCAATGATGGGCAACGGAAATGGACCCGGAGGCAAATTCTTGTTTTCAGAGAAATGATTTATGATTAGAGTAATAAGAACAATTACAGCCACACCGAGCAGAATCAGTTCTTCCAACATTGCGGCCATATCACAATAACTTTACGTGTATACCTTTGCTTACATATAATTGCATATTGGTCGCATACCGTAACGTTTCTAACTCAAACAATCACAACATTAATTTTCATTTGTTTATATGCATGCTTGCGTGACAAGGTGGAATACATAATTACTAAGAAATAAATTAAATAAAATGCACGCTTGAATGCTCGTAATAATTACTTTTCGGGCTCGCGTCTGTAGCCTGCTGTCATCCTTCTTCTTCTTCCCGTTCGCTCCTCTATGGTGCATAGGGCATCTACCAGACTCTTCCATTCAACACGATCGTGGGCCGTCTGCATTCGATGTCGTTCCAATGTAACCATAGTTGTTCAAAGTGGACGAAAAACGCAGACACCTTGACACTCTGAGAGATGTAATCGAAAATCTCTTGGAGTTTAGGATATCCGTCGAGAACCCAATCCCATTGAACTAAATGGCGGTGTATTTCCTGGTTAGGAATGTTTGCGGATCTCGGAACAGAACCTGCCCGAGCAATACGGAAACGGAACTTCGCGAAACCATACCGACCGAAGGGTTGGGCCCGCCATATAGTTTTTTTCTCCTTTCCAGACGCACCAGTGAATTGCTGGAGGACTGAAGCATCGGCGACCCACCCACCTCCCCACAGCGATGACCTCCGTGCCTATTTGAAGCTCTCGCTCCCTCTCATCTCCGGAGTCGCCTTCTTCCCAAATATGTAAATGAGGTCACTTCTATGGCCTCGTCTCTTGTTTGATTGGGTCTTCCCTTGTGATGTTAATTCTCATCGTTTAGTCTCACTTCTTTTGATCCTGAGACCTGCTGCCAATCTTGAAGTCATAGCTAATGACTGGACCTTTCTCCGTGCATGTAGGTAGCTGTGGGAAAGGAGGACTATATCATCTGCAAAATCAATCGATACCGTGTAACTGGAAAAGAAGGGTCCATAGACCGATTGCATAAATGGCGCCGAATTTGAATGACACTGAATACTTTAGAAGAGCTAAGCCTCGCATTGATGCAGGGAGAAATCCTTTGCCTGGAAACATAAGCAGGAGGCTTAGGTTTTTCAAAGTATTGTTATTCAAATTCGGCGCCATTTATGCAATCGGTCTATTGGATTCCTGTTCTTGAGCTCTCCGTTGTGGTCTTCATAACCTGATAAGATGCAGCGCTGGTCGGGACACCGGTCTTCACGGTAAAAAGGTGCTGTGAGTTCTCCATTGTGGATCACTCTGACCTTGGAGTCGTAATACGACTGCTGTATGATCGAGATGAATTTTTCTGGTCTTCAGTAGCGGAAGAGAATCTTCCATAATGCCGGTTGTGACTGACACTGTCAAAGGCCTTCTGCCATGCAGGTTTTTATCTTTTCATTTGTTGTGGAATTGTTTTTGAAGGAATTAATGTATCAAACACGAGGGTGAGTGTTTCATCCGATTTCCAAACACTGATGGGCGGCCATGTTTGAGGTGTTTGGAAATCGGATGGAACACTGTATTGAGTGTTTGATATTCTCGATCGAGACAAAAACTACGTAAACGGAGAAATAAAATCTACAAATCTATGGTAATAATTTTCAACTTCCGTCAAGGTTATTCCCGGGGTTATCATTTCCGTCGTTTCAGTATAAAGAGTTTGAGACACTAAAAGTCACGCAAGCTGTTCAGCCGCTGTAATTGTAATGTTCCGGATCTGTGCTTGAGGTCACCAATCGTGTGATCTCTTTCTTTAACAAACTAAGGGAAAGTGTCGAGTGGATGAAGTTTTTCGATACTGATTTAATTATCTAATGTTTCGGCGTTGACTTTCCTCGCCGTCGGTATATATTTGAACATATTTTGAATTCGTCAATTCTGAGAGGACCCCTAAAAGTACTTATAGCATCTCTTTTTGATGTAAATGTGACTCAAATTTTATTTCCCTAGAAATACCAATTCTAAAACAAAACTGCTAGTTCCTGTCGTATTTTTTCTGGAACCGGGATAACTATCGCGTACGGTTGTCATTTTGTATTTAAACACCTCTTAGCGGTACCAAGCCACGAATCTTACCCCCCCCCCCCCTTCCCCCCCCCCCCCTCACCCACACACACACCCTCTCCCCTAGGTACGACAATCAGTTCATCTCTCAGTCAGTAGCCGATCATGACCTATCATGTTGTCGTTTCCGAACGGAAAACAAATAAATGCTGCGGTTTCTACTAATAATCCCGCTTGGTGCAAAGGTTTGATACAGAGTCAACAAACAGCAACAATGACGTCATATATACGTCAATAAAAACTGTCAAAACTTTATTTTACAGTAGTTTGCACATCATAAACTACGGATATATACCGGTTGTACGTTGCACTCACGCGAGCAAGGTATGTTAGCATGGTAAAAAATTTGGAAAATAATATTTTCAGATGCTCTGTCATTTTAATTATCGTCTCAGTGAACGAAGGTAAGTGGTTCTTGTGTTCACTAATTAACATTCTCCACGTAAACGTAAATAAATAGGTCGCGCTTTAACGTCGCTGCCAAAGATCGTATCTTCCTTTAGGACATATCATATTTTATTGGAGAACTAATAACGTACTGTAATGCTTTATTCTTAATTATATTGTCCATGGTAACGACCACAAAACGTGTCATTAATCATTCCCAGTCTGCACAGGCCGTTGGCATCCACTCTTTTGTGAGATTTTAAAATCCTTAGGATACCGAGATACGGCCAGTAAACTAAATGGTTTCTGGTCTATATTATGAACATAAATTACAGCTACAAAAAACATGTAGAGTGCGTTTCATTTCATTTTCAACTTGCTGTTTTCTTTGTTTGTTTGAGTATAATTTTTCCATAATAAAAATAAGACCAAGAGATTAACAATGATTGAAGTGAGAGATATTGGTAAACATAGCTGGATATTAACTTGAAATTAAATAATTCAGCTTTTGGTGCATAAACACAAAAGCTTAAGTGCTACTGAGCAAAATAATGTCATTGGTATGGCCAGTCTGGACAGGACGAAAACTGTGTCGGAAACTGACAATGTATGATATTATGATGGGCAATGAAATAAACAACTTATTCGCAAACTGTTCCAACCATCAACCATTAGTTGATTTATTCGCCTTGACATCTCGTTACGTCATATTTATATAAATCAATGATGGTCACATAATAAGCCATGCAGTATGAATTGGCAATTGTCTTGTTTTATCCTTCCTTCTCTCAACGTTTACATTTAATTTGAAGCTGTAAATTTTCAAACGTTGATCATGCAAGTTTGTCAACTTTCCACGAGAGAAGCGAGCCCAGTGACAAGGGCGACTCACGTGTGCCATGTGACTACTTTCGACCATAATGACTGGATTCTGAATTTTAAAAATATATATTCTTGCTCTTGAAATGATCTCTCACCTGACTTTTTCTGTTATTGTTAGTTTCCAGTTTACTTTGTTACTCGTGCACAAGCAAAGCATCATGGGAAGAGTGCCAGAAGCAGCAGTCCCAGGTTTACTGCTCCGGTGCAAACCAATGTTTGAAACTTCACTATGAGCCTTCGAGTGGTGGAAATATTTATCATAAAGGCTGTGCTGTTTCGAGCCAGTGCTCCTCGACTTCAAGACCAGAGTGCAAGACTTTGGGATCATATAAGAAATGTGATGTTTTGTGTTGCAGCGGTGAGTTATGCAACAAGAATGGCAAGATGAACCTTGGAAGTCAATTCGGGATGACGATGTGTTTCTTTCTTATTTCGCAGCTTATTTTATAGCCTATGGTATGACGTCTAGTTTTCGTATACTGTAAAAAAACTACTGCAAGTTATGCAGGTTGAAAGTTTCCATGTATAGACATTGTTGGAAAGTAGTTGGAGGTGTGTGGTTTCAGCGGACGTACTGAACAGTTTTGTGTTTGTTTTGAGGCCAAATAATATAGTAACTTGGCAAAATAAAATCAGAGGTTCGACTGTATACCAGTTTTTTCCCCTCGTTTTACAACTATATAAGATGCAGCATGTTTGTATGTACTTTATCATCTCCGTTTCGAAAACTATTTTAGATTATATTAACTCAGAAATACAAACAGTTTTTTCTTGTTATATTGAACAAATAAAGACGCGAAAGGCCAGGTATTATTACAGCGGCGGATCCAGGATTTTTCGATCAGAGGCAGTCCAAACTTGTACACAGTCAATCACTACATGTACTCCATTAACCCCGGAAGAAGTGACGACTATGTTGAATATAGGAAACATTTACTGCTGTGTAACGAGGTGCAACGCAAGTTTCGTTTTCTTAATAAAAACAATCAGATAATAGCCATATTGTGATCCTTTAGTTTCAAAACTGTTTTAATTACTTGGATATCAGTCCTGGACCGTCGATTCCCCGGGGGGGGGGGGGGGGGCATCCATATGAAAGTGACGGGGATGCTCGTCGTCTCGTTTAGGGGTGTAAATTATGGATTTCGGTCTCACTTAGGGTGTTCAGGACGGGAACGCCGATATTTTTAGCCATCAAGGTATCGTTTAGGGTTGCACGCGAAGAAGAAATAAAATAAAAAAATACTGTCATACTGTGTTGATGGTCTCATTACCAGAGATCTATTGCAACTTATTTGAAGTCACTATAACTCTTGTTTGTCTGTCTTTTTTAGAATGGTATCTTTTAGGGGTCAAATAAAGCTTGAGCCACGCCCAGATTGGTCTCCTTTAGGGGTTTAATTCAAAATTTCCGACGAGCATCCCCGTCCATTTCATATGGTTAACCCTAACCCAAACCCTGATGAATATTTGAGTGGCGATAAGATTTATTCTAGCTTGGGAAGTTGTTCATTCAGTTACAAAGAAATGAAAACACTTCACTCAGATTCGAAATCAAAACGCCTCTTATGGTTCAACTTGTTTAACTTGATAGTTTTAACTTTCCGCAAAAACTCAAAACTCTTTATTTTGCATATAGCGGGTAGATATAAAAAGTGTCCATTGTTCTGCGAACAACACTACTTTTCACGTTTTGGTGCAGCCGGTCACTAGTTGAAGTAAGGCGGATAAAACAGTGATTATGTTTTTACCGCAGGCTTTACAAACATCCCTTGGGTGGTGCGGAGAGGACTGTTCTCAGACTCAGTTCGTGTAGTGCCCATCCCCCCGGGGCATTAGGATAGCCCACCCGTCACCCCGGGAATTTGACAGCTACACAGTGTGGCTTCGCCCTCGCAGTTTCGGACAATCCAAACATGAAGAACGGAGAGTCCCGCAAGGGCTAGAAAAGCTTGTGAATATTTTTAAAGGTGTGTTGGTCAGTTTTATGTCTGTTCACTGGCTATAAAAGACAAATATTTATATTCCTCTCCGTCTTGACTCTTGAGCAGTATGATCCCGGGGATTGCGCGTTTGGCCTTCTTTTTGAGCCTGACCGTGGGCAATTTGAACGGCTTGCTTGTCCCCACTGTGGGGAATTTGCCACTCCCCCCCCCCCAACAAATGCTAATGCTGGGAGTTGGCCGGGGGGATGGGCACTGCTGTAATTGACTGACAAATAAAGAGGAAAACGACCATCAATTGACCAACTTTATTATTCAATATCCACAATCTACACACATATTTCTCATTGTTAGTTTTTCTACAATCCCGTGAGGTAAAAAAAAGCAAAACACTTTTTTTGTCATTACCAAAGGAGAAGCAGAGTAATGAATATCCATTCAATGTGGTTGACGCCAAATGCTCCTAAGAGAGTAGACATGAGCACACATCCACTTCAGCATATAGCATATCTATTTCATGCTTCTGGTACTGTGATGGGTCAGGTAACATACTCTGTGAGTTCTTCAATATGATATTTTTTATTAAAGTGAATGAATAGTTGTTGAAAGTGACAATATCAATCATTTTCCAAACGTAGAGCGAACAATTATTTTCTTTTGGAAATCATTTCCCAGTGCTTATAGTGTTATGTTATTTTAAGAGATTTTCCACAAATTGTTTAAGCTCCTCTGGTTTTATAAGCCCTGTAAAGGTGTCAACAACCTTTCCATTTTTTATTGCTAAAAACATGGGGAATTCCTTTAACCTAAGGGAAAGAAAGAAATACAGAGTTTAATGTGGCTATATCTACACATTCCAAACTGACTAAAAAAGAGTGTCCTTTCTTTTATTATTAGTAGTTTGTACTAACTTGTTAGTCTAGTTTGCACTTGTTAGTCTAGTCTGTACTTGTTAATCTAGTTTGTACTTGTTGGTCTAATTTGTATTTGTTAGTCTAGTTTGTACTTGTTAGTCTAGTTTGTACTTGTTGGTCTAATTTGTACTTGTTAGTCTAGTTTGTACTTGTTAATCTAGTTTGTACTTGTTGGTCTAATTTGTATTTGTTAGTATACTTTGTTCTGGCTTGTTTGTCTAGTTTGTTAATGATGAATCTAGATTTTGGATCCTCTAAGCTGTTCTAAATCAATACTTACTTCATATTGCATAGCCAATTCAGGATTGTTGTCAACATCAACTTTAGCCAGTTCTAGCAATCCATTCTTTTCTCCTAGGATGGCATCTAACCTTGGAGATAGTGCTTTACAAGGAGTACACCAACTACAAACAAACACAAATATTAGTCAAAATCAGTTTGTGTCAGTTTTCAAAGATTGCACCGAGTGTTGTACAAGCTCAACAGGAAAATCTGACAGTAATTTATACAGTAGCAACGTTAATCCTATTCTGCTTGTGTTAAATGTTTTGAGTTCCAGAAAGTGCCCCCTCTATATCTCCAAAAGCATACATTTGCGCTGTGGCAGCAAAACGTGTATGGCATGTACAGCATTCAAAGCTGTTTATTTTAGTGGTAGTCATGTGTCAATAATTATCATGACATCATATCAAATTACATTTAATGTAATTACGACATCTGCACCATTTTGGATCTACCATGTTTGATTTTAAATTTTTCAAAAATGTTCCCTGATATCTTTTACGAAAAGTCACGAAGTTTGGTTACAATTGCACTTTTTAAGTTACATATATATATTAATTTTGAAATCAGCACAGGCACTTTCTGCGGGGGACGGGGGGAAGGGAAGCAGCTGGCTTTATAAAATAATGGACTTGGCCGTGTAACATAGTGGTGCTGCGGGGCAACCGAGTGCACACAGTAGCACTCAAATAGTTGCTAATGGAAGTGTCACATGGGAACTTATTAAGAAGAAAAAAGCATGCCAGGCAAGGAATTCACACCTAAAATTAGTATGCTAATTTTGATTAATTGTTTTTTATTTTTTTATTTTACTTTACAGGGCCCCATTGTAAAACACAAATGTGACATGGGCTCCCTGTCAAAATATTATTATTATTATGCAATCCAGAAGGAAGACATGTTCTTTTCGTTGTTGGCAGATTTCACTTCACCACATGTATTATGATAAACATATCTACTTCCCTTCCCATTCCAGTAGCACCGCTTCACGTCACAGATCTGAAAGACTCTTGCTGAAGCCAGCAAACACAGCTCCTGAATACTGCGGTGCAGAGATCTATTTCTCGGCGGCATGAAACATCAGGCCAACAATCTGCCTGAGCTGCGTTTGCAGGCTAGTCATGCATGCAGCTCTGCGCTGCGAGCTTGAAAAAGTTTTCCCGAGGAAAACAAGTTTTGGTTGACGTCATTCTTAGCAATGGCTTGACACACAGGATTCACACTGTTGCCCAGCACTGCTATGTCCTCAAAGAAAAGTGCCGCCTTTCTATCCCCCCCCTGCCCCCTGACCCAGACAGATTACAGTTAAGATCAAAGTATACCTTCAAAGGCCAAACTTGGTCAAAGTGTTTTTTATGTAACGACTTTAAAATGAAGCAGAAAAATCAGTTTGTGTGTACTTATAAAACATGCAATGTAACTTGTTTATTTGGGAAGTGCGGATGAGCTAGTGAATTGGCTGCCATAGTACATGTACATTGTAAGTTCATATACATGTACAATAACTATGCAGGCACATTGACAATACAGAAATGTGTGCATAAGTTCAGACACACCTAGTATGTACAGAAGTTGTAATATGCTTTTAATTAAAACAAACTTTATAAATTCATACTCAGCATGGAAGTCCACAAGAACAGGTTTTGTAGAGGCAAGAACTCTTTTTTGAAAGTCATCATTATCTTTCACTTCAAATGGGGCTCTGAAATATGATGTTGTAGTGATGTGCGCTGATGTTCCAGAGAGATACTTTGGTGAAAATAATGCCCTGTGGTGAGATGTCAAACGATGAGCCATCCTTAACATGAAGCAAGCTGTCAAAATACACATCAATATTTAACAGTGAACAAAATTAATTATTTTTTTTCACACTACAGTATCTGACAACATTTGTCCTTGAGGAGGGGCATTTGGCGGTCACATTTGACACTGTGGTAAGAGATTTGAACACTGTTTTGGCCCAGCGGTGGGCTAATGGTTATAGCGAATTGGACTCCTGATCAAGCAGTCTGGTTCAAGCACTGGTCGGGGTCATTGCGTTCTTGGGCAAGACACTTAACTCCACAGTGCCTCACCAAGGAGTATAAACAGGTATACCGGCAAATGGTCATGGACACCTGATGAAATGCTGGAGGTAGCCCAGACTCGTACCCAGTTGCTATTTATCTGGTTAGAAATAAAATTATTTTAGCTGAGGGAATCTGGAGCGAGATTAATTGTACAAGTCAGGGGGTATGCAATGGACTAGCATTCCACCCAGGGACAGAATCCGGGATAAGCTGCGGCAGCGTGGCCCAAGTGCAGCTTGACCTTTACACTGGCCCAGGGGGTGGAAATTTGATTTGAATAAGCCAATCTTCAAAATCAAATCACCTGGGGATGGGGGATGATCGGTGTATAAACTCTGATAACATGTTTTTTTTTAACCAATCAGAGTACGCGCAACTTTCAGTCTATATTTTACATAAGTTACATAATAATTTAAGTAGTCTGAAGTGTCAGCCGTCTCCTCGCTCTAACCACCTCCCCCCCCCCCCCCCCCCCCCCCCCCCCCCCCCCGGTGGGCAGGCGAGAAGAACGTCTGAAGGCCGAACGTTATAATGTCGTCCGGTGACGTCACGTACTCTTGCGGAAATGGTAGGTAGATTTTGATTGGTTTCCTATCTAATTGGTTCCCGATAATATAGATGACCATTACTTATTGGTCACAAAAGGCAAAAGCTGTCAAAGTATGCCGGCGGGAGGTGTGGACGTGGTGCGAGGAAAAATTGTAATAAGCACGTACGCCGAACTCAGAAGTGATGTATCCGGTTTCCCGGTGTGTTAAAAATATTTTTCTTCGGTTTTCTCAAGCTTGATGTATATCACATAAAGGAATGACATGTACATTTTCTCAAAGTCGAACTATTTCAAGGTCAAGGCAAGCCAAATAACTCAGTTAAGTCTTACCGCCGTCCACTATTATTTGCAAGAGCATCTAGCTTTTGTCCGTCATCATGTGTAAGTCAGTGTAATGTCTTCATAATTTCCCCTTCTTATTTCACTCCGCGTTCCATGGACCGATTCCTAAGCTTTATATCTCATCGATTGCGGGTGAAAGAACGAGAATAAAAACCATATCCAGGCATATTGCGTATGGGAATTTGTAACTGGCAAGCCGCGATGTGTGTATAATATACAAACGTGTTTTCAATGAAATTTTAAAATGCAACATTGTCATAAATTAGAGCGTGACGTCACCGGACGACATTATAACGCTCGGCCTTCAGACGTTCTTCTCGCCTGTCCGCTGACACTTCAGACTATAATTTAAGCTTATTTAAAGGGACACTGTCCCAGCGTATTTGCTCAAAACTGTTATAAATGCACGTAATGGTCTCTAAATCTATCAAATAAGAACTTAGTAAACTCTACCTAAATGATAAAAAGCAATTTCTTCAAGAAATTCCATACTGCAACAAAAGTTTTGCAAAATTTCAAAGATGTCCGAGCCAAATTTGAAACTTTGAAAAACTGACATCCTGACGTTTTTTCAAAAATCCATATTGCAATCCATTTCCATCCTCGCTGTCGTTCGTCATCCTCACTTCCTAATGGGTTCCTGTCATTTGTCGAGTGTTATTCTACAGAATCAAACCATTATTGTTCAACTTCCTATGATCTAGATATGTTTCTGAGCTTCCCAAAATCATGCTAAAATCAGGACAGTGTCCCTTTAATAAGATTTGTAGGTTCCCATTTATAGCCAGCACAGGCTACAGCATCTGCATATCAAATGTGACGGTTATTAATTTCCAGCAGAATCACAAAACCTTAACATTAACCCCTAGCCTTACCAAAGTCCTTTTCAAGCCGGTTTCAGAGCCGCACATAAGCTTACTAGCTAGTAAGAGAATTTACAGGATTCATGTAACTCGAGATCACTTCTCTTTTATACTCAGCCATAGTTTTACACTTAACACCTACATATATTTATAACCTAACCCTAACCCCGGAGGTGCCTTACCTTCTTAGTTTCTGCAAATTTATAGATTATCGCCCGATTGAAAACGACACAGTATTAAAATTCTTCTTTGTGTACGAAACGACCACGAAACTAGGCTCGATTACCAGCCGCTGTTCGGGAAAATGAGCCCACGCTCATCCCCCGAAGGCACGGCTGGAGTCGTGAGCTTGGCATTGTTAATTTCCACCAATGAGAAACGTGCCTGCACGAATCGGGCAGGCATAAATTATCTTTCACGGATGCAAAGCTGTTGTTTGGGCCGGCGTTCGATCGTCTTCAAGAGACATTTAGCCTTGAAACTCTCGAAGATATATGCAATAGGAATCGTTAATGTCAATTAATGGGCATGATGTCTTTGTAATTCAACCGACAGGATGGATTTTTCATCCGCACCAAGGAAATACGTCACGGAAAGTTCGCGCTAAGCCGGGGAGCGAAGCCACTACAACCGCACAAGGCAACTAATGAGATCCATTTGGATATTCGACATGTACTATACAATTCATAAAACATTCGGTAAACTTGTGTGATGAATTTTATCTGGGATTTGATGTAAAATCGTGTGGTGCCAGAACGCGACGTCTCTGGCGAAATTGCATCAAAACATTGTTTCTTGTCACGCACTGGTCATGTTACATCTTGTAATATTTAATTTCATCCCGGGTTTTCAGTCATATATCTTCACAATAAAGGCGAGAAATCAACATCCTTCGCGGAATATTTCTGATCAGATCCTTTTCTTTCGAAAATATAAGAGATAATAGAAAATAAATGAATGTCACGAGCCGGAGTAGCGTTACATAAATTACTTTTTTTGATTACGTCACAGACACGGCTGTTCGCTCACGCGTCCAGCCGTTCTTCTCGGGGAGGAACAAGACCGGACTCGAGATAGCGGCGGAAATCGAGCCTACCACGAAACTTGTATCCAGGACTCTCGCAAGCCCAAAGGGCTACCTGGGAAGGTAGATGCTTGTAGTTGCGGCGGGTCTAATATGCTGGTAACTGGTAACTGGGAACTGGGAACTGGGAACTGGGAACTGGGAACTGGGAGCACGAAGAGTTGTTCCCATTTTGTTATTATTTTTTTATTACAAACTTTTCTCATACGAGGGTCACTAATGTTTTGATTTTGCGCTTGTGGCGAACCGATAAGTGTTACACAAAACCGATCCTGTAAACTTTGTGTCAGAACAACCGACGTGAATTCTAACGTTATGCGGTGATTTCAACTTAATTAATTAGTGTCCTAATTACTTTCAAACCCTTTTTGCTTTGAGGCGTCACAACGGTAAGTTATGCAATTTGAAAGTCACGCTTCGTCACGGAGCAAACTTCACCGCTGGCTTTGAGGCGTCACAACAGGTTATACAAATACATTTCGCTGGGTTCGTGATAATTTTCTGTTGTTGTATCTCGGTTCAGAATCGTTTATCCGATTCATCGAATTCGATGTGTATAAAAGTAAACTTTATATCGAAATTTCGCTCGCTTCGACGTCGCGCGGACGGCTAGATAATTATGCGCACTGATTACAATCTTGTGAAATGTAAACAAACAATATATCCTTTCACATTTCCGCGGACTATTTTTTGACGGTTTAAGGTTTATTTCAAGTAAATTGCTTTCCGTGAAAGAAGAAAATATTATTTTCTATCATTCTTTCGGTTTCTATGAGTGAAATATACTATGTGTTGAAACAGTTTTTCGAAGGAAACGCGCTCCGACTGACTGGCTTCACACGGACGTTTGCAGATTTAAAAAAAATACGCCTCTAAAATATACATATTTCTCGTTCTTTAAATTCTTAGAGGGACTGGCGAGCCACCGAGCCGCCGAGCCACTAAAAATCAAAACATTAGTGACCCTCGTATGAGAAAAGTTTGTAATAAAAAAATAATAACAAAATGGGAACAACTCTTCGTGCTACCAGTTCCCAGTTCCCAGTTCCCAGTTCCCAGTTCCCAGTTCCCAGCTACCAGTTCCCAGTTACCAGTTCCCAGTTACCAGTTCCCAGTTACCAGCATATTAGACCCGCCGTCGTAGTTGCCATGCGACACAAATATGGCGGATGTTCTCTTTGGACATGATAATCATGGCAGTCAAAGGACTTACAGCGAAGCAAAAAGCTGCTTTGGCAGAAATAGTCACTTCTGAAACTTTACTCGATATTGAAGAATACATCAGACCACAATTTCCACCCAAGTTATCAAGCAAAGAACCATTAATATCGGAAAAGAATTTCAGCTTACCGAACGTGCGTTCTAGAAGACGTATTGTTCAGGATGGACATGGGAGATGGAGGGAGGTTAAATCACCAATTTACTCTAGTAATTTACAGTCGTGTTTGAGAAAAACGTCAGGCTCAGATAAAAGACAACATAGATTGGTGAGTGAAGATGGAGGTAGTGGAAAAACTGTTGACAACAGACATACAAATTATAACAATCTTTCCATGGCCTTGAGGTCGAACGTTTTCCCAGGTGTTGGAAATAATCAATGGCATAGTACAACAGCTAATGTTTTCACGGAACAAGAAATTATTCCAACGCCACAAAGAGGAACGTTCTTTGGTATTCAGACGGATGAGTTTGCACAGTGGTCAGCGGCTAATGTGCACCATGAAAGAATGAAGAAAACGTGGGACACATATCTTGATACTCTACCAAAACAGGCAGGTAACTATTATATTTACCAGATGGTAGATAAATAAAAAATAAAATAAAAATATCAGATGAATTAAAAATTAAATTAAAATGCTGAGGTAATCTATGAGGTGTCCCACATTGAAGCAGACCTGCTGACTGGAATGTAGCCTGGAGTAATATACATGTAGAGTGGAAGTTGGAGGGGCGCACACAAAGGAAGAAATGTGCACACCCCTCCAACTCATGCTCTTATTACTCCAGTGCCTTATCAGTTTTGCATTCCCTTACAAATCAACTGTAGAGAAATATTGGAAACAATAGTTTGGTTTGATTTGTCCTTGCATCATTGGTTTATACATATTTTCAGTTTTCCTTAGAGGGAGGAGGGAGGGGGTGTTTCTGGCCAATAAATCCACTTGTTGTGGGATGGATTTATGGATACGGTTTCAGTTTGATAATTTCAGTATTGCAAGTCTGGAAGTGTATGTACTGGTCTTGTTATCTAGAATGTTGTTCCAGAAAATGTTCATACCCTCCCCACAGAAGGTTTTTTGGTTTGAACCCCCTCCCCCCCCCCACTCCTTGGAAATTCCAGTTTAGCTTCATATACTTTCCTTTAAAAAAGAGGGTAGGCAGCCACCTTCAAATGTTCACCATTTGTATGTTATTCAAACAACTCTTGATGTATTTTTATTTTATTTACAGCAAACTGGAAACTCCAAGAACCAAAAGAAATAACTCCCAAGGCTGAGAAACCTCCACCTCAAATAAAAGTCAAGAAACCCAATCCTAAACCCAAAGTACAGAAGAACCAGGCTGCAATTGTTGAGGACAAAGTTACACCTGAAGAGACTCCACCTTCACTACCTCCAATAGACAATATTCCCAATGACGACAATGATGATGACTTTTGGGACTTTTTTGACAAACCTTTCAATAAACCAAAGTAGAATAATAACAATATCTAGTAGCTACATTATATTTACAGGAATTAAAACTTTAAATGCCATATAGTCATACACTTGGTAAACAGTCCTGATACATGTACATACAGTAGTTTACAGAATGAGACAGGTGAAACTCTGTTAATTGCTGGTACACTGTAGTCTAATATCAGTGGCATTTTTAATGTGGAACCCAAATTTTGTTTGGGGGACCTGTGCCCCTCCCTTAGATCCACCACTGAATGTATGTACATCACAAGCTTAGCAGGTTTCTTCAAAAAGTAATTTAGTTGCTACAGTACTTTGTTTAGACCTTTTAGAAGCATTTGTTTGTATTGAAGAAGGCATTAGCAATTAATAAACAAAATAATTCAATTAAGGAACTTCCAAGTCTGTATAATTATGTAACTTTAAGTACAAAACAATATTACAACAAATTAATATAAAGTATTTTTTATAAGAGAGTTAGTGCAGTATTATATTACATGTATGTAGCTAGGTGATTACCAGTATCTTTTTGCTATTTCAAGGAAAGAAATCATAAAAATTTAATAACAGTCAAAAATACAATGTTTGTATATTGTATATTTTGATTTGTATAATAGCAATAAAAATGCAATACAAATTCAATAATGTTTGGCTTGTCCTTTGTGGATATGCTCTGCTATGTATCAAACTCACTTGCACCAGCCTCGTTCCCAGGGTCTTCTCGTTTTTCAAGATGGTGGCTGATCACCATCTTGAAAAACGAGTAGACCCTGGAAATGAGGCTGAGGTTGCACTTGTACAGCAGCATCTTTTGACCGCAGGCATGACATTGTACATGTAGGAATTAGCTTAGGCCCAGAAAATGTACCCAGTTTTGTTGAAATAATGTAAGCCCCAGAAGGGCCCACCCTTCCACCCTTCTCTCCTTTCAGCATGTCTGGATCCACCACTGGTTGCTGTTCAACATCATTACATGTTTGTGGCTGCAGTTAAGTCTGTAGTATGCACTTGCAGCTCACAAGAACAGAAATGAATGACATTATTGGGTGCACTTGTGTCCTTAGTTAAGAACAAACATTGATAGAGTTGATTTCACATTGTGGATAGGATTTCATCTGCAATCTGGGTTTCTAGTGGTCCCAAAGCTGAAAAATAAAGCAGTTAATAATAATTATTGTGACAGTGATGTTTGAAACAAAATTTAAAATATATTTTATTAAACTGAAACTTGATAATTATTTCCAAGGAGTTTGTGGAATACATTCAATGCGTGGTTCCCGAAAATATCCATACCCCCTCCCCCACAGAAGGTTTTTTGGTTTGAACTCCCCACCCCCTGAAATTTCCAGCTTAGCTAAAAAAAACTGTCTTTTGAGACCCCTCTCCCCTCGGAATTTCCAATGACCTTCCTTGGGGTCAGTGGGTATAGATGGAACCGCAAAATACACACTTCATTCTACAGTGTCCCCGTCGCCCTAATAGACTTTGAGTTGTTTATAATTATTGCTTTCAAAGAGGCTACATGTATGTAAGCTGTGTTCTTCTTTTCAAAGTAAAGAGCTACGTGTACATATATTAAACAGTGTTACTGTAAATAAACAAATGTTACCTCCAGGCATCTCAGGGAAAACAGCATCCTGATCACTGTGACCAAATATTCCAACAATATCTACATCATTATCATTAGTCTTGAGAGGTGATCCCATCCCTGGAAGTAAATCTGCTACAGGGACAGTTGTGCTTGGAATAGGTGATGAGAATGTCGACAATGGATCAGCTTGTGAACTTGATGGCACTATACGGAGAAAATACATCATGGGCCCCACATTACTTGAGATTCGTAAACTGACAATCAATTTAACAATGAAATTACCACCTATTTCTGTGGTCTAATATTAATATTAAAATTCAAGTGGAAGTGGAACCACAATTACTGAAACAAGCAGTTTCACTGTAAATTTTTAATTCAAGGACAATTTATGGCACTATAAAAATTTTCTGTAGACCAAGAGTATGTACACACTGTAGAACATGGAAAAAGTGGTCAATTAAAAAACAAATACGTACATGTAACATTGAAATTTTAGTAGCGATTTAAGGAACAATTCAGTGTCATTACATGTGACAGTTTTTTGTTATATGTTCAAAATACAAACATCCAATCCATTTATTACAAATTTAAGTGGTGACAATTAATCACAATATACATGTACAAAAAATATTCTGAAAGTTGTGTCGCATTATGTTGTTTTAATGGTCTATTCTTCCATCAACCACAGGTCTTGACCAATGGGCATGTAAGAATTATGCCAGTGTTATTGTGAAATATGATATTGATCTTAGTTATGCAGTAGTACATGTAGTAATAGTAAAACTTTATTTAAACACGGTATCAATTCACAATACATGCTCTTCCATCGAGCCGTGTATTAAATTAATTACAATTATACTAAATTAAATTATATATTATAAAAAATTAAAGTTATGACAATATTATTTTTAAATCAAGTCTACATGTATAATGTATATATTTTGTAGTTGGCCCTCTTCTGTGATTTGTTATTAATTGATATATAAGCTACTGCATATATTGATATTCTACATGGAAAATTGTATTGCATTGTAAAATGAAATGATTGTTTACCTTCCAATATTTTTCTTTTCTTGTTCTGTGGTTCACTAGAAGAGGATATCATTTGCTGTGATTGTTTACTCTTTGTTTTTTGTACTTTGTGGGGAGTTTTCTTGTTCGTGGATCCTTTTCTTCAATGCAGACTTTATTTGTGCTCTAATAATGGAATTAAAACAAGTTCTACAACTTTATAGGCTACTCTGTTATATAATGCATACAATTAAATTTAAAAAAATGAAAATATTAAAAACATCAAGTTTCACAGGGAATTGAAACAAGGAGAATATTGATACTTGATTGTATCCTTGTACACTGTACAAATTGTACACATAATTAATTAGTTATCTCAGCATGCAAAGTTTGTAATTCCCTTGTAAGTCCTTGTATAGTAGTATAATAATAATAATTTATTGTATTACAGTGAAGATGACGCTACCGTTGCCACTCAACAAAGTTTGTGATTATTTTGACATCTTTTTGACACTTTGATGGGTTCCGTTTTGTGGCGCCACTTTTTAACTAGACTAGAAACTAAAACCATTGAAATTTCACGACTCCTTGGATTTTGATTGGTCAAGTCAAACGGAACCCATTCGAAAGTCGTCAAAAAGTTGTCAAAAAGATGTCAAAAATTAATCAAAAACTTTGTCGAGTGGCAATGGTAGCGTCATCTTCGCTGTAATGTAGTGTAATTTCATTGTAACTCCTACTAGTAGTATATTAGTATTGTATCATCATTAATAAAAAATATTTAATTAAATATAATATATTTATAATTAAACCTTTGACTCCCAAGAGTGCTAAGTTTAAAACTGAGGAAAAAATATTGAATTTCATTTTGCAAAATTGTCAAAAACAATCAGCACCAATAGGCCCTTTGCATAATAACATGACCATGCCAATCATAAAAATAGGTGGTAGTACAAAATGGTAGCCAGAAATGGAAAGAGTGTGATGAGATTAGCAAGGTTGCCATTTTTGAGACCGCTGTTGCTTAAGAGTGAGATTTTATGGTAGTTTGAAAGTTTGAAAATTTAAAGGATTTGTATGCTGGATGCCTTGCCACCCAGCATACAAATCCTTTAAATTTTTCAAACTTTCAAACCACTATACAATGTAAAATATCACGCTTACGCATCAGCTGCCTCATCACGCTCTTTCCATTTCTGGCAACCATTTTGTACTACCACATGGTCGTGTGACCGTATTATGCAAAGGGACTATTAAAAATACTGCTCAATAGACCTTATCCATAAATGGCGGCCGATTAATTATTCGTTTATATTCATGCTAATCAGCCCCCCTAGCCTCGTTAGGGATGCTGATTAGCATAAATATAAAAGATTAATTAATCCACCGCCATTTATGAATAAGGTCGATAGCTTTCATTTGAATGGTCACACACTAGGGTTTCAACCACACACTGAAAAGTTACAGCCACATTTATTGACTCAAGGTTTGAATCTGGAGTGAAAGGGTTAATTAAGAAAAAAAAGAATGATATTGGGATAAAAAAACAAAAAACAAATTTAGACCACAACATATTAATATGTAGGAATCTCCTTACACAGATTTGCTCTTGACTTGACCACTGATCTTCTTCAAATCATCTCCAAATCTCTTAACTGCACTTCTTAACATTTCAATTTCCTCATCTCCCCACTTTCCACTGTTGCTACATATAAAAAAAAACATGACACTTGCCGAAAATCCATTAAAATAGCTAATATATACATGTATCTTGATTATCTTTAAACCTGTACATACCTTAAAGTTTTTTTTTGTACATACCTTACAGTTGTCATCGAGGGTGACACACCAGTCTCATTATTCAATGGATGTAACTGCATTGTTAGCTCTCCTAAATGAGAAAAAGCTTCTCCTGCAGCCGTGAAAATTTCTGCTACCTAAATATTAATGTTAAATAATGGTAACTGTACTTTAAAAATGTATAATCTCCATGTTTAATTGAATTAACACCAAGAAGTGGAAAATAGAGTAGGGAGTGATATATCCCTGTCCTCCTATGACCTCATTTCCCAAACAGAGGCTGGTAATCGAGCCTACATGTATCTGCTATCGTACCTCTAGTCACTCATTTGACTGAGTAAATAAATCCAAATCCAACCTATTAAAATTTGTTATTATTATCATCGGATATAGTGTTCATTATTATTCTCCTATTACGTCATTTCACCATATACATGTAACAGGGATCCATATTCGCAGTCGTCTGGTCGTCCGTGACGACCAAAACATCGTACGGACGACCAAAATAACTTGAATACTCGTCCTTTGGACGAGTAAAATCTGAGTCCGTAATTTGCATATGAGTACCTGCCTTCTATTGATTCCTCATCCAACTGGAACTTTCAGAAAACAGAGACAAATTTGCAGCTTTCTTTCGCGATCGAATCATAATTTTGGGCGCCATGTTTGATAATGCGGTATTTTCATGTTGTCAACCACTGTTATTTCTCTGACGTACTACAGCATTCAAACGTGAAAAAGTGAAAGTGAAGCTGGCGAAAAACAAGCAAAATATGAAAAGGAGAACGGCAATGTGCCTTCCTACCTTCGTGGCAGAAATAAAGGCCCTGGCTGAAATTTGTGCCGCCCTGCATTGCTATCATCGTCTGCCACATCGCAAACTGCTTCGGCTGGAGGCAATATGTTTTGCAAAATTTGCCAGTCAACGTCCCAGTTAGTCACTGGCCCAGAAAAAATGTTTTTGTAGATGCTGGCTGCACTGTGACATCGCTTCACCTGGAGTCCATGAAGATCCACAAAGCGTCTTTCAAATCACTTTAAAATAATGGTCGTGGCCGCCAAACGCCGTTGTTAACCTACATGTACATTGTAGCGCGATGCATTATACGATGTTAATAAAAAAACGCAAACGTTTTTAACATGTAGCCATTCTGTCGCCTTTTTTTTTACCAATAATTCTCTACTTTTGAAAGGGCAACCAAAATTTTGCCAGGGCAAGTATGTTTTTTGGAATACTTGCCCGGCTGACGACTTTGAGAAAAAACGAATATGGATCCCTGATGTAAGGCACAAGAACACGTAAAATATGCCACAGTATTGACTACTTGAACAGAGCGAATACGGAGTAGAATAATAATCCCTTATTCGATGGTTTAACATATAATACGAGCGGACATTTTGCTCATTGCTCGCATTTTTCATCGCCCCTACGGGGCTCGGAAAAATACTACGCAACTCGCAAAATATCCGCACATATTATATGTTAAACCATCGAATAAGGTGTATATATTACAATTCAACAATAGGTGAGGAATAGAAAGTGGCATCATGAATACAATGATCAGATAATTAATTAAATTCAAACTTCACCTTTGATGCAGATGAACTCATCTTCAATCAATTCATCACAGATGTAAAGTCAACAAATAAAGTGGTTAAACCACGAGTAGTAAACTGAAATAATAAACACAGATTGCTAGTTACAAACATCAAATGAAACGGTGAACAAGCATAAGCTTATTATTATTCAGGATACACTCAGTACATTTTTATTAAATCAAGCCTAGTTAACGAAGATTAACCCTGTGACCCTGTGTTCCGTAGTTCAGCCTGGCTGAAATAATAACGATGTATTCGCAAACTTCACAACAAGTCAACATTTCTGACATTAACTCTTCTTTTCTCAAATTTTGAGCACATTTTGACTAAATTCAAACATTAAAGCTTTCGATTCATTTGTGTACGGTTCACAGCTGACTTTTTCATTTGCTGAGCATTGAGACTTACCTTTCAATCTTCAATGCCCTAAAAATCACTGAAATCGCTCGTAAAAGGGTTTTCTGGAGAAGAAATACATTCAAACACGTTCTACAAACATTTTGTTCCGACCGCCATTTTTGTAGATAAATTCTTCACCAGACCTCTCTCCCAATCTCGTACCCAGTGCCTCGGTCAGACTCCTCGGTCAGAAATTATGTCACCTGCTCTCAGCTGCCCAAGAATACCCGGCAGCACACTGCTGGCTCTCACAGTGCCTCTCTCCACCGGGCAAACTGTTTGTCAACCTGACAAAATGCTGGGGGAAGTAACCTGCGTTGACTAACGTTTTTTTCCAGCCTTATCCCACACGGCTTGTCTATTTTTTTTTCTTTCTGCGGGAATCCACCTGAGCACTGGCTACTGTATGTCGTGCTGACAAGACCCAATAAGTGAAACAGCTGTCCGCGGCTAGTTACTCACTGCAAGTATTTTTTAGTTTATTTATTTTGGTGTTTAGCGATCTTTTTAGCCTTTAAAAAGGCTAACAGCAAACACCACACAGGTCACGAGGCTGCCAGTAATCCTTACACTGTTCGTGTTTCAGTTCCATTCAGCCTTATCCCACTTGGCTTATGCTATTTCCTTAATTACTCCTAGTCATGGTCAGCAGTGGGGTAGTGGTATATACACTATACCATATACATAATAATAATAATACGCTGGATGTCGTTTCTTTGCTGATAAATTATTAGTGACTACACTGACGACACACAAACTGCTCCGCTAAACATGCTAACAGGAATATTCTGCAGGCCCATACAACCATGCAGAAATCCACACTAAAATCCGCCAATAATTGAAAATGAGGGATTGGCCTTTCTTTTCTCTATTTTCTCTTCTATCCACGCGTAGTTACATTGTCACAAAACCAGACGTATAACCATTAGATATCAGTGTAAGCCAAAGGAAGTGTTCGTTAAAAACGGTCATGAATCGGTCGGCTGGTCGGGTCAGCCGCATGAGATTAAGCTAAGAAACGCTACTGATAAACAGCAAATCGCGGTCTGTTTATCAAAAAGATATATAAAAAATGCTTATCCCATTAATACGTGCATGTTCACTTTTTTATTGATGGACTTTCTTAACTGTAAAACAAGGCGGACAGGCGCGGATCCAGACCGGCTTTCACCGTTTTACGGAAATTTTCGAAATGACTCAAAATCAATTTTAAAGAGTGAAAATCTAAAAAAACTTTTGCGGGGAAACATGCCTCCGGACTTCCATAGATTCGGCGCTCAGACTCTAGTAAACCGGTCAAGTTTTTTCCGATCCGCGCCTGGCGGAAAATCGTGCCCAGCCATCACGGTACATGTAACCCACAAAGAGCAATTAAACAAAAGAAAAAAAAAAAATATATATATTACCATCATTTCTTTCCACAGCAATTAAACAGTTTTACGCTGATCCGGTTTATTTTCTCAGGTTCTTCCATCCGCTGTCGCCTAATTAAGTCAGCTGATGTTCAGTCAGTTTATTGATTTTTGCCTAATTATCTTTTGGAAATTTGACGACATTTGTAGCATTTCGTTTCCTGAGTGAATCCAATCATTCTATGATTCAATCATTCCATGGAATTTCACTCGCGGCTATTTGCATATAAAAATACAAAGCTAAATATAACACAAAGCAGCGAGTGGCGTCGTTTAAGATCTTTAGTTTGTTGGTTGCTCTTTCTGTTCAGCAAGCTAGCAATGGATGCAAAATACCAAGAGGAGAAACCTCTTAGAGCTGAATCATTCAGAGTACAAGAGCCTGAATGTCGGACAAACAGGGTTGCTACACCGGGAGGTTCGTAAGTAAAGGCGTGATCGCTACTGTGGCTGCCTTGGTTATAGTACTCATCATTTTAGTTATTGTCCTCGCCGTCTTGCTCGGTAAAGAAAGATCATGTGGAGTCCAGGAAAACAAAGGCAAGTCATGAGGTGTCGTTTATTCATCAAAGTGTTCTAAGATGCCAAAAGTTATTATACGAATATTGCTTCTTAGCACTTGCAACCGTGAAAATTAAATACTGTCAACAAGGGCGCGTCAGTGCTTTCCTCGTTAGCTATGAATGTAAGGCACGTGTTGAAGTCAGTACACATGAAATGAACAAGTCGTTTCTGATCTCGCAGTAAATATGCAATAGAGTCTACTAACTGATTATAACGCGCTAGGGAACCATGGACCGCACAGACAGAGATTAAAATAATTATACTACTAATAAAGCCTTAATGTTATGTTATGTTACATGAACATTTGTTCTCTGATAATTATCAAAGTATGAACAAAAGTGCTCCTTTTTATTCAATTATAGCCCTAGAACCATTAGTTGCATTCAACATTAAGTGGCAGGTAAAGTTTGCTTCGAACTCATTACAAGTGCTCAAAACCATGGTTAGAGTTTATGCGAACTTTTCTCATTGTTTTAGGAAAGCTGTATTTTGTTAGAACTTGGTCGTATATCGATATTTGAAAGAATATTGGACATTCTGTTGAAGCAATGAACAATGATTTAAATCGAGGCTTCCATTTCTTGTTCTTTTGGACATGTTCGTTTTAGAAAATAAATCGTGTTTAATTTGCATGAAACAATTCCCAAGAGAGTAATTAAAGCCTGCTACTTACACGTCACGGATAATATATTTTTTTGTATTTTTAATTAACGGAGGGTCGAAAGAAAAATATCGAATTTATTTAGCGGCGACCATGTATCGAAATCTGAATCAGAAAGATCGCTTTCTCTTATCGACTCTTAGCCATATGTTATTCAAAACCAAAGTTATTAGCAGACAAAACACTAACCCCTCATTCATTTTAATTTAGCGTAATTATTCATCTGAACTAAGAATAATTATTTACGACAGGTGATTGATTATTTACAGCCTGAGGGAGTTCGACCTCAAATCACATATCGCCAAGAATCCAATTAATATTAATTCGTTTGCGGTTTGTTCTAAAGTAGAACACACCAATACTATAGCTCTGTAAAGAATTCCTGGTAGCCTATATTCAGATTCCAAAAAAATATTAATTAATCATAGTGATTCAGCTAACAATCGACGACAAAGAATATATCTATAAGATTCTAGTAGAAGATATTTCATCTCGTGCGCATTTTAAGTCGCAAATTTAAACTGATTTTAAAATATAAATGACTGTCGCGCTTGACGTTAACCTCTAGGAACTTCAAAGCCTGAAATCCAGGATCCGACGGCAGTTCCCAACCCCTCCACCCCTGGGGTGAGATCTGGTGGAATGTACGCCTGCCGAAACACATCACTCCCAAACACTATGACGTCATCATCTTCGTTGATCTGAAGAAGTTTATATTTAATGGTCACGTGAGTATCTTGATAGAGGTAAAGGAACCGACAGAGTATGTGTTGGTACATTCCAACAAGTTAGCAGTGACGTCAGTGGCTATTTACCAGTCTACTACCGGTGGTGAGTATTTCTTTGCAACTGGTTTTCAAGACAACAACTTCTAATGAGATATATCACAGTATTCCATAGTATCTTCGACTGCGGCAATTTTTCGGATCGCAAACGACGATTTACCGTCGGAAAATAATAATAATAATAATAATAATAATAAATTTATATAGCGCCATTTCTCATAGGTTCAATGGCGCTGTACATAATTGAAATTAAGCAACTAACTAACTAACCTACAATACAAGAAAACTAAATAAATAAATAAATTTAAAACAATTAAAAATACTAACCCACTATGTACAATATTAAAAACGTATCAAAGTAAAAAAATAAAAATACTTTACAAATTATTGAAAAGTCAATCATTAATTTAAAAAAGCCTGTTTAAAAAGCCACGTTTTAAGTTTATTCGGAAAAGTTCGGAAACGGTCGGATCCATTCGGCAATTTTCGTCAATTTTTAATATTATAACTTAAAAAAAAATAGTATTTAGTTATCTTTATGAAAATCCCATTTCGGATTAAAATAAACAAACGGCAGTTGGCGCTGGAGGTTGTTGTGGTCGTGCTGCGTTCTCGTGTACTTTTGTATGAAAAAGCTGATTTATAGCTGCGAGTCTTTTTAAAATTACAGAACATTAACGGGACGAGTTAGACACGAAACTAAAGACAAACTATGATAATCATTATTTTGAGGCAAGAGTGTATTAAAAGCTTCGCCGTGTTCCCTCAGGAGAAATAGCCGTGAAGAAACACTTCCCGTTTGACACGAACCAATTCTACGTCATCCACCTGGAAACCTGGTTACAATCAGGGGATTACGTCATCAACATGGCGTTTGAATCTGAACTAAGAGCAGAGTTGGGAGGATTCTACAGAATGAATTACAGACGCAAAGACGGATCAGTTGTGTAAAGTTCATTGTATTTTAGAGTGGGTGGCGCGCGATGACCTAATGGTTAGCGCGTTGGACTTGGTTCAAGTCCTGGCCGGGGTCATTGCTTGGGCAGAACACTTTACTCTCACAGTGTCTATCGTCACCCAAGAGAAATGGGTAACGGCGAGTTGTCAGGGCAACCTGGAAAAAATGCCAGGGGGATACCTGCGATGGACTAGCATCCTATCCAGGGAAGTAGCGATACGTCACTATGGAAACCGGAGTTACGCACCAGCCTGATTTGGAGTGATTAGGTTTCCAGAAATGTTCCGATCTTCAGTTGGTCCAATTCGACTTGAAAACGTGACGTTGACTTCGATGGGGAGACAGAAGGGCTGCTATCTTACTCAATGTCTAATGGACTAAATAGCTAAATAATTCCCGTGCGGTAACTTAGCCAACTTTATAGTATGACCTTATCGTGCTGCTAGACGACTAACTAGTGATTTATTCTTTTCTTTCTTCAGTCCCGTGGCGGCAACTCAGTTCTCTCCGGCGGATGCCCGCAAAGCTTTTCCGTGCTTTGATGAGCCCGCGATGAAGGCGACATTCAATGTCACCCTTGCGCATGATCCCATTTTGGTTGCTATTTCAAATATGCCTGTTTACCACACCGAGCAAAAAGATGGATGGCAATACGATAAATTCGAGAAGTCTGTAATAATGTCTTCTTATCTAGTAGCATTTGCTGTCTGTGACTTTAAAAACACTGAATTCACTCTGACGAAAAGTGCGAAAAAGGTATGAGTCTAATTTTACTACCATCATACAGTGTTTTATTATATTTGACGTCTGCTTAAGTAACTAAACCAATTATTTGGGAATTAGACCAAATACATCAGTGATTGCTCATCAATTATTGATGACATTCTCGAGAACTGTCCAGAATTCCCGAGAAATCGTAATATTAGGTTCCTTGAATTCCCGAGAATTCTCGCGAATTTCTGAAGAATTTCTGAAAAACGCGTTATCAGTTGAAACTGATGTTGGGAATTTTCGGGAAGACATGAAAAGCTAAACAATTCTCTAGAATTCTCAGGAATCATTTGGTACGGTATTATACATAACGGCTTCCACCTCTCTGCAGCCAAATATTCTACAAACTGAGCAGCTTGTAAGCAACTGTTCCTGCGCTTTCTATTCTGAGAAATCCTGAAGCAGAATTGAAAAATGATATCCTTCCTTACAGTTTTCTTTGCCTTTATATTCCAGTAAACTGGTACGAGTGCCTTTATCTCCTGATTCTGAGAAATATGTTGAATTTGTATTTTATTAAATTGTAGTCTTCGATTGCTTTAGTCGGATGAGTTTGGTTTCGTCTACGCTGCATTTTACAAGCACACATAGAAATCACAAATCTCTGTTTATCTACTTCATCATTTGTTGATATCACGCGAGACTGTTTCTCTATTTTCTTCAGGTTAGAATATATGCACCTCTGGAGCAAATTGATCAGGTGGAATACGCGTCCAAAATCACAGATGAACTTTTTACTTTTTACGAGGACTACTTTCAGATAAAATATGCATTACCAAAAACAGGTGAGACGACATCAATTCCCTGATGCAACTAAATTTGGACCTCAGAAATGTTCCAGTAAATGTTGAACGGTCTCATCTTCTTCGCAGATATGATTGCTATTCCTAATTTCCTTTATGGCGCAATGGAAAACTGGGGACTTATAACCTACAGGGATTGGAATCTACTCTTCAAACCCAATGTATCTTCATCGGCCAATAAACAGAGAGTTGCTGAGGTCGTGTCTCATGAACTTGCTCATCAGGTATTCTGGTTAAGTCCAGTCGGAGAAGGAACAAGTTCCTTAGCTTTCTTAATCGGAATCCTCTAGTCCAGGAAAATGGACTGGGAACAGACGTTGCTTAGCAGCGTAACGTATCCCGCTAATTAATTGGCACAATTTTTAGACGAATATGGAAAAGTGTATAATCGTTCTGTGACTGTGTAATGAAGTACTCATTGTAAGTGCTATGTTTGAAAGTTAGTTGCATCGTGAATATGTACTGAGTCGGTTTGCGCATCACGTTTTCATCACTGTCTTTATCACTAGCTAGTTAAAAATGTTTTTGTAGTACTAGTCATCAATGGTTTATAAAAGTGAAATGCTATAATTTGACATATTTTTTTTCGTAAAGGGCTCACAAGCTTGTAGAGATCTCGTGCCAGCGACAATTTCTTTAATTGTTGTTATAATTATTAACTGATAAGAATGAATGAATGAATGAACTTTATTATAGTGTCAATAAACACATAGCAGGATGAAATCTACTAAACGGGGACACTAGACAATAAAAGACAACACAAGATGATAAAAATCTGCCAAGCTGATGAAACACATCAAAATAAAGTCTTGTGAAAGCCAAGATCTTCATACGAGATATTTTAAAGAGAGGAAATAAATTGTCATGAATCAATGGGCTTATAAGGATAAAAATACTGATATTTATTCAGCATGGTGATCAATTTCCTAAATGAATATTATGAGGTTGTAACTTAGCGATCTATTTTCAGTGGTTTTGGTAACCTTGTCACAATGGAATGGTGGGATGACTTTTGGTTAAACGAAGGATTTGCCAGTTTTATGGAATTCCCATCAATGGATTACATTCATCCAGAATGGAAAATGGTAATTTTAAGTAATGAACATTATTAAATATACGTAATAGCAATCATTGGAATTTAACTGTAATTGAATACTTGTTATTTTTCACAGGATGATCAAATAGTTGTAATTGATATGTCAGTGGCATTCGCAGCAGATGGTTTGGCAAATTCGCATCCAATCAGAATTCCCATAACGAGACCAGAAGAAATCAACCAGATTTTCGACTCTATCACATATGAAAAGGTATTCAAGCAAATTAGACATGTTTTAACGCAGACACTCGACTCATGATCATTTGAAAAGTTATTTAGTTGAACGTACGTGATTGGAAACAAGGTCTTCTATGAGCTCACTTAGCGCGATTAAAGTTTACAGCCATCGACCGATCGGCCGATGGAATGAATTAAATTTGTCAACCAAATGCTATAACCCGTTCAGTGCTTTCGCATTCACGAGTTAAAAATGTGAAACGTGTTGTAAAGGGAAGATCTCGTTAAGAAACATATCTTGTCAAAGAAACGGACGGGAAACGATCTTATGACAACAATGAATCGCCTTTTGGCAATGGTTGATGTTTCCGTTCATTTTTTTAGAGCGCGTGCATTCTTCGTATGTTGGAAGCTTATCTTGGAAAATATGTGTTCAGGAAGGATTAAAGGTGAGAAAATAAAGGCGTGAGCGTGGTTGATGTTTGATTAAGATAGCCCAAGAGAGCTTGATCGCATGCTATGATTAAAAGTGCAACTAACCCCAAAAAGTTTTTTCGCTTAAATAAATTTCCTTGCTACCCTGATCACGTCTGCGAAAAAATTATTGCAATCGATAAAATCCCCGCGTTCTACAGCCGTTTAAACTTGGAATTTTCTGTCCCACGACCGCGCATTATTCGGGTCCTGGGTCGAGATCTTGTGACGTAACGGCGGGAACGTTCTGAATAGCGATAAGGGGCTTTTGTGAGGGATTTACATTGTGTAGAAACTTCTTCGGATGATTTCTTTTTCTTTTCGTCTTCATAACTATCGCAATTTTACCCACAAAGAAATATGTCTTCCAGCGACGGAAATTCGGAGTCGAACTATGATTCCGAAGATTCTGAGACATGTTTTATTCGGAATACGACATGGAGGTGGAAAGATGAGATCGAGTCGGCTGTTGTAGATCGCACAACAAGCAATGAAAGCCTCGATGAAATGGCATATATGTGTGCTGATGAACCCTTGGCGGACAAGGAATGGCTAAAAAGGTACAACAAAGAAGTTAAAGAAAATGAAGATTTAGAACGAATGCTTCAAAAAAGATTGGACGGCACGGAACATGTGAGGGATTCTTGGCGAGTCGCAAGTTGCCAAGTATTGCGTAAATGTAAACAAACGCGATTACTGTCATGTCGCTACGAAATGTATTATTCGCATCCTCAGTGAAAATTAAACAGAACAGAATAGTGTTATTATCTTACCTTTATTGTAGGTGTTTCATGTGGAAACTGCAAACATGATTCGCTTTCAAAATCTTAGCGAATGCTACTGCTGTCGTACACCATATAACTGCTGTTTAGCGAGGTTACAATTTATATGCCATCCAATAAAGCTTGTTTTGGCGCTGTCCTATTTAAGTATTGGTCCATGCTTAAAGTTTGTATATCGAGAGTTTATAGAGAAGTGTATTAAGGTTACTGTCAACCTTCAAGGGACGATTTTTTGCAAAATTTGTTTTTCAAGCCAAATTAAAGACTACTATTTTTTTCTGCATTTTCCAAAAAGAATAATTTGAAAAACTTGAAATGCGCGCGAGTTATCGGCAAAAACGTGTTTTCAAATAAAAGTAAAAGGCAATTAGAATGTGTCAACCGCAGAGCTCCCCGTGACGTTTTTCATGGCAATCTCACCCCGCGCCTCGTATTTCACGTCGCTTTGTTTCTGTGTTTATACTTGTCTTATTTATAACACCAAAATTAGACTGCAAAACAGTCGTTATTTTTCCGCTCAATAAGGCGCGAAGCGCCGTAAGCGTGATCCTCGCGCGCGAAGCGCGCAAGCCTCGCGCGCCCGCAGGGCGGGTGAGGCGAAATAACGACTGTCGGCATTCCATACAACGAATTCGTTCTGACCGGGGGTTCAAATAATATCGCTGAGGTGTTAAAAAATACTTGACAGCTCCAACCACATTTTTGTTTGTCCAAGTTCGCTCTTCAGTGTTGATGTCAACGAGAGTCTTGAGGATTAATTTTGGTTCTATATTGCCTGTAAAATGTAGGAAGTGTTCTGTTTGAAGAGAAATCGGTCGGATGAATCAAACAACACTGAAGAAACCCGCCTCGCGAAGAGGGAAAAATAATAAGAATACACGTAGCGAGCGCGCCAGACAATGGCAGATCTGTATCGCAATTAATATTTGGACACTTTAAAACTAAATGGATATCCACAGAAAACATACTTGCCGAGC
Organism: Desmophyllum pertusum; assembly: GCA_029204205.1. Classification (NCBI taxonomy): domain Eukaryota; kingdom Metazoa; phylum Cnidaria; class Anthozoa; order Scleractinia; family Caryophylliidae; genus Desmophyllum; species Desmophyllum pertusum. The sequence continues at coordinate 105,009 of MU825932.1, read as the reverse complement.
CCCAAAGAATTGGAAAAACGTTGCAGCCTTTGACCGAGGTTATCAGAGTCGATCTGTCGCTTCAATTTGAAGAAGGAACTATCTTTTCGTTGAGAGTTGCTCGCCGTGTGCCCTCTGCCGGGGGGGGTACTCAAAAAAGTTTTATACGGGGAGGCTCCGCCCAGAGGTCCAACCCCTTACCCTTTCATATACCATTTTTCACAGAAAAGGTACCCATTTCATATACCTTCCATAGAAAATGGTACCCCTTTCATATGCCTTCCATAGAAATTATGAAAATGGTACCCCTTTCACATACCTACAGTAGAAGCACTGCATCCCTTTTCTATACCCTTGTAATGAACTTAATGAACAATATATATCACCAGAAATCATCAAGCATTACCAGTAGAGATGTTAACCAACAATAGTATCATTTACTCGTGAAATCCCTACCCTTTCATATACTTCAACTCGTGAAATCCCTACCCTTTCACATACCTCGGGCCTAAAAAAGGACCCCTTTCGGGCGGAGCCTCCCCGTATAGTCCATTATAGGGAGTACCCCCCCCGGGGCCCTCTGCTCTGTGTTCGCAAATTTTAAAAGAGAAATTAAATAAGAGCAATCAAACTTTTACCATCGCTACTGATCACGACGCCGCAACTTGAGAGGAGGACGGTTTGAGATTGAAACGAAGGAGTAAATATCCCCGGTAAATTTCCGACATCTCCATAAAAGTGCGCGCGTGTATCACAGAGCTATTGTAGCGCCATCATTATTATTTCCCGAACAGCAGCCATTAAAGGAAGCTTAAGCTCGTCGTTCTCTGACATTAGGCTCCTAGGACAAGGAAAATTTTCTGCCAGATCTTCCTGGAACAGAACGCGTTCCACAACGGAACAGACCCATTTTAGACCCCGCCGAAACTTCAGTTGTCGTAAATTATGCAAATTCCACGAAGAGCTCGTTTTACGTGAAATTGACACGGCTTCGAATATCTCTGATGAGGTGCGATGAACATTTGTTGACAGGTAGCGTCAAAATTCAACCAATGGGAATTTCCCGTTGCTGGAGGAACGGGAAATTCGAACGAATTCGTTGTATGGAAAGCCGACAGTCGTAGTTTTCAGCGTCTCTCCCAGTCCTACTCTCCGTTTTCACACTCGCTCCAGACCTTTCATTCGAAAACCGCGCGCGTATGAATCGTAACGCGAAAAATACGACTGTTTTGTCTCTCCCCAGTCCTACTCTCCGTTTTCACACTCGCTCCAGACCTTTCATTCGAAAACCGCGCGCGTATGAATCGTAACGCGAAAAATACGACTGTTTTGCAGTCTACACCAAAATCTACGCTTCCGTACGCCGTTTATGGAGAAAAGAGAGGACAGGGCTGTTATCAAGGAAAGCTTTAATACCCGCGTGCATTTATAGCTGCAAACAACGCTTGCTTTGGTTGAATTCCAGTTTCGTCGACGCCACTTTCGCGAGCCTTTTTCTTTGTTTGTTCTTCCCGTGCATTCCGCTGCGGTTGTTTTCTTTTCCACTGATTCGGTGGATGAATTTTGGCCGATGAATTTTGTGCGCCAGACTTCACTTTCCCCAATATTCTCCTAAGCATGGAAATGTCGTTTCCCGTTCAATAGACTGCCTTGTCACGAGGCTCTCTGGGGATTCCTATGTTGTGTTCCATTGGTCGGCGGCATGACCGCATTCACACCCGCTTTGATTAGTGTGAAAACTACAAAAATCTTTCTGCCCGAAAACTCCAGATTTGTTTGTGTGAATTCCCTCTCTTCAAATGAATTAACAGGGTATGTAGATTTGTTGGATTTTAATAAAATTTGGCCAAAATGTTTGTTAGACATTAATGCACCAAAGTGTGTGAGGCTTTAACGAAATTCGAATATTTTTTCGCGTGGCGTCCCAGCGCGTGACACGCATCGAAAACATATCCAATGTCTAACTTTAAAATATATTTTTTCGGGAACCAATAAGAGTATTGAAAAAGCCTCACACACTTTGTTAGCCCATTATCTCCTGAATGATATAGTCCAGATTGTTTTGATGTCCGCGGTAACACGAAGGCTTGTAACTCAGTTAAGCATGCAGACACCGTCAGTTTTGCGTTCGAAGGCTTGCGCGCGCCTAACAGAACAAAACGGACAAAAATAGTGCTTTTATCGGATTCTTCATTCTATTACCTTTACAGTGATGTATAGTTTTCGAGGGTTTCTTCTAAAACAGCGCGCATAGGGAAGATTTCCCGGAAGGCACCCTCGAAGGTTTACAGTAACCTTAAAAAAAAATCGGCTTGCTCCGCGCGCGGTCTGCTCGGGCCTGGAAATTGAAGCAAAGCTGAAAGGAAACAAGCCACATCACTACAGTTTTGACATCCTCAAACGTTTGTCGTTGCTACTCCAAATAACCACCATAGTGAACTAAGTTAATTTTGAAGTAAAAACCGTCAAATAAATGACTTTTTCTTCCTCGGTAAGCGAAATGGAAGTGGTGTTCCCACGGTGGTCCGCATTAATGTTACGATGAGTATACGGTTTATCGCACCGCTTATTTCCCGGCCTCAGAAAAACTTTTGGAGTTCAAATCTTTTGTCAGTTTTACTATTTTATCCTTCAAAAGAAATTCGTCTTTGACTTTCATCAATATTCTCGAAATTGCTTCGCACGAGGAAGAAATGTTACGCCATTACAGATGCGCGATATCACGGATCGACGCTCGAGCTACTGAATTTTCTGGTTATCTTTTAGCAGCGATGAAGATAGATTCTCGGTAAAATTTGGTCGAATTGCTAGTTGGCTTTGACCGGGTTAAATAGCCTTTGGAAGTCGGCCTGCTAGAAGTGCGCGGACAAATTTCAGAGTTCTTGATCAATGACTCTCACAGTCCCACTTTATACTTCGCTCGTTTGAGATTACAAAATCCATCGTCTTTTTCGTATTTATCGACGATCGCTATAAAATGGTATAGTATACCTTTCTCTAAATCTGGGGTGTTGCTGCAACGGCCAATAACGCACCTGGAAGGAGTTTCTACACACTTTTCGAATGTGTATCGCATCTTCCTAAAGGAAATGAGTGGACGCGAAGGATCTAGGTTCCGGGCTTACGTCACAAGCCGCTAAACTCATTCCCAGTCAAAAACGCGGTCGTGAACAAAAATGGAGGCGTTTTTGGTGACTTTGCCGGGGCACAGAAAATCGAGGATTCAACCAAATCCAAAACAAATTTCGCAGTTAAGTTTCAAATAACAAGTACATTTATTTAAACGAATAAAAATTTTTGGGGTTAGTTGCACTTTAAGATGAAGAGGTTATTGAAATTAGTCTCAATTGCTTTAGATTAGTATTAGGAGATAAGTTATTTACGTAAATAGATGTTATGAATGTTTTTTATTTTCTAGCGCTACCTGATGCGGTTTGAGTACGCTAATGCAAAAACAGAGGATTTATGGGAAGCCTTGAAGGAGGTCAGTAAAGAGTCCTAGTTTTTACCTGTTTTTTTATTGTTGTTGTAAAGTATTAGCTTGCTTAAATAAAATTAAGTTCTGACTCACACAGTAAAGTTAAGTAAAATATCACTTTTGAAATGCGGAGTCACTTCCATTAATGTTACTCTCATTTTTATGCCTTATTTTATCAAATTCAGAAACAGTGTTGCTTTGGGTATATAGCGCGGGTAAGGATTCAGGCTATATCTATGCAAAATGGTTGAGACACTCCTCATAAAAAACTATCTTCCTTACCTCTGTTTTTAATTTTTCACTTGTTGTGTTATTTCTTTTGACCCCCTCTCCCATTACAATGTTGCAACCGAAAAAATGAAACGTAAATTTCACCTGAAAACATTATTGATAGGGGGAAGGGGATGTCAAACATAGAAAATTAATAATGTATAAAAAGGCGTTGAGTAGTGAGAGTCGTGAGAGTGTCTCAAGTGTTTTTGCATACCATTGTAGCTTACATAAAGTATTTGAAGTACTTGTATTACACAACAGCTTTTACAATAAATGTATAACTGAAAAAGTGATACAAAATCTTATTCAAAATTATGACACAGGGTTCAATCTTTTTTCTGATCCGATAAGAAGTTCTTGTCTCAGGTAGGTATGCTTTATTGTATTTGAAATCAGCTGTAAAGGTAATTTATGGTAAATAATTATGCGCATGTACTTTATGACCCAAACAGGAGAGCTGTGTCCAGGGAAGATGCGTGGATGTTAAACACATTATGGACACGTGGACACTTCAAATGGGTTACCCGGTGGTTGATGTTAGACATAACAGTGGTAGCAATTACTCAATCTCTCAAGAGAGGTTTCTTTATTACACTGATGGCAACGTTACGTCCAAGTTTAAATCACCATACGAGTGAGTACACTGAGTATTACTTTTGAAAAGGTAATAATAAAATAAAGGAAAAAAGTGATAGACAGTGTAACTGTTCTGTAGTTATAGATTGTGATTTCCTTGCGGAGTATGTCAACAGTGATATATTTTGTTCTCAGTCACTACACGCAGGGAGGAAACTACAGACCAGCCTGGATTCAACTTGATTAATTGTACAGATCCTTTGCAAGTAGTTCTATTGAAGATAACAATAGATTATCGGTGGAAATAGCATTACATTTGTAAACATTCTGTTTTTGCAGCTACAAATGGTTTATCCCATTCACTTATATCACATCTTCATCTCTAAGCAAAGTCATTCCTAAAGAAATTAACATGACACTCGGTAAGTAGCGATATCTTTTCTGAATTCCATATCTGGTAACTATTAACTTTCTGCCTTTTTTCGGTTTTCAGTTCTTTTCCTTTTCTCTCACTCATTATAAAGACCGCCCGTTAATTTTTATAACTACTTCACTATTACTATTTATATATTTATGTGTAAAACTTGAGCTGTGATTGGCTTAGAACTGTCATCTATTAGAGTACAGACTGACTAATGACGTCACGAATGGCGGAAAAGACGCTCGCCCTACTCCAACACGAATGCATCGCCGTCTCAAAACAGAGAAACCTTTTCATCAAACTGTAAATATTCCGCAGGAGTTCAATGTATACATCAATTAATACGAATCAGTTTAAATCGGCTGTTTAAGCTTGGTTAAAACTTTGAAGCAAACATGCATGATGCACTTTTAGCTCATTACATACATACATACACTTCTTTATTGAGCATCCCTGAAAAGGGCTTTTCAGCATCAATATCAAAAATACATAAAATAAATAAATGAGATAGAAAACTAAACTATTGTGAACAGAATCCGAGAAAATAGAGCGGGAAACGACTTGCAGCAGGAATAATTCAGATTGTTTTTTCTCATATCAGGAAGGAATAGAGGTTGGTCACTAAATATTTGTTTTTGGAAACATTTGCTGAGTTGAGCTGTAGTTTATTTTAAGCCGTTTAGTTTTCACAAAGTTTTATTTGTGTGCATGAAAACACTGTGGCCTAAAATGTTGACAGATTTTTATCGGCTTATTTAGCTTACATTCAAGTGAAAATCGAGCAGCGAATATCTCCGAAATTATACTGAAACAAAAAGATTCCATTTGGCCGTGGATCTGTTCAGTTACAGATCACAGAATACGTCAAAATGTGTCACGAACTTCAGTGACCAACTCGCCTGCGGCTCGTTGGCCACTTTTGTCTTCTGTAATACCACATTTTGACGTCGCGTCATCTGTGTGATTCATAGGAGTATTCACTGTTCACAAAAATTGACGTCAATTGTGTTTTGTTATTCAAATTTGCCAACCATTAAACAAAATAACTCTTTGCTTCAACAGCCAAATATTTTAAACAAGATTGTAGTTGCTTGGCTAGATTAGGTTTTTGGTTATTCTAAGTAACTTTTATCAATTTCCAGTTTGTAACTTTTTGTATTGTAAAAAATGGTAATAAAGTCGTCGTCGTTTGTTGTTTTACAGTCCGCCTGATAATCCAGTGAGAATTTGAAAGTTTTGTGTGGTTTGCCTCTGGAATAGAATTCCTACCATGTCGTTGCCGGCACTGCCTGAAATAATGCTCCGGCGCATGTCGTTTTAGTGAATACACCGTCTTTACTTGCCAATATTGATGATAGATACAATTTCGTGGAATGGAAGCGGTTGGATCAAAGGAAATGTTGGACAGAAAGGATTTTACAGAGTAAACTATGACAATAAAAACTGGGATGCACTGGCTGATGCTCTTAAGAGTGATCATAAGGTAAGAATACAGCTGCATGTAAGTAGCATCAACAACTGCATTGGTTGTCACGGTAACAAAGCATGCACCCATAAAGTCCCACATGACGTTTATGTGTCGAAAGCACTGCTGTTGCCTCATGACGTCACATTCTCTTCGAAAGAAGAAACAAATTTTACCGCGTTATACAGTGTACTGAGTTTATAAACAAACATAAGAAAAAATCAGATTATATTTTATTTCGGAGTTAACCATTAGGGCTGAGATCACTAAGGGGCTTTCTTCCAGGCCAGCTAATGATAATTAATTGATATAAAGCAGCCCTTGAGGTTTACAGGTCAGAGATATTCGGGAATATAAAACCAAATCTCATCAGGAAATACATACTTGTAAGATTCTACTAACGTTTAACTTCGCCTTGATGTGTTGTGGATTGTCGCGTCATATCTACCCTGCAAAGAAGTACAGAGTCGTGGCTCTTATAATGAAATCGTTTTCCGTTTTAGGTATTGAATATTTCAGACCGTGGTGGTGTTATTGATGATGCGTTTGAGATAGCAAGGTACAGTAGACCGCTTAGCTCGTTAATTCATATTCTCTTAAATTTGAAGGGGAATAATGTTATCACCAGTTATAATCCATCAAAATTTTTCTCGCGCGCGATTGGTCTAAACACGTCACGTGACGTGGCCAAAACCGGGGAATATCCGGGTGATATTCCCCAAGTGATATTCCCCAGTTTTGAAAATTTGCGTTTCACGTTCGCAGGTTCAGTTTTCGTCTCAAATAAATTGCTAAATTAAATAAAACTGATTGTTTTGAACAGACTAGAAATATTTTTGAACGCCAACATAATTATTTTGATGTTTAACAGCTTGGCCGACCGAGATCTTCCACGGCAAACAGAGCGGCCTTGTGAAAAAATATTTGAAGGATAATAACTACAATAGCCTCCATTTGGCGAGGAAATATGCTCGGATATTTGTCCGCGGACATTATCTGTTCCGAGAAGCGAACAGTTTTCCGAGAGTGAAGCTCGAGGAAAACTGTGAGCTTCGAGGTACAGATAATGTCCAAGGACAAATATCCGAGCATATTTTTGAAGCCAAATGGAGGCTATTGTTTATCTATACACAGTTCTATGAGTAAAAATTAAGTATCCATTATATAAACTTTCCGTAAAATTAAGAGTGCTAAACAACGAGAGATGCAAACCCCGAACAAATTGAATTAGACAAATTAACACAGAACTGCCGTGTGTGCGCGCTCTCGATGATGAAAGTTTGCTGAAATAGCCGCCGGGACCAAAAATTTAATACACGTGGGTAAACCTGTATTAAATGAAAAATGAATGACGTCTTTACAGATCAACAATAAAAACATGCAACAAAAACAGAAATAAATTTGTATCTGACAAGTACCGGGTGGCACTATATTTTTTGCAGGAGCTTTTAAATTTTGTTGATTGGTGATTTTTTGGTAAGTTTGCGGAATCTAATTGTTGCGATTGGGACAGTCTGATTTTTCGTGAATTTTTTTAAATAAGCTCAAAGTTCCGAAAAAACCCTTGATGATTCCAGGCAGGGAAGTAACATTTTCAATCGTATCATTGTATTTTCAAAGGAGTGGGAAATTAAATTACACCAAGGCATTAGAAATGACGTCATATTTACAAGCTGAAGAAGAATATGTTCCCTGGCAAGCCGCTATAAAGAACTTCAATTTCATCAAAAGTCTTTTAACGCCCACAAGACCCGCATACAAATATCTGCAGGTTGGCTGTTACTTCTGAAAGATGTATTTTATTTATCTATCGATATCATTCATAACAAGCAGGAAACAGCGTAAATGCTAATACTAATTAAACGTTTCCATCCACACTACCCCGGCAACGCCTCATCTGCAGACCACGTAGATGAGTGTATAGATTACGGGGGAGGAGGAAGGGGGGGGGGGGGGGGGCTCCCATATAAACTTGATGGTGGTGATCTTCGGAATTTTTAAAAGGAACCCCTCAAAGGTACCAGAATCTTTGTTTTCACCACTTGGTGTACCAATTCTGGCGACAAGTCGGTTCCTTTAAAAAATCCCCCCCCACTTAACGCTATTCTGCCTGTTCCTGAGCCTGGGGGGGGGGGGGGGGGGGCAGATATTGCCCCCACTATGTATCTCGAAAAGTATTGACGCTATGAAAAATGAAACTTATATGGTGTGTAAAGCATCCAAAAATGTTTATTTCAGTGACAGTCACATGTCTAGATTTATATATTTTCAACAGTTTGGAGTGTGAAAAAAGTTACGGACTTGTCAAGAACTTTCAACCTCTCAGGGTTCTCTTCAGGACGATAATCTTGGATTTATAAATTGTACAGAAACGTCAGAAAATTACCAAATTTGATTTGAAAAAAATCGAAAAGGATGCCAAAAATGTAAACATTTTGGAAGAAACTTTTCGTAAAAAAACGGAAATCTTATGAAAATTGAAAATTAAGCTGAAAAAAACAAATTTGGGTAAAACAGCCTGTCAAAACTTGGTTGCCATGGAAACATCAAGTCACGTCATCAAAAAATTAACACACCAAAATGTTCCGAGATAACTTTTAGGAAAATTCATAAGGTTTTGGCTATGATTGCTTGAATGCTCTTTCAGTACGATAAATATGAAATCAGCGCGGGCACTTTCTGCCCCCCCTCCTCCCAGGCAGAATATGGTTAATACCTTAAAAGGTACCGGGATAATTCTAATAATAACTTTCTAATTTTAGATTTGTCACTAGAGGGTGTAGATGGGATGAGATGGAAAAAATATGACTTCAACTCAAAGAACAATTTACTCTGTTCTACATTACACTTTGTATTGAATTTTTATCAGCTAAGCAACTCACGTCTCCTTTTCCAGATAGTTTTGAAAACTCAAATCTACTCTAGTTGTAGACTGCTGACATATGCCTTTGCAAGTAATTCAATTGAGTAATATATTGTTTATAAACCCAACAGAAGTACCTTCTCTATCAAGCGGAACCTCATTATAAAAGGCTCGGTTTCACTGATCAAGGCTCTCACCTAGAAACGTAAGCATAGTTGTTACCGCGGACATATTCTTTATTATTGGAATTCATTAGTGACTTATTGCAATATCTTGATAATATACAAAATTAAAATAATTTCTCAGAAAGAAATTTGTATTTCTGTCTTTATTGTGTTAGTTTTTTGCGGCCAGCCATCTTGGAAATCATATGCGACTCAAGAGAGAAAGCTTGCCTGTCCAATGCTTCGAAATACTTCCATGATTGGATGAAGGATCCACAAAAGAACCAGTGAGTACCGTTAACATTAATTTATATTGATTATGTATCTCTATATACTTTCCTCGCGATCATTTTAAGGCATGTCACGTGATACGTTCTCGTCCAATCGAAAAAGGCGTTTCAGTTATGTGGTATGGCAAAACGAGTAAGTTGCTATCTGTGTGTTTCAAAGTTAGTTTTCAGTTAGTCTCAAATTATTCATTGGAGCAATTTCTTCATTTTTCTTTCTTTCTGGAAACGGTTATAGGTATCGGAAAATGAGACTGCATGCCTTACTTTTACTCGACCCCATGCGATTACGCATTCATAACATCTCTTTATCCATCTCTTTATCCATCAGAGTACCAGCTAATTTGCGCTCATTGGTTTATTATTATGGTATCGCCACTGGAGGTGAGGAAGAGTGGGATTTTGCTTTTAAACAGTTACTGCGGACTTCAGTGGCATCAGAGAGTATGAAGCTGATGCATGGACTAGCTGCATCATCTGAGCCTTGGATTCTAAGCAGGTAATAACGGTGCTTACTTCCTAATGATGATGATGATGAGCATTTCTGCTAATTGAGGACACTGTACTAGCTATGATACAAAATTGTTAAATAGTTACATAGACATAAAATTTAGTAGCAATCAAGTTTAGAAATGATAAAATTAATAAGTACGTAGAAAACAATTGTTGCAATTATTGTTGAGAGATTCTGCAAGGTCCTTATTCCTTTTGTTTCGTTTACAACTATCCAAGCTGGGTGAATTCCTGATTGTACAACTTAGGATCGTCCATAGCTTTGCCTCCTAGGTCAGATCTTATGCTGTGTTTGTCATGGGAAGTCACTGTTTCTGCTCTCAGCTATCGTATTATAATGTAAATAGCCCAAGCCAATTAAGTAGGCAGGGAGTTGGGTTTTCCGCATATATTAGTACATGACAACAAATCAAATTATTGACTCTGGAAATGATTGGTTCATTACTATAAGAGAATCGAAAGAGAAAGAAATGTGTTTAGTTACTTCTAAATCTTTATTCAGGTTTCTTCAAATCTCACTCGATACAACAAAGATCAAATCAGCTGAAGCTCCATTAGTGATTGGTAAAGTGGCAGAGAACAGCCCTGTGGGACGACACATGGCATGGGAATTTATTTTAAAACACTGGGATGTATTAGAAACACGGTGGGATACTTGTTGCAGCTTACGTTTTTATTATATCCCTTTTTTGCTTTCTCATTTAACAATTATTTGGTTCACACATTGCTGCTTCTCTGATGACCTGTCATACAGACATTAGTAGCTACTCTTCATCTCAGCTTTTCTTACCAATCTCGCCTTCAGCAATATTTTGCTGTTGCCGCACTGCGTTGGCGGGCATGCGCAAGTGAGACACTAAGTTGATCAAGTAAATTACAATTGCAATAGCGTACGGAAAAGCTGGCTTTTCATCCGCCATGGCGGTTGCCGCTGGTAAAAGCTCTTACTAGTAAGCCCTCGGTCTCTTTTAAGTGGCCCTCTCTATAATTAATAAGCCTCCCTGTAGAACGTCATACATGCAGATTCAGTTTTTAATTAACAAAACGAACGGGAAAATAATTATTTTGAGGTAACGATAAGTTCCGCCCAGCACATTTACTTTGTATACAAAGAGAGACTATGCTTACATTTTTATTAGAATGTGTCATTAAACAGAATAATCAGATAGCTTATTTTTTATCAAAAAAATAACCCCCCTTCTCTAATACCACTTCCTCTTTTACCCAGCCCGGGTCGTAATAGAGCCTTTACGGTAATTATGCTTGTCTGGGTTCTTGTGTATTACCAGGTATGGTGAAGGACTGTACATACTGAGAGGTGTATTAGAATCTGTGACCAGCGGTTTTACTAATGAATTCCAGCTTCAACAGGTAAGAACCTTACTATGAAGTAGCCAATGGTTCACAAGAGCATTCTGCTACTGAAACTATGTACTATTAATATACATTGCCACATGTTTCATAGTTAAAGGGAATCTCGGCTGAAAAACAGTTTTAGCTCCAACGTGTACTTAATGGTTCTCTTTAACTAGTCTGGGGGTTTTAAGGCGACATTTTCGTAACTGGTTCGAATGCGAAAACAAACATGGCGGCGCGCGGGAAATTTGAAAGTAGAAAAAGCAGAAACAAATCGCCTAGTATCCAAACCAGTTAAAGAATTATCAACTTCAAACCCCTAAACCAGTTTTATACAAACACCAACTTATGATTTGGAGTAAAACTGTTTTTCAGCCGAGATTCCCTGTCAAAATAGCTAAAAGCGACTTGTTTTGAGAACCACTCGACTGGGCACCAGCTTTTACTGTGATTTTGTTTTCAAGCGTTAATTGTTTAACAATTTTTCCACGAAATCGAGTCGTACATTAACTCATAGCCAACGAGGCGTGTAGCGCCGAGTTGGCTGAGTTCATAGAATAGTACCGAAATATAGCCACAGAAAGTTTCTAGTTGTATTTTGGTCCATATAATTGACACATCACGCAATTACTCGGATTAACCTTTATTCTTTATTGAGTGGGATAATTGTTTTATAATATACTCACCACAGGATATTGCAATTAAATTACCGGAGAAAGAACGAGGAAGGAGAGGAAAATGGGATCTTTATTATTTTGAAAACCATGAATTTGCATGTGTGCACGTGCCAGAAACTCGTAATTAGCGGGCTTCCCAAATAAGGTAGTAATGGTACATTGCCTCATATGCCTCGAGTAGTTAACCAATCAGATTGTTGCATTATCCTGTGGTGAGTATATCATAAAATGTGATAGTCCTAGTGATAGTACCATCCTCTTATATTAGGCAGCTGAGGAGTGAGGTTAGCCGTTTACTGTATGACGACTGTACGTTCATTTCGAAAACGTCTGTGTCTAATTTTAAAACTGATTATCCATGACTTTTTGAGTAATTGCCTCATCAGAAATATAATTCATTTATCTTCAAAGTTAGTGTATCTTATTGTTATAAGGACTCAAATGCTTGAGTCACAAGTATAACGCAATAGATCGAGTGTGGGAGCGATTAATAAACAATTAATGTTCATATCCTTTCTATATTTCTAGTCGGTCTTTTTTTTTACATTAAATCGTTTCTCTTTCAGCTTCTGAATTTCGTCAAAGAACGCGATAATGGATCTGGATTGAGCAGTCAGTCACTGTTGCAAGCGGTTGAGAGAGTAAAGTCCAACATTGCATGGTTCGAAAGGAACGAGAAAGATCTGGAAAACTGGCTAAAAATGTTCTTGTCCAAGAAAGGAGAACTGACAGATCAGTGATGCAGATAAACGCTAATAAACGAATTCAGAGGACGAGCGTACATCAATAGACTCTACATAGACAATACTGCTGATAATAACGAAAACACTGGGTTCCAAGTTCAGTGATGACTAAATGTAGCTGTACGGCTAATGATTGCACCGATAAATACAGATATGAGCTAATAAGTCATCACAAAGTAGATTAGGCTCGATTACCAGCCGCTGTTCGGGAAAAGGAGGACTCGAGAGAGTGGTGGAAATCGAGCCTAGAAGTAGATGTGGGGAGAAGAATACAAACAATTAGAACCCAAGGTAGGACTGAACTATGCATTGATGAGCCAAGTTAGAGGATGATCAAACCGAATCAGTTAAATGCTTCCTTATCTTTTTATCCATGTAAAGCGCATGTGATCATTTAAATATGAAATTTGCGCTATATAAATTTTAATTTTTATTATTATGTTCCGTAGTTCTAGTAAGACTTCATTACATAGCTTAATCGCATATAACTAATGATCAAGTGAAACTTTTATCTGTATAGCTGAAAACGTTGAGTGGCTTGATTTCAAAAGTAGATCAAAATACATCAAATAGTAAAATGTACGCTATATAACACCAGAAACTAATAAGCTTCTGATAACACCCAATATATGGATGAAATATAGTAAACGAGATTAAACAAAATGTAGCTTGATCTTGATCTTCAGCTGACACGAGAATCCATTCCTAACATCCGTGCTCCGAAAGCTCCTTAGAAATATCCGTTGTTTTACTCCACTCAACTGCACTGAACGTTGCTGCCTTTTTGAGTCACTGACTCGATCGGCATGCGGTGGCACCATTTTTTAAGTACAGACAACTGGCGATAGTCTGCCTTAGGAGAAATTCCGCCACTATATTGGAGACAACAGTGACTGAAGATACAATTGTTTGTTCAGAAAATATTCTGTAAATGTTTCGAATTACTGAATAAAAAGAATAGGTCACAACGCCGCGAAAGAGATGTTCCCTTTTGTGGGAGCAGAAAGCATAGGAAAAATTGAAATATTGTAACAGATCTACTGCATCAAACGCAAAGAAAATACACCCTTCTTCAAACGACATGGACTACAGACTAATATATGAAATCAAGATGATGGGAGGATGGTCCTCTGATTATTAACCAAAACATTACTGGCATTATATCTCCAGTTGAGCTGCTGGCACAAGGTAAATCGACACAATTTGGCCCACACTTCATTTGGGAAGTTTGTATTGTGTCCCAATATGCCGTATCCTATTGTCATTCAGTGCCGTACCTTTAATTATTCTCACTAATTTTCGCGCGTATTAAAATTTCGCAAAAATGACAAAGCCCATTGCATATATAGACGGTTATTCAGCGGAAAGTTGTGTAATACGGCTGGGTATTTTTACTCGTCAATGTTTATTTTTTCTCGCCTAAAGGCTCGGAAAAAATAAAAACTGACTCGTAAAAATACCCAGCCGTATTACACAACTTTCCGCTGAATAAATTGTTTATTATACGACATATTTACATTAAATATTTAATTGTTTGATTTAACGAACTTTGTTACTTGGTCACGTAACATGCCACACCCAATTGTTGATATAAAATTTCAATCCAAATCTACGGGATCTTGGAAATATAATGTTCCACTTATTGTTCTTTTTGAGAATGACTGTAGCCACGAAGTTTAGAGAACTAAACGGGGTTTGATTAATTGACTAATTTTCTTTGAATTATAACGATTTTCCTTTGGAGAGGGACTGGGACTAGACAACAATATTATCAATAACGACGTACCAAAAAATATTTTAGAGAATCCCGTTTAAAAATACATTTTGCAAGGTACGGTAAATATTGTCGACGAAAAACCGATAGTTTTCTTGTACGTTTACATCCCGTAACTTAAATGGTCAAATTTCGTACAATTAAGGGCGTGGTCGGTCACGTGACCTCTTAAAGTTGAGTCCATCACCGTAAAGTTCCGTTTTGTTTCGTAATAAACAACTAGAAGCAAAATTATAAACAAAAAGATCAAATCTAGAAAAAGTGACTAAAACATCGCACATCAACTGGAACCATGCCTTAATCCACCTAAACCTTTGCTGAATAATCGGAAAAGATCGGAAATTCCCAGTAAAAGCTATAAGCAAATGAAGGACAAGAGGTTTATAGTGCTTAACTTGTGAATTTCAAAATATTCACATTTGTTAGACTTGTAAAAAAACTACCGATTTGTTTTCCGTAATTTTTACGTATGATAAAATCCAGCATATATAAAAACGACCTCGCCTAGTTTTGGGCGTGTAGTCTCGACGAAGCTCGGCGAATTTAGGTCGCCAAGTTAACTACTTCATGTCTTCCATTTTACAAATTCTTTGGAAACCGCCTCGTCTTCCGTAAATTATTCAAATTTGCGGGGTTGTGGGATTTATTTTTCACTTGGAAATTTTACGGATCATCAAAAATTTAAATGATAATGAACGATCAATGACATTCCAAGAAAATTTTCGATGATCCGTAATGCCCAAGATCCCAAAGATTCCTTATTTTGTATACCAAAAATTACAGAAATCGGTTGACGCTTTCATGCCGAAAATTAGTTTTATAAAAGGGAACCTCCGCTCCAACAAATAACCGCGGCCACCTTAAAAGCCCGCAAGACAAGACCGAAAGGTAGCATAGGTAAAAGTAGAAAACTGCTGCAGCCGTATTACACAACTTTCCGCTGAATAAATTGTTTTTTATACGACATAATATCTTTCCTAAAATATAGGCTTTCAACAGTGTTTTCCGTAGCTCGTCAGTGTTTATTTTTTCTCGCCTAAAAGCTCGAAAAAAATAAAAACTGACTCGTTAAAATACCCAGCCGTATTACACAACTTTCCGCTGAATAAATTGTTTATTATACGACATAATATCTTTCCTAAAATATAGGCTTTCAACAGTGTTTTCCGTAGCTCGCGGTCAGGAGGACTAAGACCCGTTGAATACGGTCTCATATTTGCACTCGTCTTTGTGCGTATTCGCACTATAAAATGCGATGTCGTATAATAAAAGCACGTGTACGTGCTTTTATTTATTGAAAAAAGAAAAAAAATGAAGAGAACAGGAAAGAAAAGAAAAGAAAGTAAAAGGCAAAAGCAATGAGCTAAACAACAGGGTAAATTGGGGCATTTCCAAGGAACATCATGCTATGGTCGACAAATATCTGCTTTTAATAATCATCGCGTAATTGTACCTAGAAACTATCAATATCTCTAAACAGAAAGCTTTAAAACTACAATACACAATCTCTCGTCATCTCTCTCTGGAAAGGCGCTGTCGAGTTACAATCTCTACATGTAAAGACTATGCATGCTGTGTCTTTTCTTGAAAGTGTAATCGATATTAAGTCGCTTAAGTTAATGGCCCTGTAATTGCCACTTATTTAGCTTGCAGAAACACGAGTGTATTGTGTTTCGCTTTCTCATAAAAAGTCACTTGAACCAACCTGAAATCATCGAAAATCAATTAAAACAGCTACGGAAGCGAAACTAAACCATGCAAGAAGACTGATCTTTAGTTAAGTGGTATGTTATTAACTTTAAGGAAATCCTTAAGCCAGTTCCCGACATCCTCTTCGTTGTCTTTGCGCCACTGAATGTTTGCCAGGACTCGCTCTTCAGCCTGTTGTTGAGCCCGCGCTCCTGAACCAGCATGGTTCTCCTTGTTGAAGGTTTTCAGCTGAAAAATAATAAAAAGGCACAGTTTTAGTTTTCAACCCTTGTTATTATTAGGCAACGAACGTCATCAAATCCCGAGGTGTGGTCAATGGGCTGCGCTCCTCTTGGAGTGGCTGCCAAAAGTAATTAAGTACTAAATACGTTATCAAATCCAATTACCTTAACCCTATATTCTGCCTGGGCTTTTTTTTGTTTGTTCGTGAGCCTGGGGTGGGGTGGGGAAGAAAGTGCACCTCCTATGTATCTCGAAAAAGTATTCACGCTATTGAAATAAAACTTATATGGTGTGTAAAGCATCCAAAAATGTTTATTTTATTGACAGTGACGTGTCAATTTTGACGTCATATCACGCCAAATGACGTCATACATTAAAAAAACCCGCCATTTTGATCTGTCATCTTGGATTTCACCAAATTTGATTTTAAAAAATCAAAAAATATAAGGATGCAAAAACTGTGAAGATGTTGGAAGGATCGATGTCATGGTAAAAAGCGAAAATCTCATGAATTAAGCTGAAAAAAACAAAAACTGATTGCCATGGAAACGTACAAGTCACGTGATCAAAAAATTGACACATGAAATGATCCCAGAAATTTTTAGGAAAAAGTCACAAAGTTTGGCTATGATTGCTTGAATGCTCTTTAAGTAAGATACGTTTAAATCGCGCGGGCACTTTCTGCCCCCCACCCAGGCAGAATAGGTTAAGTCACAATGTTAAGCTTTGTTACTTACGTCTTGGAGTTCAAATTCTGTAGCAAATCCGCTTGTCACACCGAGAATCAAACGTCTGATGGCGAAAAATCCCCCACCAAACCTGAGCATCAAAATAAAAAGAATGATAGGAGCAGTCTCTACGTTTTATATAGTTAAAATGTCGATATGACATTTGCCATAGAGTTTAAGTTTAATATTGTTTAATATCACCGTGCTGCTCGACTAGTCTTCGTTGGAAAGACTGAATGAGTACCTGAAATGTGACTGACAATGATGATTGATCCATCGAAGCATATTACATTATCCCGACAACAGATAGAGTTTCCAATAATTATGAAGAAACGGTGGCTGTAATTGGGGGTAAATATTGATAACGATACCAAATAGTTTGGAAACTTACTTCCCCAGGATGAAGTCCCAGTTAAGTTTGATAAACTGCCAAGTTAACTGACGTCCATTTGGATTGTAATTAGCGACGTTTGTTAGTACACTGGTAGTGTCCTGCGTCTTAATCTTGTCTGGATCAATGGAATACTGCAAATATCTAAGAACAAAAAGACTTCCAAGGTCACAATACTTTATACATTACCGTCGTTGGCTTATTCTATTACAGCAAGGCCGATGATGCAAAAAAAAATATGGTCCGTGTTTTTAGCCATTGGCCTTTAACGTATCAGCACAATATGGTCAATATGGTCAATATAGTCAAGCGACAGAAAATATTTATATTTTTATCATCATGTCTAAATGCAATAAACGGTATTTTTAACTAAAGGAGGTAATTATAAGTTTCAGAGTTACTATAACAAGATTTGAATCTCCCTAGTTAATAAACTGAATAATTAACTACAGTGTTCCCTTGCAGCCAATATTCAACTCACACCACTGTGGTTGCTTCGGTAGCTCAGTGGTTAGAGCTGACCTGCCATGAGATCGGGGTGTCGTGGGTTCGAATCGCGCTCGGGAATTTGATTTTTTTCCAGCATTTGTTCTGTTTATCCTACAAAGGCATATCAGAGTTATGAAGAACATGTTGTTCGAAATATGCCGTGTTGTTTAAGGCCCGGGTCGCACTAGCGGACAAGTTTGGTAACTTTAGTGGATTTCATCAATTTAAGCGTCAATTATAGCAAAGACGAGTGCGACCTACATTTTCAGGACGAACAACTTGTCCAAAAAGATAAAATAACAAAGAAGCCGTAGTCCTATGATTGGCCCGCGTCGCACGTGTGCACGTTTTGAAATTTGTTTGATACAATAATCGCAAAACAAGTGCGACCTACTTGTTGCGAGTCGTTCAAATTTTGTCAAAACGGACAAAACTTCAAAGGCGCCGTAGTCCTGCCCTGGGGCTGGACAAGCCACATCCCCACGCACCGGGTGACTCCGGATAACAATGCTTTGCTGATTAACCATTGTGTTTTTCTCTGAGAATAACAAATTTGCATTTGCAGCACGTGTTGCCATATATCTGATTCAAATTTACCGCGGTCTCCAGGACTGTGTGCCAGTATAATATGGTTTACGCCACCAAAACTGGATTTACAATATGTGAATAACAATGAATTGTTTTTTTTTCGTTTGTTTCTATTAATTTGCTGTGGTAATCGTCACAGGTCGAACCAACTTCATGATTTTAATTTTGTTGTGAAGGACAAAGCTGTTCTCCCCAAAGCCCAGAATTTGGTCATTTCACGTCGTTGTTTTGCAGAGGACAGCTGAGGAATGTCCCAAGAGGTTTATAGCACGTGCAAAGCTATTGTGCTAGTAACTAAACCTTTTGTTACTCTACAAGATGTCTCTGACAACATGTCCTGACAATTTTTTTTGAAAATGTTGGGACATTTCAAAACTTGTCCGCAAGTGCGACCCGGGCCTTAACTTAACTACACGGTAAACGTTGCGTATAAAGATGGACATAGTAGTGTAGTGAATTCGAATCCACTGTGCCTTGGAGTCAACAATCGGTAAGCCCAGTGAGTCAATGAGACAACTCTAAGGCTGAAAAAATTATTTTCACTGAATAAAAACGGAGTTAAGCTTCTTGTAGCTGTTTTGTAGGACCAAGTTTGATCCCTTCAGCAATTTCACATATTCTTTAATTTTACTTACTGACGTGGATTATTACTGTACCAGGCTGTCTGTACCTTCTTACGATCCAAGGCTCACTGGCACCAGCCAAACCAAACAGAAGCTGTGTCCTTTCACTTGCTACTGTTGTCTTCTTCAATTGCTCGAAAGCAAAGTCCCATTCCTCTACTCCACCATTTTTAATTCCATGAAAGTACACTAAAGAACGTAAGTTGGCTGGAACACTGCAAGAATCGAGAAAAGGCCTTTGATATTAGACGAAAACAAATTGTTTCTACTATAAAGCTGTGCTACGAGTCTGGATGCCAACAATAACAAAGTGAATAAAGAATTGGAATAGTACAATTTTAGTATGAGTTTGCAAGTCAAAATATGACGAGGAGTTTATTTAGAGCGGATTCATTAGCGACATACGCGTATATTTGTCGCATTTCTGACGCGTACCGGGTTTCAAATAAATGCGTCGGCAGCCCCAAATCAAATCCCATGGGTCAACATATGGCCGCCAGCGCCTCCGTCATTTGAATCTCTCGGGAATGGTTGCAAACCAGCAATACTGAAAGTGAAAAAACTCTTTCAAATTTGGAAGATTATGAAATTTTACATTAGCTCAGTCCTTTAAACATTTTTGGGTAAATGACTAACGCGTGTATTCGCGTAAATTTCCATGCTGTGAGTTCCTGACTAAAAACTGTTGAAAATTCGAAAACCTATTATTTTGCGTCGCATTCCTGCAGGTAATATAACGCGTATACGCCATTGATTAATCGCATTCAGCGTCGCATTCAGCGTCGTCGTGGTTTCAAATACGCCCGGAATATGCGGTGGTCGGAAATAAACATCTCATTCCGAATAATATTTTTTTATGCACAGTATGTTTTGGATTCACTATATTTACACTTGTAATTTTTTTCTGATATTTAGATCATGGTAAAAAGGCAGGATTTCTGCACAGCCCATACCTCATTACAAATGCGATTCTTTTGTTACGAGAAGACAATAGCCCAACAATTGGGATGAACGAACAAATAAAACAATAATTAGGAGCAAGATGTTTGTGACAGTCATGATGCGTTAGCTCACTGGAATGTGGAACCACGAGGTCCAAATTCACCGCTTTGAATAGCGACTAATTGCTTTGCCATTGATTAATCGCATACCCAGTACGCGTAACCTGGAATGCGACGGAAAATAATAGTTTGTTTCGCTTTCCGCTATACGCGTATGCTGCAAATGAATCCGCCCTATCTTAAACCTTTTTCAAAGCCCATTTTGGCACTTTCCCTCTTTCTCGCTAATAAGCTTATTTTAACTTATTGAAACCTTTGTATAACACTCTCTGCCGTTCTCGTTCTCCAACATGGGATAAACAAACAAGTCGGATAATAGTCAAGAACTATATTTCCGGCCTTTCTAACTTTATAGGGCGAACTTTTGATACTCGACTAGATGTTAGTGAATAAAGCGATAACACTCAGAATAGAGATGACATTGATTTGTTTAGATGTCCGTGTCATAACTCAAAATAGATCCCTAACCCTACCACCCTAACCCTATCGATCCGGCGTTTACTCAGAACATCTAAACCTACGGGTTATTTTCGGGATCTTTCATCCACTTATTGAAATATTCCGATGCGTTTCTAAGGCACGAGGCCTCTCCTGTACTGCACATAATATTGAGTACCAAGCTTCTTTTATATCTGCAAGACAAAAAAATGCGGAAAATTACTGCATAACTCGCAGCTCCAAGATCCGGCAAAATACGTGTTGATCAGAAGGTTAATAATTATTATATTCCCCGAGTCTATTTGAAACTACGACAAGTAATGACAATAATGTGTATATGCACGAGTTACGTTTAGTTCATTTAGGGGGTGATTACATGGCGAATTTCAGCCAGGGCTGAAATTTCAGCCCGGTTAAGGGGGCTGAGATTTCAGCCCGGCTTCCGAATCAAATACTCTTGAAATGAAGTTAGCGATTACATGGACAAGGTTTCAGCCCGGGCTGAAATTCAGCCCGAGCTGAAAATTCCAGCCCGGTTTGAGAAACCGGGCTGGAATTTTCATCCCGGCCAAACGGGCTGAAAAAACCCATGTAATCGGAATGGCATTTCAGCCCGGGCTGAAAAGTGAACTTGGGCATGCGCAGTGATTGTGTTTTGGCTAAATTGTAGAATGCCCGGCTACGTATTTGCATGTCATTGAATGAGAATGGTCCTTTTGTTTTGTTTTATACACACGTGCAGCCGGTATGGTATGTAAATAAGTTTCCGGTTATTGTAAAATCGCTCCTGTGTTTTTAAACAAGATGGCAACAGCAAAGGAAAGAAGGTTCCAGTGGAATACCCGGTAACTTATTTGCATGACATTGAATGAGAATGGATCCTTTTGGGTTTTTTATGCCGATATGTAAATAAGTTACAGGTTATTCAAATCGTCCCCCTGATTCTCTGATGACTCTTCCCGCGCAATTTCAAATTTGGTGTCCGGGCTGAAATTTCAGCCCGGGCAGAACTTCGTCATGTAATCGTAACAAAATTCCAGCCCCCTAACCGGGCTGAGGTTTCAGCCCGGGCTGAAATTCGCCATGTAATCACCCCCTTAGTCGGGGGAGAAAAAAAGAGACAGACAGACAGACAGACAGACGGCCGGACGGCGGACAGACGGACAGACAGACGAACAGACAGATGGACAGACAGACGGATAGACAGACGGATAGACAGACAGACAGTTTATTTTAACACGGAATCTATTTAATTACAGTCAGAATATATTAATCGGTTCCCAAGAAAGTCGTGCGTTCAAAAATGAAACACGTATTTAAAATACATATATTGCAAATATACAATACGTTAGTGGCTAGTGTTAGTCACTACTCTGGAGACTGAGAGCGCGTTAAGATTTACTGAATGAACTGTTCTGCTTTGATATTATTTGAAAAGTATGCCATAACTAACACCGCTGGATATGGAAATCTCTTTTTGAAGTATGCGGTTTTGGGTTTCTGGAGTGCTAAATTATAGCTACTAAAGTCTCTAAGGTTGTAAGTAGTACAATCATGAATAAGTTTTAATAATTCAGTGAGGTACTCAGCTGATTTTAGGTATCATAAATAAGTTCAACCAAATACGTAAGACTGCAACTTACACTTCAAGGTGATCACCACTTTCTCGAAAACCAAGTTTCGTATACATGGTCCTAGCTTGGTACTGGAGGTATTTCTACCCAACACAAAAAATAATAGTTATTGCAACATAGGCAACAGGCAATATGTTATGGAAATACAAATATAGGGTGTCCAGCTACTCTCTGCCAACTGAGGGTATACATAAACAAGCATCACATTGGTAAATTCCGAATTTAAGGCCAGGACTTATATCCTATTAATGACTTATTTGAGGGCATATTTTCGGTGGGGGCTTATTATTGGAGTTTTGCGTTTCACAATGAGTTGGGCTTAAAATTGGATGGCATTTTGCGTCTGAAATTGTTCAAAGTGCAAATTAGAATACTGCGTGTGACAAAAGACAATTTAAACGATAACAATCTTTATTGTAATACTGAGTGAACAAACCACGCTTGTGCTAAATAGTAACGATGTGGATAAAAGTTTTATACAGCCATCAATGAATTAAACCCGAAACAAGTTTTACGGTATGCAAGTGATCGCCGGACACAGATCTTTTCCTCTCATTTTGGCGTAAAATTAATTAGCTAGAACTTATTAAAATATGCATTTTTGGCGTGTTTGCCTACTCGAATATTGGCGTCGAAAACATACCGTAAACGCTCTATTTAGCCCCCCTCTCTATTAAGCCCCCTATCTAATAAGCCCCCCTTTGGAAGTCAGATTTTGTAATAAGCCCCCCCCCCCCCCCCCTCTATTAAGCCCCCCCCTCCTTCCGTCCGGCTGATGTAAATGACTTTTCAGCAATATTTTCTGGCGTTTCAGTCACTTTGTATTGAAACGTGGTCTTTAATTTCCAGAACTATCGTCGAGTTAGGGTATAAATGACGTTTCCTTTGTAAGACGGTCATACATAACCCATTTCTTGTTCCGTTTTAGTTAGTGGTGTAATAGTAAAGTTTGACAAATTTATGTGAATTTTCTTGAAAATTTATGATTTGAAATAAGCCCCCCTCTCTAATAAGCCCCCCTTCTTGAGGCCTGAAATTAAATAAGCCCGAGCTTTTACGGTAAATAAATAAAAATAATAATAAATTAATAAATAAATTAAAAATTAATTAAACATATAAATATAAATAAATAAATAAATAAATGTATATAAAGGGCATAAAGGTCTATAATGGCTAAATAAACAATAGCCTCCATTTGGCGAGGAGCGGCCTCGTGCCGTACTCGAGACCTCGGGCACAGTTTTTCCCTATACGGACCGACCAAGCCGGTGAATAACGTGTTTATTTTTTTCCTACTTGGTTCTGTATAAATGCTAGAAATCTTGAAATCTTGTTTTGAAAAATCTTTTTTCACGCGCGCGCGTATTATCCCAAGGTCGCTATAAAACTACCGAATAAATAAAATTTAATCCAAATAACAAGAAACTCGGATGATTAATTTTTACACCAAAATATGTAATTACAGAAAGCTATACGTAGCTGTGAAGAACAGACGATGGAGACTCAAACGGAATTTCACCACTAAAAGCAGCTGAAATGAGAAGCTATTTCAAATTTAACACAAAAACCATTCAAAGTCGCAGCCGGCGGCAAATTTTTAGGACAATCTTCAATACTCTTGAAAGCATTTTTCGAGCAAAGCTGTTTCCTCAGTTTTCATCAATTTCATTTCTCATGTTAATCTAATTTTTACCATTCAATGGCAATTCATAATTTTCATTTTATGCGAAACCTTGACAAACTGTAAACTTGCTTTCAGTTTCGTTCAACGTACGGCACAACTGATTAAGTTTTATAAGCTTACGTGCCGAGGATTATTTCTGGACTACCGGTAATCACTAAGTTCTTTCTTGAATGAAACTTAACGGAAGGTATGTTTAGGAAAAAAGAGAAACGAAAAGCAAATGATTAAAACTAAGGAAATGAGTCTAAACACGGAGATTTATAATTCAAAAAATACAGAGCGCGAGCGGTGAAACTGATTTCCAAAAACAACAACAAACTCAAATTATGTCGGTTAAATCAAATGAAAACTCGCCTTTTTGAAGAAATGCAAGCTCTTTAATTCCACTGCGTTGTTCTCCATTGACTGACAACGGTAAGAGAGCAATATAATGCGAGAAAACGGCAGTATAAAAAGCTTCTTCGCATCGACCTTCGTCCTTCGCACGTTGCTGAAATTAAAATGTTAGCGCATGCCTACGCTACGATTCCGCGGGTCTCCGACGGGTTCACTGGCAATTTTTCCCGCTCCCGGACAAATTTTGGCTTGATTAATATGTTTTTGTGGGTCTTACAGTATTAAACGCATTCTGGCAGTTTTACAAAGCTAAGCAAAATTTTCTACCCGAGTAAATTGCGCAGTGGTCGGAGCGGTCCGTAACTCGGGGTCCGTACTGCAGGATACGGACCGCTGAATCGCGCGCTCTTAGCCAATCAAATTCAAGGATTGGATACGGACCGCTAAAAAAAAATAAGCTCGGATATTTGTCCGCGGACATTATCTGTTCCGAGAAGCGAACAGTTTTCCGAGAGCGAAGCTCGAGGAAAACTGTGAGCTTCGAGGAACAGATAATGTCCAAGGACAAATCTCCGAGCATATTTTTGAAGCCAAATGAAGGCTATTGTAGTTATTATCCTTCACTGAATATTTTTTCACAAGGCCGCTCTGTTTGCCGTGGAAGATCTCGGTTGGCTAAGCTGTTAAACATCAAAATAATTATGTTGGGTTCAAAAATATTTCTAGTCTGTTCAAAACAATCAGTTTTATTTAATTTAGCAATTCATTTGGGACGAAAACTGAACCTGCGAACGTGAAACGCAAATTTTTAAAACTGGGGAATATCACTTGGGGAATATCACCCGGATATTCCCCAGTTTTGGCTTCGTCGCGTGACGTGTTTAGACCAATCGCGCGCGAGAAAAATTAATGGATTATAATACCGAATATATGCCCATGGGCTTATATTCGGGGAGGGGGAAGTTATTGTATATTGGGAATTTTTACGGTATGTTTAATTTTATGCAGTCAAAATAATATCATACATGTATATGTTATAAGTCTTACGAACCTTTCCGTTATTTATTTATTTCCCTTTGTACTAGTCCCACTCAAATATCTTCTTGAAATGCCAGTAAAACTGAACCTTCATTCAAAATTTACCAAAATTCCCCCCCCCCCCCGCAAAAAAGAATAAATAAATAAATAAATAAATAAATAAAATGAATGTTGCCTGCGTTGAAAAAGTCTCGTTAGAAAAAATGTGAATTAAATTGTAGTTTCTCTTCCTTATTTTGAGAAAGAAGCTTCATACCAAAACATTTTAAAACATACCCATCTTCAAATACAAGGACGAGATCTACGGTTACCAACGAAACCAGTCACTGCTTGTTCTTGTAGTATCCCTTGTCCTAGTTTATTTTTGTATCGGTGAATATAGAGGAAATTTGTCCAGTAGGTCTCCTGTTAACCGAAGATGAGAAAATGTTAGGCGTTCTATACAAACCTTCAAATACTTATAAGCCGGGCTTGACTGGGACAGAATGCTGGTTATAGAATCAATATTGTTATCAAATGCTGCCCAAGGTACATATTCATCCTCCTTCGCTAGGTATTTGGTGATGTTTAGTGGCACAATGTACTTGACGTATCCACCTCTGGATGAACAACAACAACAACAACAATCTTTTATTTAGCTCATTATAAAATAAAAATATACAAATGATAGTAAAGGAAAATACAGGTGTTTTTTTTTAAATGACAAAATGAGATGCACTATATTATTGATTGGTTGTATTAAACAACATATAGATCAGGGCCCAGTTGTTCAAAGGATGGATAACGATATGCACCGCCGGATAAATAGTTTGTTTTGTTAACACTTATCCACTGGATAGCGATTTATCCAGTGGATAGCGTTATCCACCCTTTGAACAACTGGGCCCAGGTATATGCACGGCTTTGTAAGGCACTATCAAGACCTTATGTATGAAGTTTGTTACAAACATGGTAGCCCATTAGCTCGGAGTATTGCTACTCTCCCTGAATGGAATACTTTCCCCTTCTCATGCTCCAACAGGAAACAACCAATGGACTCTGTGATACTGTAAGGAAAATTCCATGACCGCTAAAGCTATCCAGATAACTGACAAGAAAAAACAGACCTGTATTAAATATTGACCTACAACAGCAAGAATCAATAATTTACCTCGCTAGATTAAAAGAATCATCTATCAGCCCAGCACGATCAGTTATTTCAAATACCTGAAATGATTTCAATATAAATCAATACAATTAGGTCCCCAAGGAAAACCAGCAACCTTACGAAGGTGATAAATACTTTCTGTCTACCCAGTTCCATTTCATGTATCATACTCAATACAATGTACTGTTTCTTTGCATTAACGTTTTTAAAATCATCTTTAACTCTTTTAAATCTTCTTTGTTACCAAAATTATGTAGAAGCAGCACTGAAACGACTTATATATTCTTTGTTACAACAAGGAATTGTGGAATGCGTGATAGACGTCAAAACATGCTCTTAATAATTCACTTTGCTCCGACGAAGGGCTAACGCTCGAAAAGTCAGCATTTCCCAAATTCGCTACGGAAGTTAATTTACCTTTATCAACTTCGAGTTGATAATCAACTAAGTTTCTTAATAATTCAAGCCTACTTTTTACTTTTGCGTTACAATCATAGGTAGGATAATGAACCGCAACGTCAAACTCTTATTTGGTTGGTCTAATTACTCCTTGCTTTTTCAACCCCATAATTATTAAAGACGCACATTGCTGACCCTGTATAATTATTGACTGATATGGTTTCTAATGAAATACCATTTTTGGACTTGGATCTTTGTCTTTGGCAAGGAAAGTAAAATTTGATACCAACCGTATGTCCGTTCTCCAACTGGTTTGTCAGCTGACCCCACTGCTTTTGTTCATAGTTGACTCTATAAAATCCTGTTTGTCCTTCATTACCTTTGAGCCACCCATTACCATCCCAATCAATTTCGACTGAAAATATAAAAGCAAAAAAGTAGAATATGAAAGTCGATGTCAGCGCCAAGGTCAGTGTCGGCATCCATACCAATGTCAATGTTGGTGTCGGTTCATTGTCAATGTAGATGTCAGTGTCGTACGTGGTGATGTAAAGTTAAGATTGAAGTCTGTCTTTAAGCCTAGTGGCTAACCAGGCTGGTGCTTTTAAACTCCGGTTTCCATAGTATGAAGAGACTAGGAGAATCGCTACTCCCCTGAATGAGATGCTAGTCCATCTCAGGTAACACCAGCAGTTTCCCTGACAATTCGCCGATAGCCATTTATACTCCTGGGTGGAGAGAGGCACTGTGAAAGTTAAGTGTCTTGTCCAAGAACACAACACAGTGTCAACGGCCGAGACTCGAACCCAGACCACTCCACCCAGAGTCCAATGCACTAACCATTAGACTACCGCGCCACACAATCCAGTGTGATATTCAATGTCAGTCAGTGTCAGTATGAACTTGTCAATCTTTTTGTAACTGAACTTCACTATACGTTTTTACATTACTTCCTACCTGAAGTCATATTCAGAAGCTTAGATGTACGTTTGGAGTCGTCAGTGCGGTATGTAAATGGCACAACCCACTTATAGCTGTAGACATTAGATAATGGAAATATGAATAATTGTTATTGCCATGATCGATAAGATATGTTTTTTCTTATTAAACTATTTATAAAGCTTACAAACTGACATTCGGAAGACAAAAAAAACAAACGATATAATACCATAACAATATGTGCGTGTGTAATTTTATGTAATTCGGAATGCAGTTATTTCTTACAAATAATATTACCATGCACACGACCATGTATAACCTCAGTGCGGGACGAGGGTGGTGCGTTGGAATATCTAGTCAGACATAACGATAAAATGAATGGAGCAATATTAAGACAGAGCTCGAAAAACCAAACTTGAACCTATTCAAGCATTATAACAGCTAACTTGCTGTCATAATCAGTTACTGGGAGATGGACACATTTGACCGTTAAACCAATCATCATTAGTGATGATTTGGAATATTGAATGAAGTTTTCCTTGGACGACTAAAAAGAGTAAGAGCTGAAAAGTGAATAGCATACAGTCAGTAACAAGTCTCATCTCACCAAGTGAGATTAGCGTTCTGATTAAACTTCAAATTTCAAGATTTCTGACAAAATATCGGTTTCATACATTCCCGAAACTGATCAAAACTCATGATACAACTTATGTTTGAGAAAATTATTCTCATAAAGAGGAAAATTATATTCCATAAAGTAATTGTTATATGACGAGGAAAAGTCGCTTGGGCCTCCGTGACAAATGAATAAAAAACGAACAAAATCAACAAGCTCCTGGACAAACGACCAAATTCCATAATCGTCCGATTTGGGTTTACCTCAACCGAAGGAGGGACGTTCCGGGATGGAAACCTTTTTGCCGTTTGCTTGCGATTAACCTCGAACATATCGGATGAAAGCAAAATAATGTGACGTCATAAATCCGACCTTTCTCCAGACTAGTAACAAAAAGATTTGCCAAGCTTTGCAAAAAGGAGCTACCTCACGGATGGTCTTGAATGACGATCTTGAATGATGTAACCTAAATTTTTCAAGTTCGTCATTTGCAGTCCATTTTAATCTTCTACATCCATAACTTGACCATCCTTGTTCCAGTTCGCTTTCTTATTATACTATATTACCTCTTTGGTATTTTTTTACCTTAATAAACTATTATTTTTAGGTCTTCTTCAATTTGAAGATAATTTTGTAGATCTAAGAAATGGCTTAAAATATCGTGACATTATTATAGGAAATTAACGCTGCATGAAATTAACGCGAATTTAAAAATTCGCGTTAATTTAAGTCGCGTTAATTTTTGTGAGCGTTAATTTCCGCGACATTGATTAAGTAGAGCATTAATTTCCGCGACCTTAATTCCATTATTATAACCCCAAATTCTGGATCCTGTACAGAGATATTTGACACCCAGGAAACAATAGCTTTCTCAGTTCTGCACACTGTATTTCAATCTTTTTTCAGTTGGAAATCTTTTTTCCAGTTCACCCACGCTTTCAGAAAAGCAGTTCTGGACATCTGAGTTGTTGAATTTCGGCCAAAATATCTTTGTTACTTTGTGCTAACCACGTTAATTTCCTTCATTTTGAAATTTTACCTTCTCTTTCGCGTTAATTTCCTTTATTCGGAAGTACTTTTCCGTCCAATTCGCGTTAATTTAAGTCGCGTTAATTTCAAATACCTTAATTAACACGAGCGTCAATTTCCTATAATAAGGTAGGTCCCTTAACTACTGACTATTAATTTTATTTCAATGGTTTTGCGAATAACTCTAACGTGAAATTAATAATAAGCTATCCTTACTTGAAGTTGGTCTGGTATTTTGAAGTAAAATTTGCATTACGGTCATAAAGAAACCTCTCCTGAGACACCCTAAATTTGCCATTTCCATTGTCCCTGATGTTCAACACTGGGTAGCCCATTTGAAGAGTCCAGGTGTCCATCATTTGCTTGACGTGTTTACAGCTGCCTTGAACACAACTTTCCTTAAAATTGAAACAAAAAACTATTCATACAACTATGTTCACAAAATTTGGAACAGCGAAGCATCTGCGATTGTAGCCAGCGGGCCCAAATTAATACCAACTGATCCAACTGAAATGCTTTGTTTGGTAACATTGTTTGGCCTGGCCGTATGACGTCACATGCTCAAAACTCACCACCAAGCCTCGTTATATTATTTACACGTGTGTAATTTTTTCATCTTTGCTGCTTTGGGAACTCGATCGTGATGAAATTGATAAGTTGACAAGTTTGGGCGAGGCTTGGTGGTTAAATTAAATAGTCTGACAACTAGTTTCTATAAAATAATTAGTTCATTTGAAAATCTGACAAGTTTGATCGGAGTCATAGCCTGTACATCCATGGCCCCTACGTATCGGAGTACGGGAACTGGCGTAGGGACATTTGTATATGGAACGATTGCCACTGGGGAAAAAAAAGTTTATTTGTTATGTTTCCGGTGTCAAGAATGGCAATGAAACCAAATTTAGCACACAAATAGGTCTTAACTTCCGTAACATTTTTAAAGTATTTCTCGCAGGTGGTCACGTGACATGTCACGTGACTATTGGCAGAAAAGAGCCATTATTTGGGGAATTGCCGACGGTGTTCAATATCAAACAAATAGTCGGAAGTCAAATATTTCCAGCCTTTTACGTTTGGAATGACCGTACCTCGTTTTGTTTATAAATCGTTAAAACGAAATCAAGGACGCTCATTCCAAGCGTGGCGAGGTAGATCACTTAAAAGTCTATCGAAAACACTCATTTATTGATTAATACGGGTAAAATTCGCCGGCAATTCCCCGATTTACGAAATATCAGAAAATGATCACGCGATCAGAAAAATTCGAAATTGTATGCTAAGACAGAATAGAATACCGAGTTTTATTAATCTGAAACATTTCACCTTGGTAGAACAAATCTAACCAGAGATATTGCTGATCATCAATAATTTCCCTTTAAACTCCTCAAGAAAATTAAGGCATGGGCCTACAGTTATTTCACCAAAAAAGTTAGGGGGTGGTCTATCTTCTGAATTGTTTAAGCCATAAAGGCGTAAAACTTTGACAGACTGGTAAGTTTGCAAATGTCATCATATTGACATACATGACATATGCAAATTAGGTCACGTGACCTGTCAGAGCTATTTTTAGCTTAAAATTCTTTATAGCGAATTGGCACCACCTTTAATTATTGCCTGGAAGCTACAATCAGCTTTATAATGTTAAGACTATTAGTTGCATCATTTCGGTGCCCGGGCCTTTCCAGATAATTTAAACAACAGAATGAAATAAGAAATTACTTTTATGAGAGGACTCAGTGGGCACTAGTACAAAATGTCGTTTATTTCCAAAAGTAATAAGATATTTCACCAGTCCCGGGCACAGATCTTCTATTGCTGTTCCTATGACGTTTCTGCCAGCAGTAAAGTTAGATGACTGTTGGTATAAACTGGTGCCATTTTTGCTCAAAGATTTTCCTGGATTTTGTGGCCGCAACAAGTCACGTGACCTAATTTGCATATGTCATACATGTCGATATTATGAAATTTGCAAACTTACTAGTCTGTCAAAGTTTTACGCTTTTATGGCTTTATTTTCAGAAGATAGACCACCCCCTACTTTTTTGATGAAATAACTGTAGACCCATGCCTTAATTTTCTTGAGTCCTGACCCAGGCCTTAATGTGCTTGCGTGGCCGCTATAGAGAGGTGGCCGTTAGAGTAGGTTCGATGGATGGAAAAGGCCAATAAATGACTATTTTCTGCTATTGGGATTATGTGCTTGAAGAAGAACGTGTTAGTTAATAACTTTTCTTAGAATCGATTTGGAATCTGAAGCCACAAATATGCGTGGTAGTGGCATTTGAAACTCTACTTCTCACTGCTTCTAAAACATCTTTACCTATTAGAAGGGATCAAGTAAACACCGCACCATAACAATACGTGTATTATGGTCTTGTATGCATGTGTTTATATAGAATTTTTTTTTTCGATGAGCTAACTGAACACATAAGTTGTTCTAGTTTCCCTTACGGGAACAAAAAAATTAGTCAGTTTCATTTTATGTACCTCTTCAAAAGCTTTCCATAAGTCATCGGTCTTTGCATTTCCATAACGATATTTGTTGAGATAGCGCTGAAAGAAACAATAAGGCTCTGATATTTTAAGAGTGCAGAAATCAAAACATCACTTTTTGTTAAGAAATCACATTTCCATACCCCTCGAATTTCTCGGGGTTTGGAAATGTTATCAAATCCTGTATCTCGGGTTTGATATATTACTTCTAGTTCACTAGTGCGAGAGTTCCAGTTATGTCTAATAGTCCCTACCAAAACTAGATTCACCGACAACAATATTTCTCAAGGTAACTCTCAACGGTTGATCACGGATGGGGACTGACAAAACTAGGGTGCCTATCGGTGGTTAATTTCCTAAAAAAAGTAATTTGAATCCCTGCTATGATCCTTTTTCCGTCACATATTTCAATTGTCAGGCTAAATCAACTCTCTCTTAGGCGGACAGCTACGTAGAGTGTGTCCGCCTTAGAGAGATTTCACTGTAGTACGATTGGACTCACTGTTAAGCCTTTCCTGAAAACATCATATCCAAGAAAGGATTGAAGCATACGTATGATCGATGCTCCCTGGAAACAGAGAAAACATGAACATCCTCAGCAATTTGACTAGCATGAAGATATTACTTATCTAAGGTGTATTCTGTTGACATTTCCCATTTGTTTTGTATTGGTATACTGGGGTAGGTAATAACATGGGCTGTATGATGTTTTATTATATGGCAAACTGGTCCACGATGAATAGGAGCATTCTGATTGGTTCCCAGAGCGGTCCGAATTTTGCAATACGGACCGCAAAGATGGACCGCTCACGATCTCATTTCGCCAAATTCCTTTTATGAAACATTGAACAAAAGAAAACTGTTTTCTATAATTAGAAACATTTTCCCTCATGTCTGGCGGACAATTTTGGTTAAACTTTTCACAAAGTGGCCTGAAATATGCAAGAATATGCTTAGCTTTGGCGCGGCGCGCGTTAGCTGGCGAGGTCCATAAACTTGCAAAAAAAGAACGAGACCAATATTTTCCCAATACGGACCACACGCTAGTTCAATAACATCTATATACAACTTGGCGAAAATACCGCGAGTATTACAGATCATCAGTAGCCTGGAACATAAACATACTCACGCATAAAAAATGGTGGTTTGCATCTGATGTTATCACAATTCTAAATTCTATAAAGCTATTCTTTTCATATATTGTACATATACAAAACATTAATCTCTATGTAAAGTTTGGTATCGTTTCGGTGCTTCTTTTTGAAAATAAAGCATTGATGTCCCCTACTAATCTTGTGCAATTGTATGGCCGCCATACTTGTGTCCCTCTGAAGGGCACCATCATGGCGGCTACATACTAAATACTATTATTTTGGTAATAACTCGGTTATGAAAAAGCTACAAAGCTATAATTTGGACAGAACGTTTACTTTCTGCCTGTTCTATAACCTGTTAATGTTCTGATGTTGTTCATGCAAGCACACACTTTTGGTGACAATGATGCAAACCACCAATGCACTTTTTTCAAACATATATTAGCTCAAAAGAGAGCAAGCCGGCATATTTTTATCCCCCCTCCCCATGTTTAATGTTTATTTCAGAGAGCTGCCAATTCATCCTGCATCTTTTGTTTACACCAGAACAACAATAATATGGGGGAGGGGTGGGGGTTGACCGGTAAGCCGACTCATGATGTTACAATCACGGTGGAATTGGTAAATATTTAGTGTCTCGAGAGTATTTCCCGTGATTGTAGCTCTCAAAGACTCCCAGCGCTTGTTTTCTTTTCCGCAAGCATTAGGGTAAGCACACAGGTCAAGCAAGTTTCCACAGAAGACTGTTGGGATCTTTATTTGAGTTATTCTTGAGGGAAAGGCTTTTGTCTGTCCAATTAAAATTAGTCAAAATCAGGGCTCCTGTCAAAATGGAATAAAAATGAATACGAAATATATATTTTAAAATAAACATCACATGCAGGAAGGTGCACTGCATGCATTCCAAGGCAAAGCTGTATCAAGAATACTGCGATATAATAACATACCTTATTATATGAAATAGAGTCAAATATCTCATTGATTTCATCAGGATGATTCACAGGAACTTTAATGGGATGAGAGTTTGCCAAGCCGTCCAGAGAAAATGCAAGCGCCATGTCTAGTATCACAAATTGATCCATCTGTAAAACAATGAAAAAGAGTTGAAGATACATCCCACTCAGACACTCCAATAAACCACGCATAAATAGACCCAACAATATTTTATGGCTTCCCGTTTTTTGGAATTCTATAACAGCTACCCAGCATTGTTAACGAGCAACTTTTAGTATAATTAAGCTGTTTAGGTTTTCCCAACAAACAAAGTTACATCTCTATGACTACAAAAGTAGGTGTCCTATTTTTTTATTTGGAGACTAAAGATCTTAAAAATACTCGGTGACAAATTGAACAAAATAGACATTTCTGCCATTAAAAAAAATTATGTCAGAGGGGCTCAGAGCCACCTTAAATTTCCGCATGTATAGTTATTGTCTTCTGTAAAATTGTTGGTATTGTGCGTTTTCACGGCCACCATACTAGTATTCCCAAACTGCAGGAAATGTTTGCATAAGAATACAACCCATTTTCTAAGATAAACTAGTAATACGTGATTCGGAGGTCCTCGCGAAGCTGGGATAGGGATTAGTTATTTTTGAGATGCGATGGTGATAACCGGGCTTTAGACATCGACTGAAGTTCGTTAGTCTCCGGACATCTGTGTGTACGCCTTTCCTGTTCACGATCTTGCTTTGGAAAGTTGTCACGTTTTCCATCCTAATTTTACCCATTATGTAGGAAAACTGGCTTTCAGAAAGTTTCAAAACATAGCGCTGACTCACAAATAGTAAGACTTTACTCAAAACACATCTGTTAACATTTAGATACCTTTTTAGTGACAATTTACTCAATTATTCCTGGAATTTCTGGTAAAAGGAGGATTTCTTTTCACACAACACTCAAACACATTGACAACAAAGTGACATTTTCTAGTAAATGTTGGAATTTTATTTAGCTGAAAAAGGTTTTACAAAAATAACGATCTGTTAAATCATGACATTCTGCCAAATGGCATCGCTGAACACAATTTATAATCGTAAAATTCGTAACACAATGAAATCTGACACGTACTACTCAATAGGCCAATTTCGATATATTAAAATTCTAACTTGGCTCCGAGGCTTAGGGGAATAAAACAAAAGAATTCGTAAAGAAATCACATCGAGGTTGAGGATGAATAAATAATTTCTTTGTTTTATTCCCCTAAGCCTCGGAACCAAGTTAGAATTTTAATATATCGAAATTGGCCTATTCAATTACAACTTTGGAAATGCCCGCACCATTTTCCTTCACAAAACGAGGTCAAAACACATAGACATCAGAACGAAGATTATATAATATCTACCCATTAAAACATAATAAATTCTAGAACGAATCTTGCATCAGCTGGTTTCAAGCTGTGGATCAAAACACGTATCGATGTCATCGATCATGTCTTTTTCTGAAGACGACAAATCTCGGAATTCTGACCGGAAGTCAACCTCAAAATTAGTATCCCACATATCTCGAAGAACGTATTTAGCAGAAGTGTATATTTTAGTGATGTTTGAAGCCATCGAAGCAAGAAAATCGCATTAAAGTCTCTCAATCGTATTTACAAAGCCGATATAATGCAAACGGTGTCCTCGCGTGGCCTCATACATGTATATGAAACCTTGATCGCTTGCACACATCACCCAATAGCGAATCATGTTAAACCTTATGTGATAGTGTATTTATATATTTTTCTATTCGAAAATGGTTATTGGCAGGTTGGCAAAACATGTGAAAGTCAACGATCGCCATCGATCGGGATATAAATTCGATTAGCCTGCGTAGCTGGCGGTCTTGTTGGCAAAATCCGTAGGCTGCGAAGCGACGAGAGTCTGGGGCGAGCGAGAGTGGTGAAAGATCGCACTGAAAAGGTATTTTTGAATAGTCCGTCCACCAGTGGACGGGAAATTCCGATTGGTTGAGAGCTGTGAACACGTTAATCAAATGTTAGTTGAGCTGCCGTGTCATCTTCCCAAGGGAGAATGAACCAATTTTTTCACAGCATTTCCGCGTGACAGCGAATGAAAATGGCGACTGTTGACGAGAGTTAAATTTCTGTTAAATTTCCTGGATATTCAAACGGAAATCGGTAAATTGTTTTGAAGAAGGAGCAGGAGACGTCTGTGAAAGAGTTGCTTTGTGGAACGTAATGGCAGTACTTTGGAGCGTTTGACAGAAAGGAGATATAATAATTTATTGTCTTAGCGAACAATCAAATTCACGGACTGAAATAGCCGACACAGAAATATACTTTCTGGACACTACAATCTATAAAGGCGAAAGGTTTCAACGAAGAAGCGATCCTTCATGTTCGCACTTTTCAATCTTTGATGGGATAACGAATGAAGTGCAATGTGCTCTCTGCGGCGAGAATGACTCTATTGAACATGCATTTCTTGAATGTCAACCATTGATAACTTTATACCAAAAATCCCTGAAATGGTTTAATGATCTTCATAAAACAAATGTTAAACTTGGCCGATACAAATTTTCCTGAATCTACTACCACCCATCCCTAACATCAAATCAACAGATAAACTGTTTACGTTTCCTTCTCTTACTTGCGAAGCAAATACTCTTATGTTTGTAAGACGTTGCAAAAGAATGCTGACACCGCGGAATTTATTTCCAAATTAACTTTTCAGCTTAAAGTGGAGCGTAAAGTGAGCTTGGTGTGATTACCTTAACCTATACAGACAATAACATAATTTATTTCTCAGTAGTGTCATATCCGTTTTTTTGTAAGTATGTTCATGTAGGAGTAAACAGTGTAAGTAATTGTATGGTAAACAGTGTGCGAGTATTGCATTGTAAATAGTGCACGTAATTGTATTGTAAGTAGTGTAAACAATCGTATTGCAAGTAGTATAAGAAATTGTATTGTAAGTAGTGTAAGCAATCGGATTATAAGTACTGTAACAAATGAAATGTAAATAGAGCAAGTAACCATATATTTTAATAGGGTAATAATCAGATTGTAAGTAATGTTTTTGTGTGTTGCAAATAAAAAAAAAATAAAAAAATTATTTGAGTGAAAACTCTAAGGTCACGTTTTACTGTTTCGCCTGTCATAACTTTATTTCATCAATATGTAATGGATAAGTTTCCCATTACAGCTTCACTCTGATTGGCTGTTTTTAATTGGATCAACAAAAACTGATAAAAGTGGGTTGCATTTAAAACAACCCAAGTTTTTCTGCAGACTTCGTCTTCTAAGATTCTCGGTAAACAAAATTCACTGTTTTCCTCGGGACCAGTCATTAAGTGTTAGTAATATTGTAGGTAATGAACGTGTTGTGATTAGACAGTGCATAATTATAGTAGTCAAAAATGACTAAAAAATAACTCGAACTGAGTTAGTTGCGCGTCATAATATCCATAGTCCACGAATAACGTCAATGGCGACTGCAGGGTCAAATTTTCTCATTGTTTGGGTCGTAGCCCAACGCATAGTGAGAAGAAGCGCTGCGTAACGAGAAAAAAAATGGCTGCGAAGGAGACTAACAACCACCGTCAGGTTACATTCCACATCCATACTAATCACTGAATATGGGTATAATTATTTAACAAATAAAGAAGCCAAAGCCATGTATTATTTACCTAATAGAAGATGGTTTTTTAACCATTCAGAGCGCGCGCAGCTCTCAGTCTATATTTTGAATGGGAATATATATTCCATTTACATCCAAACCTTTTTTATAACCCAAACCCCCTTAGCTATTTTAACTATATTCCTATTTATTTATTTATTTATTTATATTTTATGGAATATCATTAATAGTATCATTATGAATCAATCCAAGTAAATTGAAGGAATATTTAACAATGAATATTTACCGAGACGAAGTCGAGGTAAATATTCACCAATATTCACTGAGCCTGAGGCGAATAATTGTTTTAGTATAATTTACTCAGGTGAATATAAAGAACTACAAATTACGAGCTAAAACATGAAAAACAACAAACGCAAAACGCTCGCCATATTTACCGTAGTTACATCGTTTACATATCAAATTAAGCAGTAAAATACACAAAAGAACACTACGAAAAAGACATTCATCACCTTTGTTTAATCGTTGCTGATTTCATGAGCAGCTGTAGTTATAAGTGGCTTTAGGTCTGAAGAGAAGCAAATTTCTGTCACTCCATCCGACACAAAATGCGTTAAAATCATTTCTTGAAAAAGGTTTTCCGTCCAAACGTCTTGGTAGTCATTTACCTAAATTCCCAATGCTTTGAATATCTCGAACTTGTAGTGATGTCTTTAGAATAAACGAAAATTTCATTCAAAAACGAGTCGCCATCTTCACTTGCCAGCACAAGAAATGTGGCTTAGCTTAGCAGCCACGCCTTGAAATCCTATATTCACCGCCGAGCGTGGTGAATATAGCGTCAGATGCCGAATTTTTCGTCCAATCAGCTAGTCGGATTCTTTATATTCACCTTAGTAAATTATACTAAAAGCCGATATTATGAACCTTCCTCTGACGGAATATTACTGCAACCTTATAACATCATTAACATTTACCATTTTCCAGCTAGGTTCTGTTGCATTGACTCCATAAAATTCTACAAAGCTGGCGAATCCTTCATTAAGCCACAGTTCCGCCCACCAATCCATGGTTACTAAATTACCAAACCACTGTAATACAGAAAAGAAAGAACAATAACACATTTGAGTCATCTCACTTTTCCGATTGTATTTAAAATGATTCTCAATGTACTTTAGTAAAAATACAAACATTAATGCTGTTCGACGTTTCGATGATTCTACCATAATAATTAATAATTTAATAATTTATATAGCGCTATTTCTAAAGTTCACAGCGCTTAACAATATGTATAAGTTAAAATTAAATTAAGATGAACAGATAAATGGAACTAATTAATTACCATCATCATCAAGTGAAGTAAAATTACAAGTTGAATCAAAGGCTCCCATGTGCCAGCTCAGCAATATAATTGATGTTAATGACATTCATTGAATGCAGTTGTTGGCTCTTCCCTGTGAAAAATGGGGATGGCCTTTGCCATGTTATCTGGGCAGGAGTTATTCGACACTTTCTGTGGTAACTGGTCAGCAGTCTTATATCGAGTCTTATGTCACGCAACTCTTACGTTTTGCAAAGACACAAATATATAAATAGACAGTGCAATCCCGATTTCTCGAACCCTCGATTTCTCAAAAAAAAAAAACATAACACGAACCAAAAGTCGTTTCCCTTGGATTTGTTTCACTGTAATTTTACCCCCGATACTGTATTTCGACCTTGATCCTATCCAGAAAGCTTTTGTCTTTTGGTGATTAAGCCTGAGGCCAGACATTTTTTCGAAAATTTCTAGCATTCTCAGAGCCTCCTGAAAAGACCTCTCTGAGCCATCTAGTGTTGGCATAGTTTAATTTCCTTTTTATTAACAGTGATACCCTTAACACTTGGATTTTCTCGGATAATTAAATTCGAAAGCGAAACTGGAAAAACAGGCCATGGTTGCCATGGAAACGTCAAGCTACGTGAACACATTTCAAGATACAAGACAAACAAAATTCAAGTGTTCCCTGATATATTTGATGATGATTTAGCAATTTTTATTTTGTATTCCATAGTTTATATACCTCATTGTTAGTAGCGATTTTATCTTCATTGTTACTAGCATTTTAATATTTCTATTGTAAAGCGCTAATGGAATATATAGACACTGGCGCTATGTAACTACTTTATTATTTATTATTTATGTATTTACTGTTTATGAAGAGTCCAATTATTTCGATTACCTGGTGAGCAAGTTCATGAGATAAAATGGCAGATACACGTTGTTTGTTAGATTCTGATGAAGCACCAGGCTGATACAACAGTGCTGCCTCACGATACATTATCAGCCCCCAGTTTTCCATTCCACTGAAGGCAAAGTCAGGAATGGCAATCATATCTGAAAAGTGAAAAAATACGAGTGTAGCGGTAAGGTCTCTATTGATCAAACCCGACGACTGACGAAAAACTAAATGGAGTGTATTGACTCAGTGGTATTTTACTCCAGGTGAACTCTCTAAGATGCCACACGTTTCTATTTATTGTAAGAGTCCGGACATGACGTATTCTACTTTTAATTGACTTACATATTGCTGACTTATTCTTACATTGACTTATTCGATTATTTTTATATATTTTTATATATATTTTTATATATATAAATATTTTTATATTTTCATTTTATTTCTGAGTACTGTTTTGGTTGTTTCAGTAATATTTCAATCATTTCACTACGATTGAGACATAATTTTTCTGCAGGAATAATCCTCGCACAATCTCCTCTTGAGTCGCACATTTTTGGTCAACCATGCCAAACGATTTAGGTTAACGGGTAGATTCGAAATATTTGCGGAACTGAAAGGGCTTGTATGAGTTAAAAGGATAAATAATTTCATCGTAAGGCTTCGTTTTTGTTGTTGTTGTTGCGGAAATTCATATGTATCTCCTCGCTACTCAAGACTAGAAAATTAATTATGTTGAACGCTGTAATTGAGCTCCCAAATTGATCACGTTCACTAAACGAAATGGAAAAAAATAATTGTCAATAGCTACATACACGCATGGAAAAACGAAAGCTTGTCGCTTTTTCTCCGATAATTTTTATTGTGTTGGTTTTGAAAACTTATCCCTGCTGGAATATACATATTTTCATAACGAGTTCTACTGAATAGCCTTACGGAACATATTTTCTCTTTTCTTGTACATGTACTTTAAAATAATGTAATATAGTTTTTGTAAAACATTATATTTGCGACAAACACAATTTTAAACATATCGCTTTATATCATAGAAATAAAGACACATTTTTCTCTCTTTGGTTGGATTTGTTTGTAATTTTCTATACCCCGTGCGAATAGCATATATTTTAAATTTTGACTTGCTTTATGTAGGGATTAGATGATATATAGAGTGATCGAGTACCTAGTGCATAAATAAATGCACGTGCTGACCGTATAATAACGGGAAATGTCGAATACTGCAAGTGCAGTGTGATGAATTTTTGCAAATTGTACGGTATGCCATCAATGAACACACACTCTAACATGCAATACATCAATGAACACACTCCATTTGGCGCGAAA
Source organism: Desmophyllum pertusum (assembly GCA_029204205.1). Taxonomy (NCBI): domain Eukaryota; kingdom Metazoa; phylum Cnidaria; class Anthozoa; order Scleractinia; family Caryophylliidae; genus Desmophyllum; species Desmophyllum pertusum. The sequence continues at coordinate 63,638 of MU825932.1, read as the reverse complement.
ATATGCCCGGATAACAGGGCGAGATGAAAATGAAAAAATCAACTTACCCTTTTGGCAAGCTCTTACTCGATTTTACTAGCACGGAGCCCTGAGGAGCTAGCCCAAAATTAAATTTAAAATAATCAAATTTAGGAACCGATCCGGGGGGGGGGGGGGGGGTGGGGGAAGTTTCTATAACTCAGTAACATTGAATAAAAATTTGCACCCCCTGCAATATTTTTTAAATTGAAATTTAAACCCCCCTCTTCAATTACATTTATCCCCCATACCCCCCAGAAAACACATCTTCCAATTATTACCCCAACTACCCCCTCCCCCCCCCCCCGGATGTAATAAACGAATGTAATATTTACTATGCAAAAAAACCGTTTTCAAAAAAACATCACCGAACCATTTTCTTTCCAGACTGTCAATCGACTAATTACAAAAACGCTGGAAATGGTTTTTGTTGTTTAATGTTGGAAAATAATAATACTGAGTAGAAAAAACTCTCTTCTAGTATTTAGGTGCCTATTTACAACTGTAATCTCAGTTGAGTCTGGAATTTGATCACAGAAACTTTCCGGGAGATTTCTCGAAACTTTCCCTGGTTTTGTTTTGTTGAAGACTGGGACCTACCTTCCTTATAAGGAAAAACGAGATAATGCAATAAAGTCACATGGTTTGACCTAAAAATGGCTGTCTGTTTTGGTGACAAGAACGAAGGAAAATGCTTCTAAAAGTGTTGTGAAGACAAGCAAAGCGATTTTATCCGACATTTTTTTATTTGAGGGAGAAGAAGGCCTGTCTAGAAGTTCGAATTTTGAGGCCAATTCAAACACTGATTTAGAACAAAGCGGTAAGCATATGCACTTTTTCCGCTGTTTTTTTTTTAATGGAATAAATGATCTAGTGTTCAAACTGTTTGTCATGAATTTCCTTCGTGGTTATGAAATTTTGACAATGTACACTACAAAAGTTTATTTTAAGTGCGAAAAAACACGGTTTCAAAATTTGTGTACGCTATTTTTCGCAGAAAATTTGACACTGAAAATTTGTTGCGAACGTTGCTTGCCGGTCGGGCAACCTGCGATAGAAAGACACTAGCCCGAAAAGTCGGCCGGACCACTAGCCCCGGCTATCGGACAGCGTTTTAGTCTAGCTCTGGGTTATTTGTACCAGGGTTGTCAAGGTTCGCAAGGTTCGTCGGGGAGCGCAGAAAGTGCCCGCGCTGACTTCAAATTTATCGTACTTAAAGAGCATTCAAACAATCATAGCCAAACTTTATGACTTTTCCTAAAAATTATCTGGGAACATTTTGGTGTGCCAAATTTTTTGATCACGTAACTTGATGTTTCCATGGCAACCAAGTTTTGACAGGCCGTTTTAGCCAAATTTGGTATTTTCAGTTTAAATGTCCGTTTTCATGAGATTTTCGCTTTTTACGAAGTGTTTCTTCCAAAATCTTTGCAATTTTTGCATCCTAATATTGTTTTCGATTTTTTCAAATCAAATTTGGTGATTTTCAGACATTTCTGAACAATTTAAAAATCCAAGATTTAGGATCCAAGATGGCGGATTTTTTTAACGTATGATGTCATTATGGCGTGTATGACGTCATAATTGACACGTGACTGCCACTAAAATAAAGATTTTCGGATGCTTTACACACCATGTAAGTTTCATTTTCATAGCGTCAATACTTTTCGAGATACATGGGGGGGGGGGGGGGGGACACTATCTGCTTCCCCCCCAGGCTCAGGAACGAAAAAAAGCTCAGGCAGAATAGGGTTAACGCGCCTTGATGGGAGAAAGCAGTATTTTACTGACCTGCCTGGCTGGGGACAAACAGAGGATTTTATCCCGCGACTGGGAGAAATTTGAACAATGTCTTGCATTGAAAGATGATTAATATCACAATTGTAGCTCCGATCTGCACTGCTTGCTGGCTTAGAGCAGGAGGAGAGCTAATCCTTGGCGCTCTATAGCCAGGAGTTCAATTTTACCTTTCTCTACAAGATTCAATTTTTTACGCGTGTCAATTTCTGGGCAGCGCGAGCCCCTGTATACGTCAGGCAAGAGTGAATATCTGAATGCAGGGCCGTAGCTAGCGGGGGGGGCAAGGGGGGGCAGTTGCCCCCCAAGGAATGGGTAATGCTTTCTGAAAAACGAAAACTGCGTATGTTTTTTTCGCGTTCAAACAGCCGCCTTCTTGATAAAAATATATGCCGAGGGTCTTTCAAAAACAAGATTGAACATTTCAAAGGCTTGGTACTCCATCTCCCCAGATTTTGCTCGGCATATTAATCAAGATGATGGGGAACGAAGAGGCGAGAACTTCTTACTTCTTAGGTAACTAAGTATAAACTAAGTAGTTATATTTTGACTGCCCGGTTACCATACTAATTTGAACATTTACGATTGATTGAGAAAATATATTTTGGAGCGTAAATCCAACTGGAGACATCTTTTACACACGAAATAGACTAATAAAATGTTTAGTGTACTAAGGCCGATATACGGTATGTATCAAGGTAACAAAACCTCGGAAATATTGCTGTAAGCACTAAAATACCTGTCATTTTACACTGAATCGAGATTGATTTTTTGACAAAATATCTCATGGGAAAATGCTCAAAATAGCATTTCCGAGCCTCTAGATTTCAAAATTTTCTGAGGGGGCATGCCCCCAGAACCCCCCTAGCGGCTCGCGCCTTCGGCACTCGCTTCATTGCCCCCCCATTCAAAAAATTCTAGCTACGGCCCTGGAATGTCTTGCAATCCAGCGGATCCAGCAACCTTTTCCATACGAATCGTAATTGTTCAAACTTTCAAATCGCTTGGCTGGCTGGCTAGCTGGCTGGTTGAATATACGAGTCAGCTGGCTGGCTGGCTGGCTGCGAGACAATGGTGGGGCTGGCAAGAAAGAACAGCTATTTTTCTGACAGCTCACTGTAAAATTAACCGTATGGAATCTAAACAACTATAATAACTATTTTCTAATCAAAATAAGCGTTTTTGGTAAATTGGATCGTTTTGTCCTCCTGCATCACGAAGACGCCTTCCAGAAAGCTAGATACCCATTGCTATGTTAGAGCAACTATCTTTCTGCATAAACTAAACTGAAGGCGTACCAGCTTTGGGGAGAGGATATGTAATGTTGAAAAACTCCTCCATGTAATCTAACATCACGACAGCATTATCCTTAGCATAATCCACTTGATCAATTGGTCTGGTGGAGCATAAAATGTCATCTACGGAAACAAACAGATAAATGAAAAATATATTTCAGATAGCTAAATTTTATTTCAGTAGTAAATAGTTTGAACCCAGGAGTATCAGTGATCGTCCGAGAGAAAAGTTGTCCTGAAAGGGACTATTGGGGATGGAGGGAAGGAAGGAAAGATGGTTTTAAGATGACCTATCACTGTACGAACCTTACACGAGACTTAAAATAACATGACGTCTAAACTGGTAAATCAGTTTCTAGGACCAGAGACTTAACACCATCGACTGACAAACACATTTCACCTGACTCTGAAGATGACTTTCGCTCAGGTTGTCGAAACATCTGCAGTCCTCAAAAAGGGTCCAAAAGATCGAATTCCTTAGCTCGTCAAAGAACGAAGTAAATTAACCCTATTCTGCCTGGGGGGGGGGGGGGGCAGAAAGTGCCCGCTGACTTCAAATTTCAAGTGCTGACTTCAAATTTATCGTACTCGAAGAGCATTCAAGCAATCATAACCAAACCATATGACTTTTCCTAAAAAGTATCTGAAAACATTTTTGGTGTGTCAAATTTTTTGATCACGTGACTTGATGTTTCCATGGCAACCAAGTTTTGGACAGGCCGTTTTAGCGAAAATTTGGTATTTTCAGCTTAATTTTCAGTTTTCATGAGATTTTCCGCTTTCTACGAATAGTTTCCTCCAAAATCTTTGCAATTTTTGCATCCTTATATTGTTTTCTATGTTTCAAATCAATTTGGTGATTTTCTGACATTTCTGAACAATTGAAAAAATCCAAGATGGCGGATCCAAGATGGCGGACATTTTAAAGTAAGACGTTATTTTGGCGTGATATGATATCATAATTGATTTTTGTTTGTCTCTAAAATAAACATGTTTGAATGCTTTATACACCACATAAGTTCCATTTTTATGGCAGAAATACTTTTCGAGATACAGATCGTTTTACCAAATTTGTTGTTTTTTGGCTTAATTTTCTTTTTACGATGAAATCTTTCCAAAATCTTTGCCGTCTTAGCATCTTTATATTTGTCTTGATTTTTTCAAAACAAATTTGGAGATTTTCTGACATTTCTGAACAATTTAGAAATCCAAGATTTAGGATTCAAGATGGCGGATTTTTTCAGGTATGACGTCATTATGGCGTGTATGACGTCATAATTGACACGTGACTGTCACTAAAATAAAGATTTTCGGATGCTTTACACACCATGTAAGTTTCATTTTCATAGCGTCAATACTTTTCGAGATACATAGGGGGGGGGGGGGGGGGGGGCACCATCTGCCACCCCCCCCCCCCCCAGGCTCACGAACGAAAAAGAAAGCCCAGGCAGAATAGGGTTAAGTAAGTCGCATGCAGGAGCAAAGCGAATGTTCCGCTCGAGCAGACTGCAATTGAAAGACTATCGAAAGCGATGCTCGCAATGCGAAAATTACTCTTTGTTGTTTATTTATCTAAAGAGCGTATCCGTTATTAATTTATTTGCAAGCCTTGTGATTTCTTACCTTTTTGCCACGTTTGGTGGTAGCAGTCTTGTTTTTATAATCACATACCACAAACGCAAGTAAGTATGTTGACATGATTGGGGTTACTTCAAAATGGTCCAACTGCCACTTGCCTTGTGTTTCAGTAGATTCAATGGGCATGTTAGAGATAGAGATATAACTTGGATCATGTGCTAAGGTTACAGTAAAGGTTGCTTTTAGTGCAGGCTCATCAAAACAAGGAAACGTCCTTCGTGCATCTGTGGGTTGAAACTGTGTTACTGCAATGGCCCTGTAATCAAATTGTTATCGAAATATGTTACAACATAAACAACAACAACCAGAAAAAACAAAAACAACAACTATTTAATTAATATAATAATTAATATTCTGGTGATGACATGTTTCCTATGAAAAACTAAGATCGACTTTATAAGTTGCTTTGATTGCCGGCTGACGCATTTTCTAGGGGTATTTTAGGAATTTATGACACTACGTGTAGTTTTCAAGTAAGATAGAGCAGTTTACTCTTCTCTTGTACGATAAGTTATTTTGCAGACCTAAACAGCAAAATATGAACGTTCGCTGGCAAAACAAATAAAATATACTTAATGAGCGTACACTTCTTTTCCGTCCTTTCTTTTATACGTGCTTTTGTACAATCCTGCCAGGTCATCTGTCAGCCATGCCTTGAAGTCCATCTTGATCTTGTACTGACCTTTCATCAAAGCTGGCTTCATGATTATCACATAGAACTGGTTTTTCTCAAACCAAAACTTTCGTTGTATTTCAAGTGGATCTGTAACATCCATAAATAAGTAAGGATAGATAACAGAAAAGCAAACGTACAATTCACTAAATTACATGCAAGTATCAGATGCTCTTTCCAACTGTTATCGTCTCATAAAATTCTGCATTTTCGCGGTCGAATCAGTATTTCCCCAGTACTTGAAATTCATACCAGTTGTAGTGAACCGTATTCTGCCTGGGGGCAGAAAGTACCCGCGTTGATTTCAAATTTCAGGGGCACCCAACGAGCCAATTTGTCAGAATTCATCAGGGACCATATGGCCACGAAGTAACCAACTAATAGACATTTTTAAAACAATTTTTCTAGTTGCTGGTAAATTATATATGTTTATATCTGTTCCACACTCCCAGGAGAAACAAGTGTTAAGTTCCATTTCCCAGCTGAGCAAGCGAACAAATCAAATTTTCACTCCTTCCACCCAACAGTCTTCAATTGGACGTGGCTAAAAATATGGACCTTCAATAAGGGGGGGGGGGGGGGGGGGAGAACTTCAAGCAATTGGGTACGTGGAAAGGAAATTCTGGTTGCAATATATACTTTTACGAGACATTTTTCGCGTTGTTGACTAATAAATCTAGTCATTTCATCAATCCCTTGCAGAAAACATTCCCAGACAGACAAGTGATACATCTTTCCCAGCCAGCAAGGAGCCATTTCGGAACACCTACTTTTCCAGCTTAATTTTCAGTTTTAATTTTCAACAGATTTACGCTTTTTACGAAGAGTTTCTTCCAAAATCTTTACATTTTTTGCATCCTTATATTTTTCTTGATTTTTTCAAATCAAATTCGGAGATTTTCTGATATTTCCGAAAAAAATTTAAATCCAAGATGGCGGATCAGAGATGGTGGATTTTTTTAAAACGTATGACGCCATTTTGGCTCGATATAACGTCATAATTTACATGCGACTGTCACTAAAATAAACACTCACACAGTTTCATTTCTATTTCAGGCTCACGAAGGAAAAAAAAAGTCGAGGCAGAATAGGGTTTAATGACTTAGGGCCGATTATTTAAACGACGTTTAGACATCGCTTAAGAAAGTCTTGGTCTAAACCTTGTTTAAACCGGGGAACCGGATTATTTAAACGTCCTTTATTTTAAACCTCGCCTAAGCGGTGTCTAAACACCGACTAGCAAACAATAGCAACTTAGACCTGGTCATGAGTAGGTTTAGACGTAGTTTAAAGCTTTTATTAGTGAAGTTTGTGTCATGGATGGAAGTTCGAAGCCAGACAGTTACAGGAATAGGCTAACAAGCCGAGTCCGAAGAATCAGACAGTTGAGGGATAGATTAAATCCTCTAGAAGAATGCGACGATGACAATTGATGACAATGTTTGACAACAGTCAAATTTCCGTCGACTGTTTAGGCTCAGAAGAAGTACGTTTTAAGAGTGGATATTTTTACCATACTACGTTTTCAAGAAAAGTTTACTTCAAAAGCATGTCCATAAAATGTTACATAAAATGAAGACTTTTCAATAGTATCTTCAAAATTATTTCGAAGTCATTAATAAAAATAATCTAGTAGTTCCCTGTAGAAAGCAGGTAGTTCTTGGCTTATTGACTTTATAATTGCACTTCAGGATGAATGGTAGCCCATCACGTTTGGCGAAATAGAAGTTTTGAATTATTTTCCAAGCGTTATCATTAGAGCGATCAGTATAGCGTAGAAAAACGATTATAGCGTGCAAAACCGACTAAGAAAAAACTAGAATTTTTAAAGAGCGGTTTAAGAAGAAACAATAGCTAGACCTGTTAGACCACGTTTAGACGTGGTCTCCGTGAAATGCGGCTAATCCGCATCCTAATAACACAATTTAGACTCAGCCTAGCCGTGGTCTATGGAAGCCTTGTCTAAACCTCGATTTAGCCTTAAACCAGGTCTAACTTAGACTTCGTTTAAATAATCGGCCCTTAATGTTTTACTACATAATTTTTGACTTTTTTTGCCAATTGCAAACGTACTTTTAGTTTTATCATTTTATTGCCGTATTTATATTTTGAGTTTCAGTTCCCCGAAAAATATGACGAACAGCAAAGCTAATCATCAGCCCTGTTGCTCTGATAATTCAGTCTTCTTTTTGAAGCATATGTGCTCCATTGAAAAAGTTTAAAATTTACATGTGAATCTTGTCAATCTTGATTTACTTACACGTTTATAAAGTTCTATTTACATTCCTGTGCTTCGGTATGTACAAAAAAATTTCAAGCCGATCAATTAAAAACCGTTGTTTTGAAAGTGTCAGGAATGTACAAGCATTTGCTAACCTCCACCTGAAGCTTTCTCCACGAAAACTGATGTAATATTCATCTTGTTGACATGAACCAGTACATTCTCAGTTGGTTTTGTTACATTTACTAGAATCTCTACTTTTCCATGGAACTCCAGCTTCTTGAGGTCAATGTAAAGAAGAACATCATAGTGCACGGGAACAATGTTGTCAGGAAGACGAACATTCCACCACACTTCAGTACCGGCGGTGGTAGGGCCAGGAGCAGAAGTACTTACAGCAACTGAACCAGTGCTACCTTCGTCTGTTTCTTCGTAGTCTACAACAATAAGATAAAATGACGATGCATTTCTAGCCCATCTTCCTATATAAGTTATTGTTAGTTAGTCTGGCTTTAATTTAATTTGCATCGAATTTGGTCTAACAAGGGAAAATACTACCATAAAGCTCCGAAAAGAATGCCCCACGTTACTTTCGGATTTAGCAGCACTACCATATCGCTACTTTCGGAGGTCGCTACTCTCGGGGGGTCGCTACTTTCGGTTAGGTTGTGCACATAATCGTGCCAAATGTGAAAACATACGCACAACCGGTTCATAATTGAATTGTTTGTATTTTTAAGTTATTTGAGATTTTGGGTTGTTTTATGTAAGAGGAACTTTTGGTATGGAATTAGCTCTGTTCAAGAGATGATGATAAAAGTTGTTGTTAAAAGTTTTGATACAATCTTTCGTTACAAGCAATAAGTTGCATATTAAATACAGCTTCGTGGGACGGTCTTCAAGTACCGCCTACATCATTAATAAATTAACTTTTTGGCCAGAACGTAAGTTCCGGACCGAAATTGTTAGCAATACACCTCTACCAGAAATACAAAAGATGTTTATCCAGATCCATGGCAAACATAGTTAAAATACCGGCTGTTATTATCAAAAATAAGGGTCGTATGGCTTTAGTACAAGCTATCCGAAAATGGCTCAGAAACTCAAGGATATACAAGTACCAAATGTTTCAAGTAAAGATTTAACGAAGATTATTCGATTTCTGATCTTTAAGCGGAATATACAATTGATCTCCAGTAAACAACTTAATCCCGACAATTCTGAGGAACATATTTTTCATACTAGGAGAATATATGTTTTGATCACACAAAATGTCAGCTACACCAGTTGTAAACTAACTGAATTCTCAATACTTTCTTACATTTTAATATCACACAAATTAATTTTACTTTCAATGGTGGGCAATAATCATAATTCACGTAATACCTTGCAATCCGAAGTACTAATTCGCGTTATAAAGTTGCGCGAGTTTCTGTTGAAACATATCGTATTTTTATGGTTTAACACTTATAAGCTAGGCTTCCAGCTTCCAGCTTCCAACATAAATCTTGCCATCTTTGTTTGCTCCTTTGGAAGGTCAACGACCATACGCAATCTTTGTTTTGCGCTCGTACACTATGCATGAATTACGTAACCGAAACGTTTCTATTGGTTAGTTGCTTGAACACGCGTAAACACCTACCGTAAACTGCCCCTTATAAGCCCTGGCAAGAGAGGATGATCTAAGAGAACACATATATCCCCATGCCCCATGATAGTTTTTTCAATCTATTTTAAGCTTCGCGCCGTGCTGTGAAAGTTATTTTAGTTCTCGTCCCATGGTCGCGCGGCCAATGATTAGAGGATCAGATGTCATTGCGAAGATTTTTCTCGCCGTCGTGTTGACGTCCATCTACTGAAATCGTATTTAATGACGTAATGAAATTTAAGATTTTACGCCAAATCTTAAATTTCATTACGTCATTACAACTGACCAATCAGGTGTCTTCCTTAAAATAGCCGCGCAGTATGACCACGAGCTAAAATTAGATTGAAAAAATTATCATTGGAAGAGGCCCATGTATGGGGGGTGTGTTCTCTTAGATCATCCTTTCTTGGCCCTGGGCTTATACAACTTCGTAAGGGTTTTGGATGGGCTTACAAACGGGGGGAGGGGGGGGGGAGGGGGGAGGGGGTTATATCCGGGGGGATTATAAGCGGAATAAAAAGAACGTTTCGAAATGAGCTACAGCAGTGTTGATCGAATTACGTTTTTCATTTACTGGTTTTTCATGAAGCTTTAAAACAGGGGGGGGGGGGGGGGGGGGGTAGCTACTCCCCATACCTTCTCTTAAATCAAATCCAAACCATGCTCTCACAACTTGCAAAGCAATCATCACAACTTTAGCCAGCGGATTCATCATCTGCACGTGCGTAGAAGTTGTGTAAAGCCAGAAGAAAAGCTAGAAAAACATGCATGTGGCTGATGAGGCGATGGAAGTGCGTACTGATGTGTAAATTATTATTGTATTTTTTCACTTTGTGATCCTTTAAAACCAGATAAACTTCTTCCTCAAGTTTTTCGTTTTTCAAGAAGCAACCACGACGGCGACGGCAACGAAAACGTCACAAAACAATAGGTTTTTAAATTAGTAGTACAATACAGTTCTGCACGTGTGTTTTGCATATTTCTTTGCCGTCCCACAAAACGCACGTGCGTTTTGCATTTACATTTTTTTTGCAAAACAAAAAAATCAAATGTCCAAATTCAAGGTATTATATCTCTATCTGGACTTGAACTCACGAATTCAGCTCCTGGAAATTTCAGCCACATTGGACAAATTAAACGTGTTGGAATAATCGCGAAATAGTTTATAGGAACGTTAATTCAGTTTTAAGGAATTTCGCGCGCGAAAAGAAGGACACCGCTGACCAAAACGAAATTGATCGCTTTGCAAGTTGTGAGAGCATGGTTTCTCTGTCCCGGGCCCTGTCTCTATCCCCCCTGCCTTTAAAACGTCATAATAAATCGAATTCATTTCAATATTTGGAACAAAATCAAAACTGTAACAACACGAACGTAACCGGAACGCAACAAAACGGAAGCTCAGACTTTTCCCTTAAACTTATTGTTCCGCAATCTTTCCTAATTTTCAGTTTGAAGTAGTACAGTGTTCGTGAGGGGGGCTTATAAGCGGGCGGGCTTATAAGCGTCAGTTTACGGTATTGTATTTTGTCAGGTTTTGTGCACGGTCAATTGCAAAAAGCGAACAAAAAGATATAACAAAGAACTTTGCCGCGCTCCATAACCATTTCGCTCTATTAATCTATGCTCTAGCGAAATATATAATGCAGCAGATAGCAAATCGTGAAACTGCCGTTACCATTCATGGCAAGTTAAATATACGCATACGCATATACGCATACGCTCTATTTCCTTGACTGTTAAACGTAGCCTGCGAATACAGCCGCCGAAATTCGCGCCCCGCCTGGATCGCAGGCTTTGCTAAACTCAACTCATAGTTTAGCGTATAAACTTACCTTTACGCTTTGCTCGTTCGGCTCCGAGAAGAGCTCCTAGCACAATCACCAGAATAAATAAAACCAATATAACAATGCCAGCAATAATAATTGCCCGCTTGTTCACAATCTTGGAAGAAGTTTTTGCGTCACTTTTCTTGAATTCTGGGCTCAGCGGCGGGCTTTCTGCGTCCGGCTGAAGTGGTGCAAGTTCGGCCATAATATCTCTCGCCTACTGTAGTCTGGAATGTAACGCAATGCATGGACGCTGAATCCGGGAATAATTTGTATAGTTTTGAGACTGACAAAATTGTTACGCAATACTCGAGTACATAATCCAGACAACTGACGCATATCAATGACATCAACGCGGAGTAATCGATGGGTGATGAATGAGTAATCAACTACAGTGAAATCCCGATTTCTCGAACCCTCAGATTTCTCTAAAACCTCGATAACTCGAACCAAAAGTCGTTTCCGTTGGATATAGACTGCAAAACAGTCGTATTTTTTGCGTTACGACGCGCGGTCTTCGAATGAAAGGTCTGGAGCGAGTGTGAAAACGGAGAGTGGGACTGGGGAGAGACGCTGAAAAATACGACTGTCGGCTTTCCCGTTCCTCCAGCAACGGGAAATTCCCATTGGTTGAATTTTGACGCTACCTGTCAACAAAATGTTCATCGCACGTCATCAGAGATATCCGAAGCCGTGTCAATTTCACAGTAAAACGAGCTCTTCGTGAAATTTGCATATTTATTACCAGAGGTCAAGTCCGTCTGCGACGCAGGCTAAAAGCGGATCTGTTCCGTTGTGGAACGCGTTCTGTCCCGGAAGATCTGGCAGAAGATTCTCCTTGTCCTCGGAGCCTAATGTCAGAGAACGACGAACTTAAGCTTCCTTTAATGACTGCTGTTCGGGAAATGATAATGATGGCGCTACAATAGCTATGTTGATACACGCGCGCACTTTTATTCTGTGAACAATGTGGAGATGTCGGTTAAGAAAGATAGTTCCTTCTTCAAATTGAAGCGACGTTTTTCCAATTATTTGGGGCTAGGCAAATATGTTTTCTGTGGATATCCATTTAGTTTTAAAATGTCCAAATATTAATTGCGATACAAATCTGCCATTGTCTGGCGCGCTCGCTGCTCTTATTATTTTTCCCTCTTCGCCAGGTTGTTTGATTGATCCGACCGATTTCTCTTCAAACACTGAACACTTCCTACATTTTACAGGCAATATAGAACCAAAATTAATCCTCACTCTCGTTGAAATCAACACTGAAGAGCGAACTTGGACAAACAAAAAATGTGGGTGGAGCTGTCAAGTATTTTTAACACCTCAGCGATATTATTTGAACCCCCGGTCAGAACGAATTCGTTGTATTGAATGCCGACAGTCGTTATTTTTCTCGCCTCACAAGCCCTGCGGGCGTGTGAGGCTCGCGCGCTTCGCGCGAGGATCACGCTCACGGCGCTTCGCGCGAGGATCACGCTCACGGCGCTTCGCGCCTTTGCGAGCAGCGAATTGAGCGGAAAAATAACGACTGTTTTGCAGTCTACGTTGGATATAATTGTTTCACTGTATTGTTACCCCCGACATTTTGAACTCCCGATTTCGTTTCCCTTGGAGGCTCATAGGCTCCTCCACTGTAGGAATAATCATATGCGGGTCATAATCATATGACCCGCATCATGCATACGGTCTAGAACTAGAGCTAACTACCAGACCCCGCATGGTAGTGGTCTAGACTTGTATTTGTGTTATCAATATCCACCTTGAAAACACCCCTGTGTAACAGACCTGGTGAAACCCGACCTGGTGGGTTGTTTTGCCCTCCCTGGTGGAATTTTTGACCTCCCTGGCCCCTGCTGATTATATAAAAAATCCTGGTCAATTATATTTCTCCCTGGTGTAGAATTTAGTTTCCCTGGTGAGGCGTGTTCCCCTGCCAGAAAGAAATCACGAGTTTTAAATTTAACTAAAAAGTTCCAGAAATATTCATGTTTTTACGTTTGCTTTTGGCTGCCTGGTTTCATATCAAACTGCCTTCAAAACGCTAGCCTGCGAGCAGGCTCTCATTCGCGTGATGAGCGCGGAGCGCGATCGTGATCCTTAGTATTGCGTGACATTCGAGCGCGGAGCGCGAGGGAGTGGGACGAGAAATGAGAGCCTGCACGCGAGGCCCGGTTTCTTGAATGCCGCCCCTAGCGAGGTGTCAACTTGGTGACAACTCATTACGCTTCATTTGTCAAATAACCAACCAATAGAATTGGAGGAAAATGTAAACAAACATTACACATGGAATTATTTTCGGACCTGATATTTTCATAGACAATAGGCAATAGCAATGCTCTCTTGTTTGGGTTTTGCGCGAGCAGTGAAGGTACAAGATAGCCTGCTCGTAGGGTAGCGCGGAAAGAAAACGGTAAACACAGCGAGCGATTGTTGTAAGTGCGGAATCTTTGTTTCCGCAACGGCAGCCATGATGATGTGTTGGCCGGCGATGTGCGAGAGAGTTTGTCAGAGCGTGATTGTATAAACCCGTGTCACAAAATCAGGAACAGTGTGATGATGAAAACTCAACTAGCTGTGATATAGCGAAGGTGGAAAATGGCAGTATTACTGAGCGAAACAAGAGCCAAATGCAAACTTCTGTCGGCGACATCAGATCAACAGATCAAATTCTTTCCAACATGAAAGTGTCACGAACAAACAGAGCGGGAGGACAAAATAATAATGCTTTTCCAATTACAAGCGCCGGAACCATCAAGAACTACGGCGAAGTAGGGTTTCCAAAGTATAGTTCACTTGAAAGTAAAGCGCTTCCCATATTTTGTAAGCAAACGTCCGTGTAATAAGCTTTTAAATACGCGTTTTCAGTTATGTAAAATAAACATATGTGGAATGCACGATCACAGAACATAGACTATTTAAAAACATAGAATGCGAATGATGACCAGTGATCTTCTAGCCTGCGAGCAAGCTCTCGATCGATCTTGTTTAAGTTCACGGCGCCCTCCGCGAGCGGCGAAGGCACAAGTAGACTTCAAGTTTAATACGAACCGGCGAAAGGTAAAGTTCTTAACTTGGCGTTGCTTCAGGGTTAACCCTACAGTGTTTGATTGCCTTCCTTAGTTCAGCTTTGCCCGTAACCAGTCGGCGTTAAAGCGAAAACGTCTCTCCCTTCAATAATACAATTGACTGCGCTTGAGCTGTATAAACGCAGGTTCAGAATTGATCAAAAGCTTGCGAAAACACTCTTGAACAAAACAATAATTGAACCGACTATCTTTTCCGTTGACCTTGGTTTCCCTGGTTTTTGTCACAATAATTGGATCTGTCTTTCCAAATTTCCCGGGGGAGCATGCCCTCGGACCCCCCTAGGTGCTCGCGCCTTCGGCCCTCGTACGATCTCGCCTTCGACCCTCATACCACCTCTGGCGCTCTAACGCACACCATATTCACAATACTTCCCACGTGGCCTGCTAAGTAGTGGATCAGAAAAGTAACATGTAAAAGTAGCTAATTTTTTTAAAATCCTTTGTGGAATTTGAGAATATTGCTTAAATGGCTTTGACGGGTGATAGACACGGCTCATATACGTTGCCTCAATTGACTTGCTTTCAAAATTTAATGTGATATGTTTTCTTGCCATATAAAACATAGTATGTTAAATACTGGGTCACACAGTTTCAGTATAGACATTTATGGTTAGATTTTATAAATCATTGGCCTCGCTGTTGAAAAATTGAATCAACCTGGTGGAATTTTGTCTGCCTTGGTAGAGTTTTGGTTGAAAACCTGGTGAACAACCAAGTTTCACCAGTTACAGAGGGGTGTTTGAAAAGTTGCAAAATAGGGCCGCTCGCATAATAACTGGATCCGGGTTATGTCTTACCAGATTCTTCGCGATCTCAACTGGCCGAGCTTGGGTGAGGGGAATAATCAATTTGAAACACTAAATGTATAAAACTATGAACAAACCTGTAGGTCCCCAAATACATTTCTGAAAAAAATGTCATCGGCGAGATTTCCAGCCCGGTTTTTCCAGTCTTTCTAGATTTTTATACAGACAGTATGACTTCGCCGTTCATCATCGGCCAACAGGCAGTTTAAGGTAGGTTATTCTCGGTATATTTTTTTAGTTATAATTTATACTGTAAAACAGTTATATATAGTATGTGTTTGTCTGATCACCGCTCGTCACGGACGGATAAATAATTTCGAATTCACATTAGATAATTAAACTCAATTTCGTTTTAACAGCAGGACGCCGGATGGTCATCTCCGACGAGTTTAGTCGTAATTCGGCCGTTTTTCTCCGTGCATTTACAATTCGACTTTGTCTTTAATCCCGTCATGACCATGACAAATCCTTGTCCTACACCGGAGTCTTACCATCGAATATTGTAACAAGAACGTCAGTTATAAATCAGGCAGCCCAAACACACCAAATCTGACATTATGTTGATTATCAACTCGAAGTTGATGAAGGTAAATTAACCGCCGTAGCGAATTTCTAGAAGCTGACCTTTCGAGCTTTACTCTAGACTTTCTAAAAGCCCTTTCCAATATTATTTTTTCCTTTCGTTGGTTTTGGTTTCCTTCCTCACTCGTTGTCGCGCGTCGCTCGGTTTCGCTCAAAGAAGACGACTTGTGGCAAGTCTAGCTTTACTCCAAACGAAGGGGCAACGCTCGAAAGGTCAGCTTCTAGAAATTCGCTACGGCGGTTTACCTTTAAAGTTGATAATCAACATAGTGTTTTACTTGCCCGCCGACGCAGCACCACAGTTTCATTAGTAACTAATCACTGTGTCCATTTTACACCAAATAACAGTTTAATAGTTTCCTTGCTTATATACGGTATGCGATTTATAACGGTTGGTATTGGAATGCGACGGTTTTGATTTAGATGGTAAAATATATTGGTTTTTTTTGTGTGAATAAAATCGACTAACTCTGTTGCTGTATTGTAGTCTTTGTTTAGATGTTTTTTAGCTGTTTTGGACTGAAAATGGCTGAAAATTGGTATGGCCAGTTTTAAGAGAACCACGAGAGAGCGTCTCTTTCACCGGGCTTTTCATCTTTAGATGAAAAAGAGAGAAAATATAAACCATTCGATATGATCAAGCGCGATTTGCCAGGTCTGAAATCGGGTGGGGATTTTATGTCCGCTCTGAAAATGGATATGGTTTTTGCTCTATTTCGTCTGAAATTGGGTCAGGATTTGGAGAACCGGCCGGTATCAGCAAAAATTCCGAGGAGTAATTAACCGCAACCAACACTCGATTTGACCCTCAACACTCAATTTGCATTACAATACGAACGCAACTCATTTTATTTTTGTTTCTGCACATAAAAATAATGAATACATAAAAAAATAAAGTACAGCATCATGTTCGTAGAAGCGATCTAATGTCCTACTGATATAGACTAAACCATACTAAATCAAGTCGGCCTCAATGGTCTCGGCTAAGCATTATTTGAGCCTGTTTTTTGTGGTCTCTGCTTCAACCAAATGAGAGACGCCACAAACAAACAAACAAACAAACAAACAAACAAACAAACAAACAAACAAACAAACAAAACAAACAGTTAGCGGTACGGTTGTACATGTTCATCCTGCGAGGCTATGAGTGCGGCGATAAAAAACTCGGCCTTTATTATCCAGAGCCCGCTCATTTGTTTTGAATCTGTTTTTGTCACTTATGGCATTTGTTTGTTTGAACGGGTAACTTTTTAGTCATGCTAATTGTGTAAAATGTAAAAGACGATTTCAGCGAAGATCGCCATTATCTCCATTATATAAAAAACGTACAAATCAAAAACTGCTAAATAATTATTTGCTGATAAAGCATACATATACCAATGTTTTAAAAGGAGTAAAAAGCAATATAAAAGCCACTAGTAAAACAAATTAATAGGTTCATTTGGGACATTTTTTCATTAGCTGAAAGATCTAGAGTTGATAGATTCTGATCCATATAAGGAATACAACTGAGTTCGCTGCTATGGCCGTAATTAGTAATACAACAAATCAGAAGCAAAGACAAAAGGCACGAATCCGTGGTTGTACTGGGCCTGCGTTATCCTGGGTAGGCCCTGGGTACCAGAGGGTTTTTTCCTTTGCGCCAAACTGTGAGCGGCGAAGCCGCGAAAGCGATATCAGACCTTTGGCACCCAGGGTAGGCCCTCATATGACTTCCATGACTTCCAATGTTATTATACGTACATCAGTCCGTAACATACAGCTTAAGTGTAATAGAACAAAGAATAATCATAGAAGGAACAGTGGCGAGCTACAATGGCGATAAATGTTGGTGAAACATTGTACGATAGGGCAGTATTCCATGTCAATACACAAGGTCGCTTGAACTGTTAATTATGGAGCCCAGCTGATGTCATCTTAATCGTTACTAGCTACTGGTATCTCAACTTCCATCGCCTTTGCCACTTATTAACTTGCAAACATTATTGAGTACCGTAGCAAACTGATAACCTGAAAACATTTCAACTCGAAAATATGTTAATGAAAAATGCCCAAATCCAGAAAAATGTTCCCTAATTAAGCGGTATGTTATTAGCTTTAAGAAATCCTTAAGCCAGTTCCCGACATCCTCTTCATTATCTTTGCGCCACTGAACGTTTGCCATGACTCGCTCTGCAGCCTGTTGTTGAGCCCGCGCTCCTGAACCAGCAGTGTACTTGTTGTTAAACTCTTGCAGCTAAAAAACGAATAATAAATTCAAGGCAATGTTTTGAGTGGTAAATAATACTGGGTAACTTCGATCAGTACGATACAACTGTATTCAGTATATA
Source organism: Desmophyllum pertusum (assembly GCA_029204205.1). Taxonomy (NCBI): domain Eukaryota; kingdom Metazoa; phylum Cnidaria; class Anthozoa; order Scleractinia; family Caryophylliidae; genus Desmophyllum; species Desmophyllum pertusum. The sequence goes on along the minus strand of MU825932.1, from coordinate 45,715 downwards.
TACTCCCGATTACTCGAACCCTCAAGGGAATTGAAAAAACGTTGGAGTTATCGGGGTAAAATTACTAAGAAAACTGTACCTGAAGGAAATTTAAAACGAATTTACTTGGAGTTATAGGGAGGTTTGAGTTTTAGAGGGTTCGAGTTAGGTGGTTTTGAGTACAATTGGCGCACATCTGCAGCGGAAGTTATCTTTTCATATTGCGGACTCTTTGATACCATTTTTGTACAATATTGATGAGTACAATTAAAGCTACAGTAACACCATCGGGCCTGTTGTGAAGTTACATCAAGTGACTACAATAGCCTGCGTGGAGACGTCTCGCATATGCTGAAATAATATAGGGGACGTCTGCATGCAGGCTACGTAGAAAAAGTCAACACACTTATTACCAATTCCAGACTATACGATATACACCTCTTTCATAAATGGCCGCCCAGCAATTTTTTGAAAATTGAAATGTCTGTAAACTGAAGAAATAATTCAATAACAAGAAGGATCATGTCAAAATGAGTCAATATGTGTACGATTAAGGCCATATTTCTATTTTGGGGAGAAGTTGCAGGCATTTCAATTTTTTGCGCAAACATGAAAATACAAATGTCTTAAAATAACTTTGTAGCCATTAAACCAAAACCGCTCAAATTAACTTCCCAATATAACATATTTTGCAGTGCTTGGTAATGTAATAGTATCAATATCCTTGGAAAACCTTGCCAGACAAAACATTGCTGGGCGGCCATTTAAGAAAGAAGTGTATATGATATGTTATTTTAGTAATATTATTAAGACAAAAAAATGTGATTTATTTCCTTACCTCTTGGAGTTCAAATTCAGTAGCAAATCCGCTTGTCACTCCAAAAATCACATTTCTGATGGAGAAAAATCCTCCACCGAACCTGACGATCAAATGAGAATCAGACAAACGTTAAACATTCCGGAATGGATGATAACACTGTGGATTACTTTATATATCGATTGATTGATATACGATATAGCATTTTATAGTGCGAATATCAAGAACCTATATTGTGTGAGAATAATGTGGGATAATAAAGAATTTATTCAGCGGAAAGTTGTATAATGCGGCTGGCTACGTTTGTGATAAAACACTGACTCGTAAAAATACGCAGCCGTACGCGTGTTATAAAACTTTCCCAATTTGGGAAGTATGTTAATTTGAGTGACAAACAAATTGTATATTGAACTTCAGTATCGAGAGGCCAATAAAGAAATGTCTTTTTTTTTAAAGAGCGCCATTGTAAACTAGATAATTTGCTAGAGTCAGCAACATGAAAAAAATAATTTTGATTATTCGCTCCTGACTATAATTAGGCAACGTGAGTGCAAACAGTGAATAAATACAGTAAATAGTTGTAACAATATCAAATAACACTTACTTCTTCAATATATAGTCCCAGTTAGTTTCATGAACTGCCAAGTTAACTGACGTCCGTTGGGGTTGTAGTTAGCCACGTAACTTAGTACTCTGGAAGTGTCTTGCGTCTTAATCTTGTCTGGATCAATTGAATATTGCAAGTATCTAAAAACAAAATTAAACGGCTTTCACTGACAAGCACAACAGAAAAGAAAAATCGTGATTTTATCCGAAATTACCCAAATTGCAATAACAATCCTGAGACAATGTTAGACTGAGCAATAAAGACGTTAAAATACTGTAAGAAATATATTATTCAGTCAGCAACACAAATTCAAGTTATTCGGAAAAAATAATTCCGAGTTCTCCCGACAACCTACAGTATGACCTTCCGCAAATCGGTCGGACGCCACTGAGCACAGGAGGCTCATGGTAAAAGGCCGGGTACAGGGTATTTTTTACAACCTTCCCAATTATTTCTGTCTTGGTTTATAGAAGTAGTAAGGTACGTGACCATATATCTTTATTGAAGTTTACGTATTTCTTTTCGCCTTGCCGTGGTATTGTTTCCCGTCTAATTGCTAGAAAGGGGATTTTATTTGCCATATGAACTCCACAGGACTCTTCATAACTGATCCCAAGTGCCTCCCGAGGCAGAGGGCAGGAATACTGTACCTGCTCAAGATCCAAGGCTCGCTGGCACCAGCTAAAACCATACAGTATCTTTCCTCCTTTCACTCGCGACTGTTGTCTTCTGAAATTGTTGAAAAGCAAAATCCCATTCCTTTACTCCACCATTTTTTATACCATAAAAGTACACCAAAGAACGGAAGTTAGCTGGAACGCTGAAAGAATGGAGAACATATACAGTATTAGCAAAATCCAGAGTGCTGTGCTACGAGAGCTATGGGTTCAGAAACTACATTGGTGGAGGGTGAATCAACTAGCCTAAACGGAAAATTGACCTCGAGAATAAAGATTCTACAACGCTTTGAGTCTCCGAAATAATGAGATTTTGAACGTCATATATTTCTAATCACACTTACGGATTTTGATCGGGACCTTCCATCCATTTTTTAAAATAATCCGATGCGTTTCTAAGGCACGAGGGTTCTCCAGCACTGCACATTATACTCAGAACTAGGTTTCGTTTGGTTCTGCAAGATGAATGGATGATATAATTAATTTACAGACTTGACGCAAAGTGACTAATCTGAGGATTTTCCCTTTTCTATTCGCACTTTTTAAAAATGGGATGCTCAACACCCATCGTCAGTTATACGATAATAAGCCAAAGTTCAAATAGTATTTAACAAATAAAGAAGCCAAAGCAATGTATTATACCGCCATAAAACACGACGGGGATTTGAGAACATTTGAGAAATGTAAAAAACACAAGCCGCAGGCGAGTGTTTTATGAATTTCTCCAAGTGTTCTCAAATAAGCCAGAGAGTTTTATGGCTTTAAATTTATAATGCATTGGCTTTGGCTTCTTTATATTCCTAAATGATATATACACATTTAACGCGCGCATATAACATGGCTTTTCCAAGTTAATACTCTGATAAAAAATGTTTTTTTTTTAACCAATCAGAGCAAAAGTATAATCCAGTCTATATTATAAATATGTTTAACAAGTGTAGAAGAAAAGTATGCATACTAATACTACACTAAAAATAGTGAAAATGCAGCGGAAAAGCTAGGTGGTCTTTGGGTAGCTGTAAGAAGAGTAATTAAGTCAGATGGTTGTTTTTGAAAGAGAACTGTTCGCAACGGACTTGTGGCAAGACCACTCTCCATTGTATCAGACTTCGTGATACTCACAACCTAGACAGAATACGCAGAGACTATACATTGCTTGAAGGTTAAACAAAAGGCACTGTCAAAGTAATACAGTTAAAACGATATTACTTAGAACTTACTTAGGCCTTTATACTTAAAATTACTGTATAAACTTTAATTTACTTTTCAAGGAAGCTTCCAGTGTCTTCAAAACCAAGTTTCTGGTACTGGCTCTTGACTTGATGGTGAAGGTATTTCTACGAAATAAATCATAACCACGCAGCTGTTGTTCAATTTTATTCTACCGAACGAAAGACAAGTTCGCTAGAAACAAATCGAATGAGTAATGGATACAAACTTGCGAATAATCTAAACGCGATAGATTACGTTGGAAATATTTCGATATAGAAACAACAACAGTACTGGCAGCCACCGTGAACGCGTGGTCAGGTCGCAATCCAGGGCAAACTGTATTGGTATTCGGTTCGCTTCTCGTGTTGCCAGTTTTCATGGAGCTTTTCTTCTGCAAAACCGTTTATTCTTGGAACTGGTAATTTTTAATTTCCAGACAATGTCAGTGCATTTATTGATGCTAAAAGTAGACTATTGCATATGTATTTCTCAGACACTTGTATGGAATTAAACAGGGATGGCGCAATGTGGTATGGGATCGATTTCTGGTCGGGAGTCACATGTGGGTTGAGTTTGCTATTGATATCTCGTCTTTCTCTGAAGGATTTCTCCGCGTTTCTCCGGTTTTCAACCTCAGAACCAACACGTTTAATTCCAGTTCCACCGAGGATATGAGGATCCACGTGTTTTAGGTGCGAGTTCAGACTTTAAAAATGCCACCCATGTTAAAAATTGGTTATATTTTTAAATATTCACCGCTATATACTTCAGGTCGTCTCAAAATATTAAATTCGTTATACAAACCTCTAAGTACTTAGAGGCCGGGCTTGACTGGGGCACTATACTGGCTATAAATTCAATGTTGTTATCAATTGCTGCCCAAGGTACATATTCATCCTCATTTGCGAGGTATTTGGTGATGTTTAGTGGAACAGTGTACTTGATGTATCCAGCTCTAAATGAAATAAAAAAAATTTTACTCAATTTTAACACATTAGTTTTTCCATAATTGGCTGCAGAGAGCTTATAGAGTGTATGGCCTCTGAAGCTGTAAATCACCTCCATGTCATTTTTTTTTTTGCAAAGTTGCAAATTTCTTGCGACATTATCACGCCAGGCCAGTGGGTTGGCTACATGTTCAAGGAAATACTGCAATTACAGGAAGAAACACGACCTGCATTCCAGAAAAAAAAACGAACCACTAACCAATGAACGCAATTTGAAGATATTATTATCCGTCCCGCTTCGTTCGCTATGGCCGTAAACCTTTAAATATCAATTTCAAGTTTATCAGTAATCCAATACATTTATAAACTATCCATGTAATTCCTAACAGAACTCAGGCCGGATCGTCAGTACCGGCAACAAGCAGATATTCTTGAATTCAAGTAGTCTTCACATCTACAGTATTTGTCAGACGTCTATTACTTGCTCGCCACTTCAGAATATTGGGCACACAGCCACAATGTTCCTTCAATGGTTTGAGAGCCACTTACTTTTATAGTACACTTGAACCTTCTATAAAAACCTATTTTTAGCAGCTATACAACAACTTGGTGTTATAAAATATTCAAGAATGTTCTGGAACATTTCAGGGGTTTTTATCCTAGAAAATTTTCGTAACATTCATTTATTATGTGTATATATAGTGAAAAACATACCTGGCCTAGATTAAAGGCATCATCTATCAGTCCGGCACGATCAGTTACTTCAAATTTCTGCCAATAATTTGAAAGCCACATCGATTTACCATAGGAAACCCAAGCATAATATTTGCATATCAATGTATTTGCATATCAATGGGGAGGGTCACCTACTTTTGATCTTTGTTCCGTCGATCAAAAGTAGCCTGACCCTCCCCATGGGGGCTTAATTTGACTGGTGTCCAGTGCTAACCGCGCTCAAGCGGGACGATTGTGAGCTTCACGGACATATTTTGAAACGGTTTTTGAATTTGTATTGCGTCCAATTCCTTTGGATAACGAGGTATGTCCAATTGGTTTTCCCAAAGACATTTGTTTGACATGCTATTATCGAGGCGTTAAGTCAAACTGGGAGCCTAACCTATTTTAGTGCGGAAATTCGAGCGAATTTCGAGACGAGTCGAGCGGTGAATTCGATGATTCCATTGTTATTCTAATTATTCAGCAGCCGGAACACTCCTTCCTTCTCGCTATAGGAGTGTTCACTGTTTATCAACATTTGTTTTGTTGTTATTCAAATTTGGCCAACCATTAAACAAAAGAACTCTTTGTTTCAACAGCCAATAGTTTCTCTGGTTGGCACATTAATAACAAATAGGTGACGTAACGAGAAACATCGCTATATAATGCATGGTAAGGTAACTTGAACTAAAAATCGCTCAAAATTGCGTTTAAAACACATTGCAAGGATGGCAAACAACACCATGCAATGTTTCCTGAACTTTATTCAGTAATTTCAATTTTATTTATTGCTCAAAATGTTCCGTTTGAAATTCCATACAAACTTTTATATTTGTAAATACATTGATATGCAAATACATGGATATGCAAATATTATGCTTGGGTTTCCTATGGATTTTACATGAGAACATGAGGCAACTCAGCCGCGAAAATGAAATTATTTATACATAGTGTCTCAAATATTAAATGTATCATGACCATATTTCCTCCGCGAATTATTACTATCAGTTTACGTAGAAGGAAATAGTGATGCTAAAAAGTATAAAGAATCGAAATGTTTTGCAGAAATAAGGGAAACGTAAAAACGTGAAGAGTACCAACCTCATGGTCGTTCTCCAACTGGTTTGTCAGCTGATCCCACTGCTTTTGTTCATAGTTGATTCTATAAAATCCTGTTTGGCCTGCATTACCTTTGATCCAGCCACTTCCATCCCAAGCAATTTCAACTAAAAGTATAAAAATACAAATAGGGCGAACTAAATTTAGGCATCGGAACTGAACTTAGTATCCTGGGGCCGGTTTAATGAAGCGCTCATAAACTAAGACGTATCCTACATATTCGGTTTCTAACAAAACAATACTATGGATACATCTTAGAAAGGCTTCGTGGAGTCCGGCCCCACATGATATGGCTCTCGTGCAGCTATCTCAGTGTGTGTGCGTGGCAGCAGTCACATCCTCATTGTTGAACAAGACTGCAGACGCTTACCCGAAAACAGCTTGAGAATTTTTTCTTTTAGCAATTTTCTTTGTTATTTTTTCTTTCCTGCATTGAGTTTCTTGTGTGCCTTACCAAGACCTTGTTAAATTGTTACATTGGCAAGTTGAAATCTATATTCATGTAATGACGGTATTGATCTCCTCTGTCCCACTAAGCCTTTTCTGCACATGCCATTCTGAACTGTCAAATATTTCCTACCTGAAGTCATATTCAGAAGCGTCTGGCCCGCGGAGTCGTTAGTGAAGTATGTAAAGGGTACAACCCACTTATAGCTGTAGAGATTAGATCAAATTAAACAATTAAATATCCGAAAGACGTTTGTGCTCAATTAAACGAGTTTAATTCCATTGATTTGGATGATGATCTGACATTTTCCTTTTTTAAACCCTATTCTGCCTGGGGGGGGGGGGGGGGGGGGGGGGGGGGGGGGCAGAAAGTGCCCGCGCTGACTTTCAAATTTATCGTACTTAAAGAGCATTCAAGCAATCATCGCCAAACTTTATGACTTTTTCCTAAAAATTATCTGGGAACATTTTGGTGTGGCCAATTTTTGATCACGTGACTTGATGTTTCCATGGCAACCAAGTTTTGACAGGCCGTTTTAGCCAAATTTGGTATTTTCAGTTTAAATGTCCGTTTTCATGAGATTTTCGCTTTTACGAAGAGTTTCTTCCAAAATCTTTGCAATTTTTGCATCCTTATATTGTTTTCGATTTTTTCAAATCAAATTTGGTGATTTTCTGACATTTCTGAACAATTGAAAAATCCAAGATGGCGGATCCAAGATGGCGGACAGGTTTAAAGTATGACGTTATTTCGGCGTGATAGGATATCATAATTGATTCGTAATTGCCACTAAAATAAACATGTTTGAATGCTTTATTCACCACATAAGTTTCATTTTTATAGCACAAATACTTTGCGAGATACAGATCGTTTTACCCAAATTTGTTGATTTTTTAGCTTAATTTTCAGTTTTCATACAATTTTTGCTTTTTACGATGATATCCTTCCAAAATCTTTTTTCCGTTTTAGCATCTTTATATTTTTCTTGATTTTTTCAAAGCAAATTTGGAGATTTTCTGACATTTCTGAACAATTTAGAAATCCAAGATTTCGGATCCAAGATGGCGGATTTTTTTAGCGTATGACGTCATTATGGCGTGTATGACGTCATAATTGACACGTGACTGCCACTAAAATAAAGATTTTCGGATGCTTTACACACCATGTAAGTTTCATTTTCATAGCGTCAATACTTTTCGAGATACATAGGGGGGGGGGGGGGGGGGCACTATCTGCCCCCCCCCCCCCCCAAGCTCAGGAACGAAAAAAAAGCCCAGGCAGAATAGGGTTAAATTGGGCTTTACATTAAAAGAGGCTTGCACAATATTTTTATCCATCGGCCGGCAAACATTTTTGGTCCAGATGTTCAGTGAGAATTGGTCTGAAATAATCAAATAATTTGTGATGTTTATCGTGTTGCGTTTACAACTGACGATTGCGGATAACTTTATCACTACACACGTTTTGTAGTCCAAGAAGCGGTTTCTGTTTTGATTTATCTACTGGTTTGGTACATACTAAAGCAATTATTCACCTCAGTGTGGCTGAATAGTGGATGATATTTACCTCAACCCTTCGCGGCACGTGAAATATCCTCCACATATTTACCTCCACTGCAATGAATAATTATTAATTATAAAGGTTCTTACTTGAATTTGCTCTTGTATTTTGAGGTGACATTTGCATTACGGTCATAAAGAAACCTCTCCTGAGACACCTTAAATTTGCCATTTCCACTGTCCGTGATGTTCAACACTGGGTAGCCCATTTGAAGAGTCCAGGTGTCCATCATTTCCTTGACGCGTTTACAACTGCCTTGATCGCAACTCTCCTTTAAATGACAAACAAATGGGTAAACGTTATATTGGGTTGATCTTCAAAGTAGCAGCAAGGAGCATCATATTAGTACTGTTTTGAAGCTACATCCCAGAGCTGCTTATTGACACGTTTAGTAACTTTCTTTTTTCAGGAATGGTACCAATATGTAGTAAATTTAGGAACTTCCGCCGTTAGATAAAACGTCAGGCTGAACCTCTGGTTTCATCAATTCTTGGGGCACAAATCTGCCCGCAATGTCCGCCATTTTGTTTGCAAACGAGAAGGTGACGTCATTCAATATTTTGACGGGAAGCTCCGCCCAGAATGGAAGACGGCCGGTCGGTCGAACGAAATGAGTCTGCTGGTATGCACAGGACACGCAGGAGATCACAGGCATACCACGAGATTAGTATGCCCTCTAGTAGAACGATTTCGCATAAGCCGATTTTTATATGGTAATGAGTACCATTAAATGCTAATGTAGAGGAACAATAGAGAATTACGTGCACTAAAAAATGTATTGTTTAAAAGTCTAATTTGTGAACATACCAGCGTGCAATATACGTATTTTCCAAACACCAAACGTATATTACACGCAGGTATGACCGCATATTAGAATTTTAAACAATAGTTTATTTCAGCGCACGTAATTTTCTATTGTTCATCTACATTAGCATTTAATGGTACTCATTACCATATAAAAATCGGCTTATGCGAAATCGTTGTAGTTAGTAGAACGCAATTACCTTTTTCAAGAGCGTTCCACAAGTCATCAGTCACTGTATTTCCATATCGATATTTGTTCAGATAATTCTGAAAAAAAAAAAGAAAGAAAATAAAGCTAGCGATACATGCAATATATTATTAACAATAATTACTATTATAAGTAGGCTATTGACGACTCTGACCGATAATATTGAAATGTTTCGAGAATCATGTATAAAACATAAATAAAATTTCCTATAAAGCAGCTCGGTAGCAGAAGTTGTCTAAAGCCTGGTTTTCACTAGTGACCCAAGCACATGCACCAGCGCAAGTATAAGCGCAGGCACAAAAAGTGAAAGTGAAAACGAAACGCAGCACAAGCACAAGAACGAAATATTCAGCAGCAAGATTTGATTATTGTTAAAAACAGGTTTTTGTGCATTTGACTGACGCAAAACATGAATCGATTGGTCTTACTCAATGACTGAAACCTCGAACAATTTTATTTGTGCTTGAAATTGAAACGAACAATTTTTGTTTCACGGCAGCGACGTTTTTTATTGTTTTTAAGCAGCAAAATTCGGAGAATCAAGGCAAGCAAAATAAGCACAATAACTCACAAAATAACTTTCGAAAATATGATTTTTCTGAACTAACCTTTGTTTTGTTCAAAAATTAATTCAAAATAATATCAAAATCACTGCTTTTTCCTTGTGCTTGTGTTACGTTTCCGTTTCCACATGTGACGCAAGCATAAGCGTACCCTGGGTACCAGAGGTTTGTTTTTCTCCCGTCGCATCGGAATCGGCTAACCACGTCGGCAGGAGGCGGACGCCACGAGCGGCGAAGCCGCGAAAAAAATAATGACACCCTAACCCTAACCCAAAGACTTGAAACCGGGAAACCGCGCAAGAAAAGCCTGTGGCACCCAGGGTAGCATAAGCGCAAGCACAAATATCAAAATATTTTGATCCTTGTGCTTGTGCTTGCGGTTGTGCTTATGATTGCGTCAAGTCCGTTTTCACGGCGAAATTATATTAGGGCTCTTATGCTTGCGCTTGTGTTTGCGTCGCAAGTGAAAACCAGGCATAATGGTTAGAGCGTTGGTATTCCTGATTGAGAGGTCTCTCTTCACCCAGGGTATAAATATCTGCCACCCAATTGTTACTGAATCCGAGAACAATTCTTACCGGTAACCTGCGATGGACTAACATCCTAACAAAAAAGTAGTAATACTGCCAGGACGCTTCATACCATAACAACTGGAGTTAAGCGCCGACTTAAAAGACAGCATATCAAAAACAGGTAGAAACAAATAAACATAATGTTAGTGTCAAACTACCTATAAAATACACGGTTGAAATCATCATACTCACTGTTAAACCTTTCAAAAAGACGGTTCTTCCAAGAAAGAACTGAAGCATACGGATGATCGATGCTCCCTGGATATATAAAACAAATATTAATTGACAATATTGCACCCCCGACAACACAGCCGCAGGACTTGATTGCGTACAGAACCGACTCTGCTACGTGGGATGATACAGGTTGAACAAAACATCAATTAATTAAAGCTGAAATTTATCTGGGAACAATTTGGTATGACATGTCATTGTTCGTGGAACTTGCTGTCTCGCGTCATTTTCCATCGTTTAACCACTGAAGAAGGGCAAAGCCCGAAACGTTTGGTCTTAAGTTATCAAAACAATTTATTTGGCACTCTATTACCCTTTTTCAAAATCGATATTTTGACACGCATGTTTTCCCAAATTTGGAATTGTCATGTGTTTTTGGTGCAGAGTGCACGAAGTGCAATCTGCAGTATTGGTATGAGTTGGGAGATCAGATTCACTAATCATGTAAGGAAGTAAGGCTCTATGGCGTAAACTAATCGACAATCAATCGATATTAATTAATGTAAAATAAAAACTTTCAGCGAAGGGGGACGGACGCAGAAGGTGTAACATCACCTCAACACTACTTGAATTCATTCAATATATATTTTGTTCGGACGAACCCAATGCTCTCCTTGTGGTAGCTTTATCTAGAACAAGGTGCCTGCATTTAACTCATTCGGTGAAGATCTGTAGTGCAAATTACTACTTCACAGTTACTTCGTCGATTTTTTTTTACACGAAATATATACAATTTACCTTTAATTACAAAAAATGTGAAACTATTTTGTATTCGCTATTCGCAAATCCGCGCTCTCTCCGCTCCGATCACAAAAGTTAAAGTGCACCTAACCCCAAAAAGTGTTTTTCGCTAAATAAAATTAACACATTTTATTGAGCATCACTGCGCAAAATTTTTTTGATTTGGTAAAATCCTCTATTTTTGTGCCCTGTTGAAATACGGAAAATCGCACCAAAATCGCCGCCATTTTGTATCACGACCTATAATAAGTGGAATGGGTCTAGTTTCTGGATGTGACGTCAAATCCAGAACACGGCAAATCTGCATATCGCACATTTCACTTGTTTCTTTGTACTTCTACGATACTGTAGTTCGAAAAAATATGGCCCCGATGGCTCCATTTGTTCTGCTGCTGGAGCATATCATTACCAAATACGTTGTTGATGAATGAACAACTGCTTACCTGGAAACATCGTTGCAGGGTACGGTGTAACATATTAAAGTTCCGTTTGTTCCATGTTCATACATTTTATTTTCATGTATCAACGGTTACAATATATGATTTGTTTATAATTCACGAAAATCAAACCAATAACGTCTGTGACTGGCGAACTTACTTTCGTTCGGCTGATTTTACGTTTACTGCGGATTGAAATCTATCTTGTGCCGCCGACATAAGCTTACTTTTACGTATTCGCCGACTTATTTTCGGCTTGGTTTGAGTTCTATTTTAAAGTAAATTGATATACGCGGTTAAATAAAAAAATATTCTTTTCTTTCAATATTTTGGCTCATATGACTTATATTAAAATGAAATAAACTATGCTTTGAACTTCACCCGGCGATCACTCGCACGTAATTTTAAAAATATGCAAGATCAGAAACAACAATAATCATTGGAAATCATCGGTCCGGCATCCGTTTTTTGACGTTTTGGAAAAAAATTGCGATGAGTTAAAAGAGAGGGTCTTGTGACGAATAATGTGGCTAATACTACACTTGAAAAAATGACTCCATTCTGATTGGCTAAGAGCAGTGCAGTTCAAGTGTAACACTAGACTGTTCACAGTCCCTCTATTTTTTGCTCCAGCAACGGCAGCATCTGATTGGTCCATAGACAAAGCGCGTTAAAACATTATTGACAACTTGTTGACAAGGTTGACATAAAACCGCTAGCTTGAAAAACAGTAATTTTTTCAATAAAATGTTTTTGTTGATACGGCGCTCATTGATGATCATTTCCAAATCCGTTTTCTTATAAGGCACTAATTTCCAACTTTTCCCGCAACTGATCCCATCTGGCGCCTTGTTTTCCCCTTCCTGTTTCTGGAGCACGGGAAAAGTTTATTTCTTAATCGGCTAAAAAACTCACGCTCTATTTTACTCAGCGCCAGCTACGCAGGCTAGGCAGAATGATTCAAGCCGCCGGTCTACTTGTGATTTTAGAATTGGAGAGCTGTACAAAATCTAGCCCGGGACAGAAGGACGACTCTTCTTTTGAGGTAAATCCGGGGAAAATGATGTTCAGTCTCTTGTAACGATCGTCTTCTGGCTTGTTGCTCGACAGTGCGCCTCGAGTGAATTCGCCCACTGATTTATAGGTCGCATTTCAGTCGCGTCGAATATAATTCAAGCCGCAGAAATCTCGCTGGTATTATTTGATTCGACTACGTTGAAATACACCATGGAAGCAACGTGCTCTACTTTGCTATTTGTGTGGGCATTGCACTGATTTAAAGCTTGGGTTTCGCGGACTGAATATTCGACGCGACTGAAATGCGACGTATAAATTGGGCCTTACTTGTGTTCCGTATCTTGAGGGAAAACTTCACACAAACATGCGAAGATTCCTTGTCATCTTTGCTGATAAATTCACCAAGACGTTTCTCCAGTAGCTCTGCGAGGCTCCACGCCGGACTTCTGAGGGATCCTGGAGATATTTTCAGTGGAGATGTATCGATTCTGATCTTTCCACCAAAATCTCCGACAGGAATCTTGAAATTACATGGCACAAGCGACACGCATCCGATTTTCCAGATTTTACCATTTTTTTGAGTTATTTTTTTTTCTAAAAAAATATCTCATAGCCAAGACGATGGTCGTTGTTATCATGTGTATGTATGCCCATGTATTTTACATCAATCAGATTGGGTCTACCATCGAACAACAACCAATGATACAGCTGATTCTAATATCCTAGTAAATCCGAGTAGATATCGATTTTATAGAACCATTTGGTGACTGCCATCTTTGTTGATGTTTAGCACTGAATGGCGAATTAAGAGAGTGGCGATGTACAGCCTTTGATTGTACATTTTGTTGTTTTCACGAAAGGTGGTCAACTTGAGAAGATAAGTTGAAATGTGTTTTAGGAGTTTTTATGATTTCTTGTCAACAGTTGATTGAGGTAAATCTGGTTGCGTCGATTTTATTCAGTGTTGTTGTGAAGTGTTTTAGTAAAAGTTTGTATTTAAAGCTTGTGTTATTGTCGTTCGATGCATGTAGGTTTGGTGATTACATGACTATACGTTTGTTATGGCTGAAAGGCAAGTATGAAAATAGTTGAAGTTGTCGAAAGAAGACGTGAGTGTTCGTTTCATTTTAGCTCGGGCGTATGAATCCGCACAGTGTACACTGTGCTAGCTAGACCATGGTAAAATACAGGCTAAGGTTAAAACTGCGGACCAGGGGTAAAATGCAGACTAAAGTGTGAAATAATGGAAGCTTTTATGTCAGATTATATAAGCTTGCGAAATGACAGGCAGCCGGAGGATTATAAGTCGAAAACCGGTCGATCGCACCCTGTCAGAGGTCAGTTATCGACTGTTAAACCACGAAAGCGGTAAACTCTCGCTTTTATGCGAGACAACGCTTCGTAAATTTTCAACTTTTCTTTATTTCACGTTTTAAACTACAAACGGGAAGTCCTTTATATATCACAAGCCACGAACAGGACGAAACAGAAAACTTGTCATCCGACATTCTGATATTATTGACGATGAAATATTGGCTTTTGAGGCAGCGCGCGGGCAACGTTACGTGCATGTTTAAACAGGTTTGCTGACTTTGTCAATCGAATTACCGACTGACCAATCAGAAGCTTTGGTTCCCACGGTTCTAAAAATAAACACATTACAGACTCGATTTTCGAGCATAAATTTCTTAAAAACCTCAGTCATTTGAGATTTATTTTTACTTCAGTTCGAAAGATTAGAAATAATCTTGACTTCCAAATGTGTTAATTTGGGCTGCATGAAACAGTGAAAGAAACGCCCAAATTGGTCAACGCAGGTCGATTTGCGACATCCTTGTGACCGTCGAACGATCTGAAATTTGAAGCGAAACTGGCTAGTCACGCCCAGATTGCGTTACGAGCCAAAAGAAAGTCTACGTAGGAGCTTGTGTTCCCAGATCTATTATTGGTCATTATTATAAAACTCTGTGTTGCGAATTACCATTAGTGGCAATTTAGATGGCAAGGACCTGCCGAAAACTTGAGATCTCAGGGACACACTGGAACACGTTCTATTTAGTTTCCAGATAGTTTCCAGATCGCTTGAACGCGTTCCCCTTAATATGTAGAACAAATTATTAGCGTTCCCTTAGCGTTCCCTGACTTCCCTTAGCGTTCCTTTTATAGTGTTCCACTTTGCCGTTCCTAGAACGCGTCCACTGTAGCTGTACAACGTTCAAGTTAATTATAGAAAGAAGTGCAATTACTGTGCTACTGCGATGTACAGGCTTTGCTTTTACATTTTACTGTTTTCACGGTAAGTGTCAAATTCTTGAGCTGGTATTTCTGTTCTGATCGCTGTTTCTGGTACGTAGCTTAGACTTGTGCACTTGTACCGGTAAAAAGTTAAGTTAATCATAGCCAATCAGATACCTGATGTTGTTATGCGCACGTGAAAGGACCATGCGACATTGCAGAAATGAAACTGAAAATTTATGGTTATGATGCTTCTGTGTGGGTCGATTTCCTACAGCATTTGTCTTTGTTTGCTCCCAAGCGTATAAGATCATGCTGTTGTTTTCCTCGCGAACATATGTAACATAATAATATTGTTTTTCCCTAACCGGGAAAATTTGTCAAGCTCTGTACGCGCGCAGCCTGCAAACACAGCGCTGGCGAAGTTTTGGCTTGATCTTTCACGCCGCCGAGAAAATATCTCGGCAGCGTGAAACAACAAGCGAAAAATCCGTCTGAGCTGCATTTACAGGCTATAACGAGAGTCTTTCGGATACGGTCAGTAGTGCTACTACTGGAACGGGAAGCGAAGTCGGATGAAAATGTTTATCGTAGAGGCGAAGCGAAATCAGACAACAACGAAAACAAACACGTCTTCGTTTTCGAGCGAAAAACAACCAAGGAAAACACCTTTTTGTTATCATGCATACTAATTTTAGGTGTGAATTTCTTGCCTGGCAAGCTTTCTTATTAACCGGGCGTGGGCCTGGGGCCCAGCCCGGTTAATAAAATAGCTTCTGTTTTTTTTTTGTCGTCGATCTCTTATACCTCTACTCCGCCAAAGTGCTAGGAGGAGAGCTAGGGGTGAGTATGAATATATATGAATGTATTCGCCTTGTGAAAGATTTTCTCGGGGAAGAACGAAGCCCGGACTCGAGAGAGCGGCGGAAATCGAGCCTATGTGAAAGTTGGACTGGTCCAAATAGATATTAATTTAGGACCGCGTAAACACATCGGAGCGGCGTACAGATTTCGCAACGTCGGTGAGTTTGACTCGTCAAAATATTAAATCATTGTACTCACTACTAGGTGGACACACTAGGAGCGCCATTAGATCAATTTTTTTTATCAAGGCTACGTTACATTTCGCCAGGGTCATAATATTGTCCTGTTTGTTTTGTGTGAAATACATTTCTTTTCCGTAAAGGAAAACAGAAACTTGCCCAGACTCGCAGATTTATGTAAACAGAAAACTTGCTGAGACGTGCAGATTTATATTTGGACGATTACGTCATAGGGTCACGTCGAATCGTGACTTGAAGAGATTGTCTGTGAGGTGCGTACGTACATCACATACACTAGAAGCGCCATTAGATCAATTTGTTTATCAAGGCTACGTTACATTTCGCCAGGGTCATAATATTGTCCTGTTTGTTTTGTGTGAAATACATTTCTTTTCCGAAAAGGAAAACAGAAACTTGCCCAGACTCGCAGATTTATGTAAACAGAAACTTGCTGAGACGTGCAGATTTATATTTGGACGATTACGTCATAGGGTCACGTCGATTGGGTCAAGAGATTGTCTGTGAGGTGCGTACGTACATCACATACACTGGAAGCGCCATTAGATCAATTTTTTTATCAAGGCTACGTTAGATTTCGCCAGGGTCATCCTTTGCCTAAATGATATTTTATGAATATTGTCCTGTTAAATAATTGTCATTTTGTGTGAAATACATATCTTTTCCGTATATTTTCTGAGAAAAACAGAAACTTGCTGAGAAATGCAGATTTATAAATAAGGACGATTACGTCATGGGGTCACATGAGTCAACGTCTGTGATAAACCAGGGTCGCCGTTAGGTCAAATTTCATATCAAGCTATTACTTTTGATTTGAACATGAATACTCTGCTGTTTATTTAGTGTGAAATACATTACTTTTTCGTGCTGGTGCAGCAATTCACTTCCTTGTATGCAGAAGATTTATAAATAACAACCATTACGTTACAATATCACATTTTGACTCACGAAATTTGTCGAACTGTGACTAGAATAGCTGCGAATGATGATGGTGCAACGCGGAACGTCTGCGATTGATGGTTCAACACCGATTCGTACCTATGTTGTCGTGTTTTTTCCTCTTATTCAACTTTGGCTTTATATTGAGGAATGATCTTCAAAGACTGCTCAGAGGCAAGAAAATTGACAGTAGGCACTATACGCAAACATCAGACTTCAGCGTGACTGCCGTGACTAATCTGATAGATTTCAAGCAAGAAAGCAGGTAAAACGGCTTGCTTGCTTGATAAAAAAAGCCCGGTTATATTTTCTTCGAAAATTCTTGTTGTTAATAAGTTCCCCTGGGGCAATCATCTTAGCAACTAGTTGAGTGCTACTGCGCACACTCGGTTGCCCGGCACCGCTATGTCCATAATTATGCAAACCATTTATAAGGAGTTTCTATCCCCCCCCCCCCCCCCCCCCCCCCCCCCTGATGGACTTAAGGTAAACCAAGACGAACAGTTCTATGTTAAGTTCTTGAAAATTAGGGTTAATAAATTAATCAATCCATAATAAAAAAAAATGAAATGAGCTATAATTTTCGGACGTTAAACTTTAACGTCCTTTAACGAAAGGCTTTCGGACGGGTGCATTTTCGGACAAATTTCGACCGAAATTAAAAGCGGGGACTATAAAGCTTGTTGTTGCTTGTTGTTGTCGTTGTTTAATCATTGTACCTTATTATATGAAATGGAGTCAAATATCTCATTGATTTCATCAGGATGATTCACAGGAACTTTAATGGGATGAGAGTTTGCCAAGCCGTCCAGTGTAAATGCTGAATACATATCTGCCACTACAAATTGGTCCAACTGTAGGAAGAAAAACGTTGCATGAAGTGATTATTTGAAGCTTCCATTGTGTCTTACAATAAAGCGCTTTAAAGAAATTGATAAATATGATTACTAAAAGATCAGTAAATTGTCAACACTTACCATTTTCCAGCTTGGTTCTGTCTCATTGACTCCATAATACTCTACAAAGCTGGCGAATCCTTCATTAAGCCACAGATCATCCCACCAATCCATGGTGACTAAATTACCAAACCACTGAAAATAAAATGATAATCAGGGTCATTGAAAAAAGCTGTACTGCTTGGATAGTGACGTGTCAAGGATAGACTAGATATTGTACTGCTTCTTATTGCCTTTGGGAGACGCGGTGGCCTAATGGTTTAGCGCGTTGGACTCCGGATCGAGAGGTCCAGGTTCGAGCTCTGGCCGGGGTCATTGTGTTGTGTTATTGCCAAGACACTTAACTCTCACCCAAGAGTATAAATGGGTACCGGCGACAAAATGATGGGGGAAACCTGGTGGGAGTAGCAATACTCCTAGTCGGCTACATGCTAAAGAAACCGGGATAATTAACAATTATCCTGCGAAATCGCGCGGAATATCGCCTGATACTTAGCCGACGAGGCCGTAGGCCGTATTATTCAACAAATCGATAACACAACTAAATAAATATTCTTCCCGACTTTTATATTATTTCAAGAACTGACTTGAACATTTTACCGCGCGCATACGAAATTACATATATATAAACAATAGCCTCCATTTGGCGAGGAAATATGCTCGGATATTTGTCCGCGGACATTATCTGTTCCTCGAAGCTCACAGTTTTCCGAGAGCGAAGCTCGAGGAAAACTGTGAGCTTCGAGGAACAGATAATGTCCAAGGACAAATATCCGAGCATATTTTTGAAGCCAAATGGAGGCTATTGTAGTTATTATCCTTCAAATATTTTTTCACAAGGCCGCTCTGTTTGCCGTGGAAGATCTCGGTCGGCCAAGCTGTTAAACATCAAAATAATTCTGTTGGCATTCAAAAATATTTCTAGTCTGTTCAAAACAATCAGTTTTATTTAATTTAGCAATTTATTTGAGACGAAAACTGAACCTGCGAACGCGAAAATTTTTTTTCAAAACTGGGGAATGTCACTTGGGGAATATCACCCG
The DNA here is from genome assembly GCA_029204205.1 of Desmophyllum pertusum. Classification (NCBI taxonomy): domain Eukaryota; kingdom Metazoa; phylum Cnidaria; class Anthozoa; order Scleractinia; family Caryophylliidae; genus Desmophyllum; species Desmophyllum pertusum. The sequence goes on along the minus strand of MU825932.1, from coordinate 26,825 downwards.
GATATTCCCCAGTTTTGGCTGCGTCACGTGACGTGTTTAGACCAATCGCGCGCGAGAAAAAATTTTGATGGATTATAATGCCGGATATCTGTTGAGTACGGTCGACAGATATTGTCTGAGTGCATCATGACCATATTTGAACAGTGTTACAATTTGTTGAATAATAAGCTCTGGTAGTGTGAGACAGTTTGGTCCGAGTCTACACGAGGTTTCTAACATTGTAAATTTATTTATTGTAGCTAGGCGATATTTTTAAAATAATTATATAGATGTAAATATGCGTATTTTAGATTTAGGTGTCCCCAATTAGTAGATGCATGGTTCCACCCTCGGCTATGTATTTCCGACACTCTAATAAAGTCATTATTATTATTATTATTATTATTATTATTATTATTATTATAGTGAAGCTTTACCTCAGTTTTTACCTGCTGATTGGCTGAATATTTACCGCTGTTAACTAAGAATACAGCTTTCATATTTGTGTGCGCATACTATTTTCTTATAGTTGCGCGGCTGAACGTTAATATAATACATTTCATGTCAACAATGGAGTTGACAATGATTTAAGAGGACAAATTGGACTTACAAAACATCTAGAGGTAAAAACTATACGATTATATACATATAATTATACACCTATTTCAATTAACGTTGTCGGATATAGAAGTCATAGAAGCGTAAAACCTACAAGACAAGACCGAATGGTAGTCTGGGTATTCATTAGAATTTGCATATCGGTGGAAAAGAAATCTACAGTTTTTTATTTCGCACGTGATGTATTTGGTTTGCCCCGAATTAGATAATTAGTTTTTCCATGTTTTTCACAAGATGATTCTAGGAAACGTTAGAAATAATGTTTTACATGTTACTTCTCATTAGTATTCGGTGCGTGCAGCAGTTTTCTACTTTTACCCATGCTACCTTTTGGTCTTGTCTTGCGGGCTTTTAAAAACATTTCTATCCGACAACGTTAATTGAAATAGGTGTATATATAAATGAATGGATGGATGGATAGATAGATAGAACGCATCATTAACCTCCTAAACACAACATGTCGACACGTTAAAGCAATAGAGATATTCTTAAAACCATCACATTCTTCATGTTTAATTATTCAACAGTTTACCTGGTGGGCAAGTTCATGTGATATAACTGAAGCTACACGCTTCTTGTTAGATTCGGACGAAGCACCAGGCTTAAACAACAGTGCTGTCTCTCTGTATGTTATTAGCCCCCAGTTTTCCATAGCACCAGCCGCAAAGTCAGGAATGGCAATCATGTCTGTGAAGTGGAACATACTTGTAATAACTTCTTTAACGAAACCAATTCAACTTCCTGGGGTAAGGAGACGTGTCGTACATAGTGTAACAGCCGCGTTCTATAACAAAGAACTTTTCCGGCTTCATAACCATTTCCCCTCTATTAAATATGATCCATGGCCAGTCAAAGATGTATTCAGTCAGAACAGTCTGTTTCTCCTTATTCCCAGTAGATAGTGTTTATACACGAGTTGGTTCATGATTAATGAAGGTGAGCATTTATGGAGTTATCAGCTGGATGCTATTGGGAAGTTCGGGAGAACTCGTGAAGCTACCGTTGCTCTTGCATGGCTACATCTCCAGCAACTAAGCAACTCTTATGCTTCTTTCGTGTTCTTCCAACTTTGTGGTGGCTTTTAATTCGACAAAGGCAAGTTTGGACTAATTCTTAAATAGTCGTGAATTCTGAGTGAAAGTCCCTGTCCTCTTCTCCCCTCCTGTGAAGGTTTTCTATTAATCATGCAATCCGAGTAAATATATTGTAAATGGCTTCAGCGTGCTTCGTTCCCTGAAACATCTACAATACAGTAATTATGAATGCTTACCAGCTTTGGGAAGAGGGTACTTAATGTTAAAGTAATCCTCCATGTAATCTAACATTTTGACACCAACACTCTTAGCGTAATCTACTTGATCAATTTGGTCAGGTGGGGCATAAAATGTCATCTGCAAACAAAACAAAAACATGCACAGACGAAAATCAACTGTTGAAAAATTGTACAAATGTAATTATAAAATAATACAGTCAACTCTCTCTAGGCGGACACCATTGTAAGGCGGACACCTCCCTAAGGCGGACATGGATGGCTGGTCCCGGCCGAATTTCACTTGTTTGTCTGTAACTAAACTCTGAGGCGGGCACCTCTCTTAGGCGGAGAGCGGACACTTTTTAAGCAAAATTCTGGTGATTAACTCTCAAGGCGGACACTACAGGTAATCAATAGATTATAGGCCGGATATGAATTAAAATTGATCTACTGGTGGACTTACAGTTCACTTTGCATTAATCAAATTGTAAAATAGTTTTACTGATCAGCTCTGAAAGGGACTGAATATATGCAATTGTAACTTGCCTTAATAAAGATCTCGTTCCAGTTCTGACGTCACGGGTTTCTATAGTGTCAAGTTACATAACTCTCTTTACATAACACCTCTCTAAGGCGGACAGCTAGAGCTGGTACCGAGGGTGTTCGCTTTAGAGAGAGTGACTGTAATTTCCTATTGGTATGTCTAACAGGTCTGGGTATTGATTCAAAACGCTAAATTGAAATTGTGACAGGTACCAGCTGTTAAAATACATTTGGCGACAAGCATTGAATTTGTAGACAATGGAAGTCCCCAATCAAAAACTAAGTGTTTTTTATACATACATACACTTTATTTAGATACGGTAAAAACATCAGTTACATACGTATTCAAAAAAACTGATTGATATGTTTCGCGTTTTTTTACGATAACCCCAATTGGCCATCACGCCGTGACGAGCCGTTTTTGCGCCAAGGCTTTTAGCAAACAATGAAGTGTACATTTTGTGAAAGATTAACAATTTAGGAATATGTCATTACTATTTCCGTTCTCGTTCGTTTTCGCGCCTTGATTATCAAAAGCAACGTGATTAGCTTGTTATAAACCACTGGACTAAACCGTGGGCCGTACCGGTATTGTAAAAATAACTCAATTTGTAAAACGAGGCCAAGTGAGCAAAAAGAGGTGATAAAATACACGTATTTTTGTGATATTGAGGTTTATTAAATTACCGAGACTTCTTGTTGTCTGGACGCTACCGAATTCGTCAATTTGATTGGGTAAAACAGATATTGACCGCGGTCAATATTCTCCCATCTAGACCAGCATCTAGACCAGCATCTAGACCAGCATCAAGACCAGCATCAAGACCAGCATCTAGACCAGCATCAAGACCAGCATCAAGACCAGCATCTAGACCGCAACTCGCCGAAACGCCGCCGCAACATTTTTCTAATTAATATTTTAATTGTAAACAAAGAAACTAAGCGATTTGTTCCATACCAGCAACGACAGCGAAAAAAGGCAGCTAAATGCATGTTTGCCTAAGTCCGCGCAGTTGTTTGTTTCCAAAAAAATAAAATAATTGGTCATCATTTTATTACGTGTTTGGTTTTGGCCATATAATAAGCATCGTATTAACCGGGTTTCGATCTGTACGTACGGGAGAATCTTGACCTCGATCTTGGTACACTACGTTCTGTCTGTACTAACGACCTCGATCAGGATTCATCCATACAGACGTCCACCTTCGTTAACAAGAAAATAATACTGACTATACCTAAGGGCGATTTTTATATTGTGGAGGCATTGTTCGTTATCTATATCTAGTACATTTATTTTCGTCATTTAGTTTTTGCCAACAGTCGACGACACTAGTTCTCTCAGTAGTTGTGACAAGATACTCACGATGGCGGCTCCACCATGCATCTAATAAAATGGGTAGATGGGCAGTTCAATGTCTGATCTCTTGTAAAATGTAATACCTTAAGGTGGCCCGCGGGTATTTATTGGGCTGACATGTCATTTTTTAAAGCGCATTTTTTAACAGGAAAACGTTAAGCGATTTCTTAGATTTTTCAGAATCCGATAATAGAATCTTCCGAAGCCTTCTTTTTTAATCAAATGCGATTATTTTTCATTTGCCACGGTGAATTTTTTCTTAAAACCTCAAACATGCTTGCAGCCAGTTAAAGTTTACTCGTAGAAAGTTACATGATAATCCTGACTGTAGATTTTCCAAACGAGCGACTTCTTAATTATGCTCTTAAAAACTGCTCTATTGTTGCGTTTGTCTCAACTACCGCATCATGTCCATATCTATACTAACCCAGCCGGTACCCACTGGCAAGCAATAAAGATGGAGGGTTTTTTGCCTAATGATTGAGAAAATCAAACAAATTATATAATTTCAACTTACAAAAAATTTCTCGATTTGTTTTACATTATTTTCAAACAGGAGCTAGAACAGGATATTTCAAACGTCGATACCAAGTTTCAGCGTGTTTCGTTCGTACGGTGTGAAGAATTTAGAACGGAAAGTCAGGTACTTTTGCTTTCCAAGTTCTCGTCGCTTTGCAAACCCCTCATCGTATATACTTTTGTAAGTCTCCGATCTTTTACACATATGTTTTAAGTGATATCAACCTTAAACAAGAAGTTCCGGTATAAAAGGGCCTGGCCTGGCCATTCTCACACCTAGTTGTCAATCAACCATCAAAGCGTAAACAGCTGACAAACAACCTTCACTTTTTCTTCGACCGTTACTGGGAAAATGTGTTTCATTTTTTCTAAGAATGTTCTGCTAAACATAAGAAAGTTATATCTTACCTTTGTTAATGATATATTTTGGTTTCATGAGTTTTGAATCATGTTAAGTTTGCAGGACGCTTGACTCGACGACGTGCCACGACTGCAAGAGTACAAATTTGCATTTCGCACTCGAAAGGTGTGAAATGTGGGAGGTGCCATCCCTTTTATAGCGGAACTTCTTGTTTAAAAAGGGTGGGTACTGGGTTAATATAGATTGCTTGTAGGGTTAACAATGCATGCAGAACAAGAACAAGGCGTTGCAATTAGTAATCGTGTATTTGTCCAGACAGTGCTTAATTTGTACGTGTGAGTATTGAGGAAGAAACAGAATATTTTAAGGAGCCTGTCCCTGAATATTTCGCGTAGACTACGAGTAGTCCCTCTTTCCCAGCTTAGAAAAAACTGGGGGCGAGTCAAGCGCGCTTGTCTCGCCCCCAGTTTTTCGCGCGACGGACTAAGCTGGGAAAGAGGGACTGCTCGTAGTCTATATTTCGCGTATATTTTCGGTATCAGTCGTCACACTTCTTGCATACTATTTTCATAAATGCATACTGATGAGCGGAACCTGTCCCCCGCGACCTAAATCGTACTTATTTTCGCGCGTCTAAATTTTCGCGATTTGAAAAAATCGCGAAAATAAAGACGTTTTAAAAGTACAGATCTTTCCGCACGAATAAGGTATATATTAAATACTCACCTTTATTCCACTTTTAGAGATCTCAGTCTTGTGTTTAAAGTCACATACCACAAATGCAAGCAGGTAGGTTGGCATTATTGGAGTTTTGTTAAAACGGTCCAACTGCCACCTGTCTTGTGTTTCAGTAGCTTTAATGGGCATGTTAGAGATAGAGATATAACTAGGATCATGTGCTAAGGTTACAGTAAAGGTTGCTTTTAGTGCAGGCTCATCAAAACAAGGAAACGCCCTTCGTGCATCTGTGGGTTGAAACTGTGTGGCTGCAATGGTTCTGTAATCAAACAATCATAAAATACATCAACGGATAAGAAACAAATTCCTCTTCTTGTACTTGGGCTATGTTTCGGTGCCCAAGTAGAATTCTCGCTGCGCACTAATGTGAACAAATATTTTTTTTGTCAAACCCACGCCAGAGCCCGTGCCGGCCGAGTACAAGGACAAGACCTTGTACTCGGCCGGCACGGGCACGGGCAACGGGTACCCAGTGTAATATTTGATAATTTAATAATAATAATAATAATATTTAACATTAACAGGTTTCATACATAAATGCTCACCTGCGCATGACAGTATTTACCATGGAGACAAGAGGTAGTAGAAATAGCAAACACTATTTTCATGGTCTCTCTTCCCATGGAACATGAACAAAATACAGGGGCATCGAACGACAACATTTTCCTGTAGGTGTCGGAACGTCGTTTTTTACGTTGTAATTGTGCTTTTTGTGCAGTTTAATGGCTTATTTTTAAACGCTAAGAAAATGTATCTTTTCGGATACGTTAGCTGAACTTTCAAACTTCAGAAAGTTTTAGGGATTAAAATCTTATCACCCGAATTTATGAGCTGCTTTTGCCTTCCGAAAATCCTAACTGACCTGTTTTTGTGCCCAAAACGACATTTTTATCTCTCCGAAAACAAAAGGCATTAATTTTTTCATATTTAAAAAGTTTGAGATGACATTTCAATAACCGAATATCTGAGGCGATTATAGGCCTTCCGAACAGATATTCCACCGAAACGACCCGTTGGGTGCCCCTGAAAATACTGGAGTCTAATATACTTTATAACTATTATTTATATAAGTCACATACACTTCTCTTCCGTCCTTTCTTTTATAGGTGCTTTTGTACAATCCTGCCAGGTCATCTGTCAGCCATGCCTTGAACTCCATCTTGATCTTATACTGACCTTTCATCAAAGCTGGCTTCATGATTATCACATAGAACTGGTTTTTCTCAAACCAAAACTTTCGTTGTATTTCAAGAGGATCTGTCATATCAATTGGGAAACAAAATAAGAATGTGTTATAAGTAACTTGTCATTAGTGATGTCCTACCTAAATATAATTTTAGTCATTTTTAATTTCTTCATTTGTCGTGCGGCATATTATTCTGGCGTGCGCGCAAAAACGTATGGACAATACTCGCCGCCTTTGAAACGGGAAATAAATTACGCAATACCTAATCATTGTTTATGATGTGTCTAGGTGGAGCGCATAAGTTTCCCTCGACTCTGTTCATCTCAGCGCTACCGGAAGTAAAAAATACAAAGCGAGAAGAGCGGTAGAGGGATTTTAGTCTCAACTGCTGAATTCCAGTGGTCTGACCTCTGTTCGGCTACCCCTAATCCCGGTCTGAACAATCGATGGAGAAATCGATCATCGGAAATCCAATCGATATCAATCGATAAAAATTAGTTACTTAATATCGATTGGCATTGGCCAATCGATGACCAATCGATAATCACATGAAAATGTTCGTAGACTCATCGATTGTTATCGATTGCTATTGGTTTTCATCGATTAGCCTGTTGTATTCAGTCCCGTGAATATATATTTCCTTGCAATTTTGTCACGTCGGCGCAGACTTCGTTCGATCGGGGATTTGGCTCGAAAAGCAGGCTAAAAAGAAACATGCAATGTACTTGTTATGGATTTTCATCGATCATCGATTGTTCAGGCCGGGAACTAATGCACGGCTGTTTTTACGCCGGATATCTCGTAGTCTAGCCTAGGAGCAGGCTCTCTTGTTTGGGAGCTGCGACTAGCTCGCCGCTCGCGCGAAACCCAAACAAGAGAGCTGGTTGCAGGCTACTCGTATTCAGGAAATACGGGTACTGTAGTCAGATGCAGTGGGTTCTCTGTGATGTATTCCCAGTGCATTACTCATCGTGCTAGAGAGGCGGTTATAAACTGAGGTCAGACAGCATCACGGGATTTTACGGTACTTGTACTCAACTGACGAATTTAATTAAGAACAAAAATGCTAACCTCCACCTGAAGCTTTCTCCACAGAAACTGATGTAATATTCATCTTGTTGACATGAACCAGTACATTCTCAGTTGGTTTTGTTACATTTACTAGAATCTCTACTTTTCCATGGAACTCCAGCTTCTTGAGGTCAATGTAAAGAAGAACATCATAGTGCACGGGAACAATGTTGTCAGGAAGACGAACATTCCACCACACTTCAGTACCGGCGGTGGTAGGGCCAGGAGCAGAAGTACTTACTGCAACTGAACCAGTGCTACCTTCGTCTTCTTTTTCGAGTTCTATAATAGAACAAGAAACACCTTGACATATTTCACTATGATATGTTTTCAAAGGAGCTATGTCACGGATGGCGCATCTTGAAAAAATTGGCCAATTTTTTTTCAAATTCGTCATTCACAATCCGTCTTAATCTTCTCCATCCTCAACCACCCTTGTTCCTGTTTAGTTTATGATCCCCTCTTTGGTGTTTTCCACCCTAGTAAACTATTATTTTGAGGCTTTCTTAAATTTGAAGATGATTTTGCACTTGGCAAAAATGACTTCAAATATCGTGACATAGCTCCTTTCAAAAAGCTTTTTAGCCCATTTTTAGCACAAGGTTTGTTGCCGTAGTTATTTCTATTACTATAAAGGAAACACGTACATTGTAGAGTCATTGTACGATAATCTACTGTATATACAGTTCAGCCAAGTCATAGAGTTCATCTATCAACTAAAAAAGGTTCCATTCGAGGTTCATTAATTAACCGGGCGACGTAAGTCGAGCCCGGGTCATGAATCGCTCGTGGTTTTTTTTAAAGCGGACACCCATGGGGCGGCCACTTCAAGCAATGGACTTTTTTTAAGCGGCCGACGCCCATGGCGGCCGATTCTAGAAATGGACTGGTTTTTTAAGCGGTCGATGCCCATATATGGGCATCGAGCCGCTTCAAGAAATGGACGTTTTTTTTTTCATAGTCACTAGCCCTAGCCCTCTACACGGTTGACATGATGTTATCGCATCTCGGTCTAAAATTAGCCAGTAGAGAATTTCTCTTCCACAGGCTTTCTGTAGTGTCGTGTAAGTGCGTACATGTATTGAGTTTATTACAGGAATCGCATTGAAAAAAGCAAAGACAAATGTCCCACAGCAGTGAACAGCAGTGTTGTTGCAAAATGTGCTAAATTTGGCGGTGTGACCTGTGCGCGTTATTCGATCCCAGCGGGGAATCGGCTTCCGGTTTCACGCAAACTGCGGACTTTAGCGAGACTGGCGTGAATACTTGTTTTTTTTCGTAGTCACTGCAATTTCCCAGTTGACATTGCATTGCATTGTCTAAAATTAGCCACTAGAGAATTTCTCTTCCACAAGCTTTCTGGATAATTTCTTCCTACTTTTAGAGAAAATTTCGATTTTCGTATCGTGTAAGTGCTCTTTTCATGTTCTTTACAAAGAAACAAGCGAAATCCACACGGTTGAAATGAGGCAATCCGACAGTGTCTAAAATTAGCCACTGGAGAATTTCTCTTCCACAGTCTTTCTGTAGAATTTCTTTCTACTTTTAGAGAAAATTTCGATTTTCGTGTCGTGTCAGTACTCTTTAAAGAAACATTCGAAATATTGAATTAGACAATGGAAAATAACAGTTTTTCTTCATACAATTACAGTATGTCAATTTATTTACGAGGAAAAACGCATGACTGACCTTTTGATCAAGAGGGGTTTTCCCATTACATTGTGAACGAAGCCAGGAGACATGCAAATAAATAGCCACTAGAGAATTTCTGTTCTGTTTAATACATGCACCTCAACCAGTAAACGAACTATAAAACCCGGTCCCAAAAACATAATAGTTTTTCTTAACACAATAGCCTGTTCACAGACGTTTATTTTTTTTTCGTAAGATACTGGCGTGCGCGCGCGAGCGCGGAGCGCGCGTCTGTGAACAGGCTATTAACACAATTCCACAGCATATATGTCATTCACAATTTATTTTCACCTTGAGCGAAAACACATTTTTTCCCTCGTTGAACATGAAAATTAACCACAAGATAATTTCTCCGTCTTCCTTAGCATGATGCAATATTACATCAGGCAGTCACGTTTTTCGTCACGCAGGTTCGTGTGTTGACTCTTTATAGGCCTTAGAGTCCAGTGACCGCGAGTTTACTCGAAGCGATCGAAGCAGAATTTTCAAACACAGCGCTGGCTTGTAAACAGGTGAATAAAATTACGTTTTACTTGGCTTGTGTGTAAGCTTGTTATTTTTTAATTTTCACGACTTACATAACAATCAACGTTATCCTATTCTAAACGTATGGGTTACCCTGTGGAAGACAAAAATGCTCAAAAACCAAACCCTGTCCAGCGGGACATTCCTATATAGCGTACACAAGGGAGAGCCCCCCACCCCTACCCCCTAGAGGAAATCGGCCGCTTGTAATCCCTTCAGGGGTTCTTGTTTCATGGTGACTAGCCTTAGACCCCCACTCGGCCGTGTCCGTCTGTTTGTTACAGGCATCGTTCCCAAGGCTGTACGAGCTGAAATATTTCCTGAAGTTTATCAGCGTACATGTATTGCGTTTATTACAGGAATCGCATTGAAAAAAGCAAAGCAAAGACACAATTAGCCACTAGAGAATTTATCTTCCACAAGCTTTCTGGATAATTTCTTCCTACTTTTAGAGAAAATTTCGATTTTCGTATCGTGTACGTGCTCTTTTCATGTTCTTTACAAAGAAACAAGCGAAATATTTAACGAGACAGGGGAACATAACATGTATCAGTTTCAAATCTAGGGGTTTTCCCATTACATGGTAAACATGGCAGCCCAGTGCAGTATACGCATGATGTAATAGCTTGTAATAGAGAGACAACATTAACGTATCTAGCGTTCATAGCGCGGGCAGAGTTGTAAAAGTGCGTATTATCCTGTATTAGTGGGTGTTAAGACATCTATTCTTGGTAAAGGTAGGTGTTCAAATGTTTATTTGGCTTTTTATAGTTGACGACATTTGGTTAGATATTACAGTTTCTACGCAGTGAGTTTAATATTTAAAAGATTGCTTTAGATAATTTGTGTTAAAAAAACCTATTACATGCACCACGACCACAATATAGGATTTCTGTTTTGTTTTGGATTTTCAAATGTTTATTTTGCTTTAGTTGGCGGCATTTGGTTAGATATTACAGTTTCTACTCAAAAAGCTTAAACTAAGCTAGCCAAAACAACAACAGGGTATGATACAACCCTTGTTTTTTCGTAGTGACTAGCCTTAGACCCCCACTAGGCCGTGTCCGTCTGTTTGTTACAGGCATCGTTCCCAAGGCTGTACGAGCTGAAATATTTCCTGAAGTTTATCAGCGTACATGTATTGCGTTTATTACAGGAATCGCATTGAAAAAAGCAAAGACAGATGTCCCACAGCAGTGAACAGCAGTGTTGTTGCAAAATGTGCTAAATTTGGCGGTGTGACCTTTGCGCGTTATTCGATCCCAGCGGGGAATCGGCTTCCGGTTTCACGCAAACTGCGGACTTTGGCGAGACTGGCGTGACCTGACTCGTCCTCAGTCGTCTCTCTTGTCTCCTATTAATATTTAACCTTTCCAGCATCCCCCAGTCCCTAGGACGCTCGCATATAATAATTAAGTAGGAGACTGAGAGACGGCTGGGGACGAGTCAGTGGCGTTTCAATTCTAGAGGGGTTTTCCCATTACATGGTAAACATGACAGCCCAGTATACGCATGATGTAATAGAGAGACACCATTCATTTGCTCTTCGTATCTATATCTAGCGATCATAGCGTGTATAGGTTTTGAAATAATACTTTATTAGTGGGTGTTAAGACATCTATTCTTGGTAAAAGTAGGTGTTCAAATGTTTATTTGGCTTTTAGTTGACGGCATTTGGCTAGATATTACAGTTTCTTCGCAGTGAGTTTAAGGATACTTCCACCCTTTGAGAGTGAAAAAAATCAATTTTATTTTTATTTGACTAGATTGAAGTTAAGTATTTTTCCTAACATTTACAGAAATTGTTTTTTAAAAATCTTGAAAAGCGCGCGAGTTATTTCGGAAAAGGTATTTTCAAATAAAAATTAATAATTCACAAAGGTGTCATAATCTCTCAAATGCGTGGACTCCCCTGGGTAATTTTCGCGGCAAAGGGCTTCACGCCGGAACTCGTATTTCACTCGCATTTTGCATCACGCAGTCAAGTTTTTCGTCACGCAGGTTCGTACTGTTGACTCTTATTTGGGGAGTGCAACTCAGAGTCCAGTATCCGAGGGGGACGAGAGGTGGATTGTTGTCCCCCCCCCCCCCCCCCCAAGGTGATATCGGCCGCTTGTTAACTCCTTTAGGAGTTCTTGTTTTCCGTAGTAACTTGGTGACCGCGCTCGTATTAGTAGGCGTTGAAAGATATACATGCGCATGAACCATTTTTAGCGTCACTAAGTGATGAAGTAACAGCAAAGGAACGTGACACATCACAAGGTGTGCTGTGATACCGCGGAAAATGATTTTCCGTTGTTATGCAACTTTGCGTCAGTGGCTAAAATTTGTAATAGCCATCAGAGAATTTGTGTTATATTTAAACCTATTACATGCACCTCAACCACAATAGAGGATTTCTGTTTTGTTTTGGATTGTCGAATGATTATTTGCTTTAGTTGACGGCATTTGGTTAGATATTACAGTTTCTACTCAGAAAGCTTTAAACTTAGCCAAAACAACAACACGGTTTAAATGACGCAACCCTTGTGATTATTACATGGTAAACATGATTGACATTGTATAGAATCAGGGGCACCCAACGAGGAAATTTCGCGAAAAGCTTTAATTCGTCGTTTTCTTTCAACGAAACTTTTAGGGTAACTATTAGATTCCCGAAGGGCACTAAGCTGTAGTTTTTGTGAAGCCGAAAATTTAGGCGTCTAGAAAACGGATAACGCCTATACCGTTAACATTAGAAAACGTTAGCTGTCGTAATTATTATCCGAAATATTTAGCTCGTGATCATGAGTGGAACGAAAATGCGAGCTCATTAGTTTTACAGTTTTTTTTATATATTTTCTGTATACAAGCAGAATTTATCTTCCATATCGACCTTTAGTTAAATATTGCATCAGAATTTCTTCCTGTTTTCAGAGGAAATTTCGATTTTCGTGTCGAGTGAAAGTGCTCTTTTCATATAAAGAAACAAGCGAAATATTTAATTAGACAAGGGAAAATAACAGACGCAACCCTTCAGCCTGCTCGCAGGCTAACCCCGGACCTCCACTCGGCCATGCCCCAAGGCTGTGCGACTCGGGCAATTATGTAAAAACTTTGAAAATACTCGTGAAATTAATCCCTAATTGCACTCGGGCCCATGCGATTACCTATACAAAGCTTTTCAACTAATAAATTAATATTATTAATTTTAACTGCCCGGTTATAAGTTAATTAAACTGCAGACTTTAGCGTGACTGGCGTGACTAAGAGCTTTTCAACTAGGAAATCAATTATTAACTTTGCCACTGCCCGGTTTTAAGTTATATATTATACCTCGCGCTCGCTTTTTTTAGCGCAGAGAAAATAGAGAACCCACTCCCACCCCCTCGCGCTCGCTTTTTCAGCATCGAGAAAATAGAGAGGCTGTGACTCTACTGTGCATGCGTTATTGTTGTGCTTTGTAAACGAATTCCATCTTGAATTTCAAGTCCTTTGTAATTAATTTCATCTTCTCGTACCCTCCTACTCAACAGCGATCGTAAAACGTGCATTGAATTGAGTAAGAACAAGTTTTGTTTCAGAAGATTAGTTCAATAGACAAGTGTCCATTTATCTCGGGATTTATACAGCTACGCGTCCCCCCCCCCCGGGGGGGGGGGTACTCTCAAAAAACATTGGGTGGGGGTGTGCCGCTGGGCTATAAAAACCCTTACACTGTACCAGACCACAAAAGGCTAATTTTGAGACCCTGTTCCAGACTAAATGTTGAAAAAAGATACCCTGTTCCAGAGGATTTTTAACAATTGTTTTTCTAACCCAAAAGGCTAAACTACTAAGCAGTACTGCGAACGTGTAGCTGTAATACTTCTTTAATACTCCTACGCGTTTCGTTTCGTCTGACTAACGTAGACTTCGTCTACCCTATTCCAGAATATCAATTAACCCATCTTCGGGCCAACTTCTGGGAAGCTGATACCCTGTTCCAGACCAAAAAATGCCTTTTGGTATGCTCTGTTCTAGACCAAAATGCTCAAAAACCATACCCTGCCCTCTCCAGCGGCACGTACCTATATAGCGTATATAAGGTAGTACCCCCCCCCCCCCCCCTCACCCCCCCAGGCACGCGCCATGATAAACTGGAGAGATCTGTACTTGGTACAGCATGTGCATGTATCACCGGAAGCTCCCGGTTTAAAGAATTACCGCCATCTCTATAAAATAGATTCAAATGAATTCAACTCTGATTTGAATGAAAAAGAATTAGTTGCTGCATGTTTGTTATGCTCGACATCATGCATGAAATACCTAAATCGTCAGTCAACATAAGTGAAGGAAATACCTGACAACTTCGAACGCGTAGTGCCAAACAGTGCTCCTAGAATGATCACCAGAATCAATAGCACAACAAGAACTATTCCACATATAATGATATTCGTTTTGCTCACAAAAACGCCGGGAACTGCTCCTGCTATGATTGCCTTTGTACCCATCTTGCATGCAAATGATACAACTCCCAGATCCAACACGGCTGTACAATCGACAGACTCGACTGGGTGGTGACCCCGTGAATAAATAGTAATCACGTTACGTTCTCTAATAACAACAATAGTTAATTTCCAATCTAGTTCGACGTCACGTGAGCTATTTCGACTCGTTTTCGCTGCATGCTCGATAGATGCCTCAGCTCAGTATCAGAGTATTACTATCAAAGGAATTGTACTATAAATAGTTGTGGAGTGTGGTTCGATTTTAGTTAGCCTGTTCCAGGCTCTCGGATCGTGGGGACGAAGCGAAACAGCGAACGGCCGCGCGAAGATAGTCTGGGAGAGAGTTTAGGCAGCGGCGGGTACTCCTGGGGTACTGCTACCTTCGCGCGGCCGTTCGCTTTTTTGCTTCGTCCTCACTATCCGAGAGCCTGGAACAGGCTAGATTTTAGTTTACTCTAGGAAAGTTGCAGTTTATCGCGACGGTATTTAATAAATGTGCTCCAAGTATTTAAGAATAGGTCGAATAGATTAAGCGATGTACATGAAATTGACATATAGTAAACCGAGGACTGGACTGGGCTGGACTGGGATGGACTGGACTGGGATGGATTGGACTGGGATGGACTGGACTGGATGGACTGGACTGGGATGGACTGGACTGGGATGGACTGGACTGGGATGGACTGGACTGGGATGGACTGGACTGGGATGGACTGGACTGGGATGGACTGGACTGGGATGGACTGGACTGGGATGGACTGGACTGGGATGGACTGGACTGGGATGGACTGGACTGGGATGGACTGGACTGGGATGGACTGGACTGGGATGGACTGGACTGGGATGGACTGGACTGGACTAGTAAAACCGGCGCGGACTAGTAAAACCTGCGCGGACTAGTAAAACGAGGACTCTGTAAAAATTAGTAAAACGCGGACTCGCTAAAAATTAGTAAAAACGCGGTAGTATTTCTAATAATAAATCTGATGATCAAATAAGCATATATTTCTCTTTTATATCTTAACGGATGTAAATATATCTGGTAATCTAGAAATAAGAAAAAAAACACCAAAAGTGTTTTACTTACAGTCAACGCGCTTCACACATGAACGCTTGTAGAATGAAGGTTGCAATTTTCACGTGCACATTCCTTTTCCTTAATTGAATTAACGAGTCTTCGCAGCAAGATTGGAAGATAAGGATCAATTTTGGATAATCTAATTGATTCTTCGAAAGTTCGTTTGGAAGTTCTTTAAAAACGTTTGTGAAGTTGGAGGATTACATACACGATTGGTCGCAAGACATAAAAAATATTTTTTCACGGCGTTAACTGGGATTTTTAGCTTGTTGAGAGGGTTGAAGTCGTATGCCAAAAAGTAAAGTTGATTCAATGAAAGTAAACCGCGTTTATTCGTCATTAACGCACTCTGGAAAAGAAAACAAAAAGTCATGTACGAAATTACACCACATTATCTCTGTCTTTTTAATCAATTTAACTGTGTATATATATTAATTTTTATACTTTATAATTTTTTAAATCGTGGCATTACCTGTAAGTTAGCTTGTACATGTGTTTTTACCTATAGCTAAGTGTATTGTCCATCTATATCTATCTATCTAAGTTGCTCAGGCCATAAACCATATGCATTTCAGTTATCAAAACAATTGTTCTGTTCAAAAATTGTTTTGGCTAAATCCAAACAGTAAAAGCCGTGCAGGAAAATATAAGAAGGCAAAATTTAGTATTTTGATACGAGTTCAAAATAAACAGGTAGCGCCAGCGCGTCAGTCGCAGTCGAAAAATAAATTTTATACTTTTATTTAAAAAAAAACCCTTTCACGTTCGAGCCGCTTCAAATACATGTCGGTAGATCTGAAATGTAAATTACATGAGCGGTGTTGGCCCGGTTACTGGCTCGGTTTGCCGAGATGACTTTAATCAGCCCCGTATTTTATACATGATCCACGGTTAGCCGAGATGGCTTTCAGTCCATGATTCTAGCACGAAGAATGTGTCGTATGATCTTAATCACCTTTCTCTAGCAATTTGGTGCTTTATTTTCTTCAGCTGCATGGGCTGCTTTACCTATTCATACTATTTAGAAAGAAAAATATTGCTTTTTAGTCGGATACATGTAGTTTCCTCGGAAGGGAAATTTAATGCTGGCCTGGTGAACGTGATCATCATCGCGATACCGGGATCTCGGCTAACCGGGCTGGCCCGCGGGCTGGCCCGGTTGTCATGTAATCCGCGCAAAGTTGATTTTTGTTGCGTTTAACAGACGTGCCGAGATGTCGGCAAACAGGGCCAGCCCGGCTCATGTAATAAGGCCCTATTCGAGAAGAGCTAAAACCGCCTTCACAGAAAAAAAGTTTTCAGCGTGTGCCAGTTAAAACACTTTTAATAACGAGTCACGGCTACGGCGCAAAACGCAACGTAATCTGACATTTTTCAAACTTTAATCAGTCAAGTATTTAGTTGCATCACGCGTTCACTCTTAGATGAAATCAACGGGACTTTGGTTCCCGACTGCTTTCAATTTTAAACTTATATAATATTTTATCAATACGGGAAAATGAATGCAGTGGATAATGTCCGCGTTTTACTAATTTTTAGCGAGTCCGCGTTTTACTAGTCCAGTCCAGTCGGTTTCCGTTCTCTCCGTGTAATCAGTTTTCGCACGACCCCGAAGGCTGAAGCGTGTATATTTTACCGTCCTATAGCTAACGGGGTTTGAATAATCGTATTTAATATTCAAACTTGATCAGTCTAGTGTTGTCGACCGGTGCCATTATATAAATTGATAATTTTCTTCTTGTTATTTATTACTAAAACCCTACTGTTAGCTACCCTTATTATAATTTGTTTTTCGTCAGCTCCCGCCTCGAATAGCCCTGCTAATTTGCGGGAGGTGAAAAACATTGTATTTTAACCAAAGAGTTAATAAAACTTGTTGTTGTTGTTGTTGTTTGTTTAGTGTCCGTGACGCTGCGACTTCAGTTAGGAAACTGAACACATTGCTCGCAACTAGCGAAAGAAAATACACTCATGCAATAACAGGAATAAAAGGTAATTTATTAAAACGGTTTCATTCGTTTTGTGTCTCGAAATCGAAGTCTTTATAAAGATTATTTCCTGTAGGTGTCGGAACGTCGTTTTTACCTTTATATGATTGTGCTTTTTGCTTATTTTTAAACGTTAAGAAAAATGTATATGTTCGTATACGTTAGCTGAACTTTCAAATTTCAGAAAATGTTATTGATTGAAATCTTATTACCCGAATTTATGAGCTACTTTTTGCTCATCCGAAAATCCTTGCTGACCTTTTTTGGAACCCAAAACGACATTGATCTCTCCGAAAACAAAAGGCATTAATTTTCCCATGACATCGACAGTCCTAACCGAATATCAAAGGCGATTATAGGCCTTCCGAAAATATATTTCACCGAAACGATCCGAAACGATATCGCTTCGCTCGCAAATTGTCTTTAGGAGCCTGATCTCAGGCTAGGGCAACACGAGCAACAGGGTAAGTCGGTTTTATTCACAGAACATTCTGATTCGAATTTATATCATCTAAACGTACAAAATAAATCGACTTTATGTTTCGTGTTCTTATCGTTAGCTTGGGCTGCCTGTGATAAAAACTGAATGTGTAATACTGTAGTGTTTGTAGTATATGTAAATGTCGCTATGAAAGTGATTAAATTATTAAATTATTTTACATGTAGTACACCGTCAAATATATGGAAATATTTCGGAAAATATAATTGAAATATACAGTCAGCATACTGGCCATTTTTCACTCCGCAATCCGCACTCCGTACTCCCCGTTTTCGGAACAGCCCCTTCAAATTTTCGGTGACTAAACATGTCAAATAATTAGGTCATACTTTTATAGCTTTTTATGTCACGCATCCCCGCCTATGCTTGGGTGCAACAGATGGTATTGGACAGCCCCTACAACAACCAACTATAACGGCCACGGAGTGAAAACCGATTTGACACATGCTTTTTTTCTATAACGAACATGATGTAAGATCAAGCTTAATTAGTTAGTAAAGCTTCGTTACCTTTCTAGTAATGCCTGTGAATTTATGCCACGCGAGCTCAGCTCCACAATCAACTATAGGGCGGTGACCATGCCCGAATCGTCATTCAGAATATATAATTAAACTGAAATAGTACGAAACCTTTCGCAGAAACTCATTGAACACGCTGAATCTCATGATTTGTAAATATCGACAAGGGTTGGGTTGTTCGTAAATGTATTCTATTTACAAACAAGCAAACAAAGAAACTGGCTTGATTAAAATGAACGCACATGAACTGGCTTGATTCAACAAAACAAACTTGTTCAAGGAATAAGCACTGTATCGGGCACAGTCATTCACTGGCCACGGTACATCACTGCCACATGCAACCCGAGCTGTGAAGCTTCTATAATAGTATTGGCTTTATTATTTTGTCGAATTCTGTTCATCGCGTCCGTGCAATCATGCAAATCGTCATACGGATAAGCTGCCTCGACATCTGCTCTAGTCAGGTGAAACAAACATCTAATATAAAGCTGCACATGCCCTCATATCAAGTCGAGCACTGATTTTATATAGGGACTTACCTTTATATTTCGCTCGTTCGACTACGAGAAGAGCTCCTAACACAATCACCAGAATCAATAAAATCACTATAACAATGGCAGCAATAATAATTGTTTGCTTGTTCACAATCTTGGAAGACGTTTTTTCCCCGCTTTTCTTGAATTCTGGGCTCAGCGGCGGGCTTTCCTCGTCCAGCTGCCGAAGTGGTTCGTGTTCCATGATTCGCTCGGAAAGCCGCAAAATAATGCGCCGAACGTGCAACTCAGAATCGACTTGATCGACTTCTTTACTATTTATGAATTTATAATTTTCCCAGTCTAGTATGATCTAGCATGAAAACAACATAGTTCATTGGCTGATATTAACATGCAAATGTCTCTTGCCGTGAAAGTCACACAACGAATCAGTTATGCTTGTCCAAAATGTGACAAACATACATCCAGATTCGACTATATAAATTGTCACTCGCATATATTGCATCAGGACTCGCATTCACATTTCGAGTCTCGCATATGTATATCAACATTGAGTCATTCGCATATTTACATCAAGATCAATATATACATCGAGATTGTGATAGGCATGTATGAAGTACCAGGTCTACACTCTGAAGTAACCGCTGGTCAGTAACACCGCTGCACTTTTTCCATGTGAGCTCACCCGATTCTTCCGAAGGGGCCGATAAAATGATACCCCATATGACGGGCTGACAGCCGGTGGTATGATCATATATGACAACTGTTACAGTACTAGACTAGTAGTGAAGCTCTGTTTTAGGGTTTTGAGCTGATATGTGGCTTTTTGACCTGCTATCGATCGATGTCTATTGTGTACTTCAGCAGAGAAGGATGAGAGAAGGAAATTTGCGGAGAATTTGGCAACGTTCTGGCGTCGTTTGTTCTAATTTCTACGTCTGCCTTAATTCATAATCGTTGTTCGAGGTTCATACGTTTGGGGGAAAGCTGGGGAAAGGTAAGCTAAGTATACCGTATATTGTTGATAATATACTGTATGCGAACGATGTACTCTTTACAACCTTTTGAGTATATTCTGAAGAAAACTATCGCTGTTTCAGACTCGCTGTCTTGATAATGAGCTCAGATTATGAAACTATAAATTATTCCACCAATTTATTGAAGTCGAGATCGCCATAGATTTAATTTTTAAGCTTAAGCTTAAATGAAATGTACGAAAATATATATTTTCAGTTGTGTAGTGACGTGTAAAGCTTTATACATACATCCACTCGATACATGTATAGCGTTTGTAGCTGGATGATCCAAACTCCATATACACATTTTTTTTGATCATGTTTACTGCAGGTAGTGTCGGCCGATACTATCGACCGACATATCAACTGACTCTCACTCAGTCGACATGTCGGTTGAGTATCAGTCGATACTCGGTCGATACATCGACTGAGTGTCGGTCGCATATCGACCGAGTATCGGTTGAGTATTGGTCGAGTATCGGTCGATATGTCGGCCGACACACACGATATGGTTGTTGTCTCGTCGACACTCGGCCGATACCTTATCGATACTTTACCGATAGTCTACCGATACCTTACTGATGCCTTACCAATACCTTACTGATTCCTAATACCGATACTCGGTCGATAGTCTACCGGTATATTCGTTTGACTATATAGATTATCGATTGTCTGTTGGTTGACTATCGACAGAGTGTCAGTCAATGTTCCACGGCCACGTCTTGGTCTCTTTAGCATTCTTAAAAATAGGTCCGCATAGCGTACGGATGCTCATTACCATATCAGGATTTGCCAAAACAGTACAGTAAATTGTATTACTTTGTACAACGTGGATGAGTGACTCGCAGTTCACATAGACTGCCTTTAGACGTGGTGTAACAAGTGTGGCTAATGGATTATTAATTATTTAATTATTAATGTATTATCCTACTGTGTTACGGTACCACCACAACGATACATCATCGATAGATCACCGATAGTTCACCGACAGCTCAAGGATAGTTGACCGATAGTCGACCGATAGCTCACTGATACATGTAGTTCACCGATTGATCACCGACAATATCGGCCAATACATTGATGCTCAAAAGTAAGATATTGACCGAGGAGCGGTCGAGTAACGGCCGACATATCGACCATTATTATTCAACAAATCGTAACACTGTTCAAATATGGTCATGATGCACTCAATATCTGTCGACCGTACTCAACAGATATCCTGCGATATATGTAATTTCGTATGTGCGCGGTAAAATGTTCAAGTCAGTTCTTGAAATAAAAGTGGAAGAGTATTTTTTTAGTTGTGTTATCTGATTTTAGCCAACTCGGCTAAGTATCAGGCGATATGCCGCGCGATTTTGCAGGATAATTGTTAAATACTCGTCTGACACTCGACCGTTACTCAGTCGATACTCGGTCAATATATCGGCCGAGTGTCGGCCAAGTCGAATATCGACCGATACTCAACCGACATATCGACCGAGTGTCGGTCGATATGTCGGTCGATAGTATATATCGGCCAACACTACCAACAGTAAACATGATTATTTTACAATGTACTGGGCTGATGTACAGATGTGCATGTTGATCTCTATTTATCCTGCTCCTGTAGCTTTTGTTGCTAATCTAATCCTGATTTATTTTAGTTATTTTATATTTCCAATAAATTGTAAAAAAAGATAAAGATAACTCGCAATATAAACAATATTATTATTTAGTTTTAATTTTTAGGCATAGGTATTTCTGATTTTGTAATTTTAGCTAGGTATTTCCACAATAATTGTGGAAACGTCCCCTCTAATTATGTAGAGGGGACTTTTCCCCTCAGCTACATAACATTGACACATTAATAATTCTCACTCACTCAAATCATCATGTATGCACAGAGTAGGTGCATGCAGTGTCCTACTGTAATACATTAGTACACAGTGGATTATTTAACAAATAAAAAAGCCTCAACTGTGCTCTGTTCTGTTAGAAAGCATGCAGGAAGTGGCGCAATCACAAAAGAAGTGTAGAGGGATACAGCCAATAGGTGATTGTTTCTCCCTACTTCTTGAGTGCTCTCGCCGCTTCCTAAGTGTTTTATAACAGTACTACAGAACAGAGTACAGTTGAGAAGTCATGATCATCCAATCTCAAATGAAGTCCATTTTCAATACATCAAATTAAAATGATTCCAGACTTAGGTAATAATTTTTAATAACAATGTTTCTTATAATAGTAATTTAACCAGTACCATATTTTCTCAATTAAATGCCGGGGGCGTGTTTATTTAAAACTCAGCCTTTCTTTGAACCTGGCATTTATTCGGGGCCCAGCGTTTATTAAACATGGGTATTTTTAATCATTTTTGAAAGCCTTGTTTTGCAGATTTTTACATAAAATTTACTGAATTAAAGGCAAATTGTAACAAAACATTAACAAAAACGTGCACTTAATGTCACCAACTTGTCTAAAATAAATGCCAGGACCTCCATTAAACGCTGGGGGGCATTTATTTGAAACTCAACCTGATACACCCAGCATTTATTTGAACCCGACATTTATTCAGATGATAATTATGACTTTGATATTGTAGGTGATGATGTCCATGAAGGACGACACTTTGGGTCCGTTGGACATTTTGAGAAAATGGCCCAAGAGATGTGGTCAAGCGACTGGTGGTTATTTTTGCAGATGGTTTGTTTTTTAAAGAAAACAATCTAGAAAACTTGGTTCAGTGTAAAGTAAATAAATAAAACTTCATTTTATGTGGCCTTGAGTTTTCAATTTAATTCCCAAGAAATGTCCTTGTAAATAAGTTACGGTTTCATCTGAGCAGAAAGAAACGGATTATGGGCGTGGTCCTCTGTCAATGAACATCTCAAACACTTCGTTGATCCATACCCTGCTCTCTTGATTTAAAAAAACGCCTGTTCAGTTGAGACATTTCCTCAAAGGGACCGTTCATTTTTTATTAGCATGGGGGGGTGGGGGGGAGGTGCTGGTGGGATTTTTTTGGGTGGGGGGGGGGGGGGTGGGGGGACACGAAAAAAATGGCATTGAAGGGAGGCATGGACATGTCGCGTAAGCTCTTTTTGGAGGAATGACCCCCCCCCCCCCCCCCCCCCCCCCCCCCCCCTTCACACCACTTTATACTCATGGTAGAAAAATCAAAACTGGTGTAAAATGGCATGTGTTAGTGACATTTTACTCCCTTGCCTTGTTATTAAAATAAGAAAACTTCTGATATAATTTGATTTCATACAGTTCTACAATTCACTTATTTCAGTGACTGCCAGAGCCGGAACACTTTAAAACAACTCCACTCTGCTTTGTAAAGATTTTCATTGTTTTAAAAAGTTCTCTAGGCCTTGCTATGAAATGGAAGTTTAATTATTTAATAAGACAGAAAACCAGGGTCGTAGCTAGACGTTTGTGCATTGTACGCACATAGGGCAAATTGAGCGCCAAAGGCGCGAATGTACGGAAGCCGATAAGGGACAATCCAAATATATTTTCCAAATCCGTAAAAATTTTTTCAAATCCGTAAAATTATTTTAAATCGCAAAGTTTTTTGCAAATCACTGTTGAAGAGTTTGCCAAATCTAAAAAATTATTACAAATCCTAATAAGATTATTAAATCCAAAAATAACTTTTTACAAATCCGAAATTAGTTTGCAATCCAAGAATCGTCGTCAAATCCAGAAAAATATTTTGGAAATCGGAAAAAACTTTAAAACAAGGAACGGGGAATGGAAGAACGGGGAACGGGGAATGGGAACGGGGAATCTTTTAGAGCAAGATGTACTCGTGAGAGTAAAACGGCATATACAGTAGAATCCCGATCTCTAGAAAAAAATCGGGGGAGTTTGAAATATGGGAGGTAAAATTACAGTGAAAACGACTATTGTTCGAGTCGGTTTGGAAATCGAGGGTTCGAGAAATCGGGATTCCACTGTTGTGGCAAGACTGGCGTCAGAACAAAGTGGTCAGTACTACGAATATCGAGACGAGATCAGATAAAAGACAGAACACTCAATTGAATTGATGCAAGAAACAGGAAGCTAGCCTGCGCGCAGACGTCTCCTTTTCCTTGCTTCTCGCGGAAAAGTGACGTCTGCGAAAACGGCGTTCCTAATCGTGTTCCAGCACCCTACTGTTCGGTTTTAAATTTCGCATAAATTGAACTTCACAGTTTTATTTACGTTTACCGTATTTACAGAGGCAGGATCTTGATCTGATCGCTTCAAGATCACAGGTCTAACAGGAGTAATACAATGCGAATTGTCCAGTGTTTCAACAGAATCCTCACGGTTAAATATTCAAGTTCGACTGTTACGATCCCGGGTACGATTCGTCCAAAAGAATTCGCTTCTCGGGAGAAGCAGATGTTTCCACCCTGTCCTTTCCAAGTGTTTGGGCCTTCTTCTTTACATTAACTGTCAGTCCTGCCCTGCAAGCTTTAGAACTGTATTCATTTAAAAGTTCCTCTTCGATTTTTCGCAAGTTATTGTAAAGTCATCTTCGCTTCCGTAGCTTTCCAACGCATTGGGTTGTTTCCCGGTTGTTTACAGATGTACGGCGATGTTAAGTGAACTGCAAACTGCAGAGAAATGATTTCTTCATAATCTTTAAATTCTCCGCGACATTGATTAAGATTTGTTTGTCGTTATGATTCACGATCAGCGAAAAACACAACACACAATCACACGACATCACCGAACATAGCTCCGTTGAATTCATGCAGCATAAATTATCTTGAGTATTTCGGACGATAGCCAATCCGAGTTGATTCTAAACAATGCCTACTGTCAAGCAACCAATCAGAGCGCGGTCCCGAATTCTGGAGAAACAGCAGAACACTGGAACACGATTAGGAACGCCGTTTCGCAGACGTCACTTTTCCGCGAGAAGCAAGGAAAAGGAGACGTTTGCACGCAGGCTACAGGAAGCGTGAATAGCGTGAATTTAGCAGATTTTACTCCAACACCACAGAGCCGGCACGGCTTACAGGTGGATTATGGCCTTTATATTTTTAATTGCTGAAGAACTTGCACAAGTACTTGCCCCGCTGCTATCAACTTCACAAGTAGCAGCTTTTCCAGCTGCGGGGTCAGCTGGGTCTGCGGGAACAACGTGGTTAGCCACTAGCTACGGCTATTAGCCGCCCGAACTTGAGAGAGAGCAAGCCAGCAGCAGAGCACAACTTCTTTGAATGATGTAGTCTTCTTTCAGGTCCTTGTGAAGAGACTTATCGCTGTCGATTGGAACGGCTATAGCCACTGCTTTGCAGACGAGTTTGAGGAAGTTATTGACGAGAGTCTCTGTTACCCGACTGGCGAGAGCAGCTTGGTACCTCTTATAGTACTTTTTCACCACTTCCTCGATCAAGCGTTGGACATCGCCGTGGGTTAAGCGGCGGACGTCGATGAATTCTTTCGCTTTGCCTGTGGCAACCAGGATAACCAACTGCTCTCTGGGATCGTCCGGCGCCGTTCCGGTGGTGGGCCTGCGAATACAGTCGCCTTCAATTCCATCGTGCTGCAAGCGGAGCGCGATGGAAGGCGGCTGTATTCGCAGGCTATTCCGGTAGCCGCTGCTTCAAAGATGTTGTTTCCGATAGCTGTGGCCGTCCCGGCGGTGGTAGCGGGGGCAGCGGCCTGCCGTTCCAGCAGGGGCTGTCTTCCCGCCTTCGAAGAGCGTGTCTTCTAACAGTTGGTGCGCATTTGACATGGCTGCTGTCTCAGGTGAAACAGCAAGAGTCTAATAGGATGTCATAAGTGTACCGGAGGCTGAACACAAGGCGAGAGTACTTCTAGTTTGATAGGAGTTCTTTCCCCACTGGGCAGTCGCGGAAAGCTCTCCAGCGTAACTTTCGAATATAGCCTTCATGTCTTTCGAAGAGGGCGTGTAGGACAACACGATCGCAGCGACGTTTTCTCGAACCTACTGGACCGCGGAACCACGCAAACACAAAAAGTGGGACATAAGACACACCTGCCATGCCTAGCTCCGGCGGGCGCTAACGCCAGTAGACCCTGGGGTGGGGCGGAGGCCTGGGACCTCCAAGTGGCCGCAGTTCTTGCTGGCCTGGGGTCTCCAAGTAGCCACGGTTCCCGCTGGCCTGAGCTGGGCATCGATCTCTCACTCACTCACTCACTCACTCATCCTCGTCAAAGTGCGCAAGTCGCGGGGACCACGTACTCCTCGTCACAGAGGGCAAAGTTTTCAACGTCGTGCCAAGCGCCTACCCTATAGTAGCGCTCAACACATTTGCCGCCCCAGGCACACTCCAGGCCCACACCCCAGGCCGATGGGGCACAATGTACATGCATATGCACGGACGATTCGCTCCCGCCATGCATATACAGGGGCGGCCCGTAGATGTGCATTTATTGCTTTCTATCCCATGGCAACGCGCTCACGGATTTTAGCTTTGATTGCTTCGGTAATATCACACGCGGATTGTCCCCCTGGAGTGGATAGGGGCTCACTGCTGGGGCCACGGGTGGGTAGCGCTGGGGACTCGAGCTCTTAATACTCTACAGGCATCTCTTCTATGAGGTCATCCATAGTCGCCTTGTTGCCGGGCGGATATACCCCATGGCCCACGTTTCTCTAAATGGGTATTCGGGCAGCATGGCAGGGGCTGGGGCCTGGGGTGTGGGCCGGCGAGGGGGTGGGCCAGCCATGGGGGAAGGGCAGCGGGGCCATGTACGCCGGGCCGGGGAGGGCTGGGGCCCGGGTAGCAGGAGGCCATGTACGCCGGGGCCGCTTAGCTTACTGGGCCAAGTTCGCGTACGCCGGGGCGTACAGCAATGTGGCTGAGCAATGGCTTGGGGGCCCACCGGGGGTGGGGAAGTGAGCCAGTACCCCCCTTATATATACTACTAACGGGCAATATTAATTTGAAGTATATGTTGTATTATGAGGACG